>JAYKAV010002944.1:1038010-1143674 GCA_035582835.1 Phoebastria nigripes | reverse complement strand
CACAAAAAAACCCCCTCTGTTCCATTAGTGCCAAAATTAATCTTCTTGCTATCATTCAGAATACAAAATAATACTTACCTCCTTAAGAAACAAAAATACCTTCTCCAACAGACAACTTAGAAGTTAACTATCGGTGGTATTGAGAACTCTTGTCTTCTCCAAAAAGCTGTGTTTGGGTACCATCATAAAGAGAAACACTGAGGTCAGTACAAATACTCCAGAGAATTAAACACAGGAAGAGAAATTCYACTAAAATCAATGGATTTCCATGACTTTATACCAAATATAAGATCATGTCCCAGCAGTATGGAATCCTTGTGTACCAGGAAAGCAGAATTTGACTTTCTGCATTGTTTGAGAGTATTAAGGGAGAAGTATGAAGGACTATATAAGGGACCCCAATACATTACTTGGTGTCTTTTTCACATGCTGTCATTCAGTATTTGAAATGACTCTTGGTTCAATTACTTCACTCTCCCATTTACCAGCCGAGAAGCAGTAAAAGGGCTTTCTATTTGAATTCCAGCTGCAGTAATTGAACTAATTCATCAGTCTTAACAAAGCCAATAGCTTTGTCCTCCAGTCTCCTTCCCCTCAATCCCGTCAACCATGCTAATATAAGTTAATATAGCTCAGTGATCATGGAACTCTGAACATGTTTCTTTTTTTTCTTACTGTGTAATTGACATATTTTCCTTTCCACCTCTCTTTTTTTTTCTTTTCTTTTTTTCCTTTTTTTACTTTATATCCTCTGTATCACTTTACAGTTACTAATGACTACAGAGCAAAGTCTGGACTTCACAAAGCACAAACTTCCTTGTCAGCTTCAACAATTATTTCAAAGATTGATATGTTGGTTCAGTAATGCTTTGTCACTCAAAATCCCTCTATGTATTGCCTCCCTCTCTACAGGGAAACCATTCTCAAGCATTATCCCTCACTGCATGTGTCAAGATCTATGAACTCTGTGAGAAAAATTCCATTATTTAAGTCAAAGCAAATATCAATTATGTAAACAATCCTCTAAAATTAGGAAAGGAAACTACAAAACCCTCAAATCATTACAGTTTGCTACTTTGCTGCCTGATTGAGTAGGTAGCATTTCTATTCATAAACCTTCTGGAGAATGGTTTTCACCTTCCTCTATTTGTCGCATTGATCATCTCTCCATTCTGGAGCTCTGGGTGACCAGGTTGTTCACCTTTACAGAGGTGATGTTCTTTTATATTCATCTTTTTTCCTTAGCTTGCTAGAAACAAGTGTTTCTTTCCTGCACATGGAATTCTGTTTTCCAGTTGCATCCACAAGTTGTTGAAAAGTAAAAATAAAAGAAAGAAGCCTACATCACTGACAGCAGAATGGAGCTGCTGATTATTTTATACAAAGAAATCTATTTAACTTCTTTAACTTTTTCTGATCTTCAGCAGTTCACACAAAGTTTTAACATACTAAATGTAGACTTTTTATCAGAGGAGATGATGCAAACATGTTTTACCACTGCTCTACGATTAGTTGATTTAGGTATTTTGTACAATGTTCAGGAACAGAGCTGGTCTAGCGTTGCAGATTTAATATATCGACAGATCACTTACTTACAATAAAAAATAGCTGGTTTTTTCTTGCAGACTTTATAAATCATGATGAAAAAATAACAAAACCAGTATTGGCCACTGCTACTACAGGTACCCTTGCATTAGTGATATTAACTAGAAAATCCAGACTGTGAAGGCAAATAAGGCACTGGGAATATGAAAGGAATAATTAAAGCACACCTGAAAATGTGTTTTTAGTTTGATTTCTTCGGGAAACAAACTAAAACAATTTTTTGCCCTTTCTTCCCTCTAGTAACTTTTGAGTTCATCGATTTTCAAACTAATTCCAAAAGAGAAGTAGAAATACCAAAACATATAATTCCTAAAGTTTAGTGAAACCTGAAAGATGTGTGGATCAGAAGGCATTAAATCATTACTTTCTGAGGAAAAAGTCAAGCAGAAGGTGGGTGTTACGCATTCCACTGGGCAGAAGCCTACTTGTACAAGCAGTTCATGAAGACTACCTGGACAAAATATGAGAAGAGATGCCACAACTGTGGTAAAACTAAAATGATTTGTCTTTCTTCTGAATCTCAAGACAGTTGCCATATATTAGTTATCTCACAGAAGAAAAAACTCACACAAAACCAGTAAATAGAAGACCTTAATTAATTCATCTGAGAGCAAGTTCCATACTATAATCTGTGGTTGTGTCTGAACTTCAACAGTCAACTAACACTGGCACAGCTCCTTTCCCTTTCCCCCATCCTCATTCCCATTCATTCCTAGAAGTCTTCTTCAAGAAGGCAGTCATGGCTATCAACCACACAATAACCCTGCACTGAAAGACTATATAAAAAGCTTCTTAAATTATCTCTTAGTTAGGACTAATAATGCAAATGCATTTCATTCTAAGTTAGCCAGGTTAACTGTAGCATCTTTGGAAGTGGTTTAAGGTCTACATTGCAATCAATAACTTCAGCTGACATATACACCTGACATATACAGCTGGTAAGTAACACCCCTTGGCTCAGGCCCCACACAATTCTTTATCTACCTACACTCATCAGAGCACTGCTTGCTGTATGACAAAGTTTTCTGGGAAAATTACTAGTSTACAAGCTTTTCCATTGGCAATTCTGATCCGAAAAACTTTTTACATAAATGGCACATTTCAGTCATTACAATATGAATTAATTTGGCCCAAGTTATTCCTTGTACTGTGTGCACAGGACACAACCATGGCAGAAGAAAAACTTGCAGAACTGAAGACGTAATTTAAACATGAGGCTGTTTCTGAATGATCCTGAGCAGATGACCCTCATCTCATTTCCATGTTGGCTTTTCTGTTCGATCCTAGGTCATCATACTACAAAATGGCACCATCCTTTGCTTTGCAGGGGGTTGGGAGGCAAGCAAATGTGGTAATATAGTAATTAAATACTGTAACCACCTATTAGTTCTGGTGATCTCCCTTTGCATTATATGAGGCATAGAGCAAAATGAAAAGAGTTAATAACAGTACATCGTCAATTAATGTAGTAAGGTGATTTTGATGTGATTCAAATTTCACCATGACTAACTCTTATATATCCATCTACAAATGACTTATCATGCAAGTTATAGTTTCTGACTAACATTAAAAGGAACACTTTTTAAAATTAGAAAAGAATCCCTGTTAAATATAAAATACCTAAAGATATGCTGGATGCCAAGTATTTCTGTACATCTGACATATTACAGAAACCCAGAGTTGATAGTTAGCAGAGATAGTTACAGAGATGAAATTTTAAAGTGGGCAAAATTGAGATCCAAAGTAGGTAAGCATTTAAGCTGGTATTAAATTTGAATGCATTTGACTTTCACGGGGCTCAGGCCTATGCTGACCTGTTTAGCAATGTTTGCCTGGATCTCTGTTTTACATCTGAATTACAGAAGATTAAATAAGTAAAATCATAACAGCCCTATATATATATTATTTAATCATAGTAAAAAGAAGTATTTTATGTGCTCTGATATACTGCACATTTAATCCAGCATCTGAGAAGATGATGACTGCAATAAGCACTGGATCAGGACACAGGCAATATGTGTCAAATACTTTCTTTTCCTAGCTTGTTATTAAGTACCTACATTTATGTAGTGGAACCATTCCTTTCAGTAGGCTATTCTACTGCTCAGATATTAAGTGCCTACTCTTAATAACTCACCTAAACTTTCATTTCTTAGCTTCAGGCTACTGCTTGACTTTAGAAAATGAATAATTATCTTTTTAGATTTTTATATGCTCAACTCTCTGCTAGACTATTTTAATTTAGCTTCTTTGGTCCCACATATGTCTTCTTTGAAAAAGCTTGTATAAGTTTTGTTTGCTTCCTTGGTGTTTTCTTCAGTTTTCTTTTATTCTTTCAAAACTGTGGTTACCATGGAATCAATATAATGAAATTAATATGCAGTTTGTTATCTGTTTTATGTCTTCATCTGACTCCTTGTGTTCTTCATTGACTTTTATCCCTCATTTTGTAATAATGGAATTTCTTCTGAAGTGTAAGAATTGCACTTTGTTAATCAGAATGGAAACCACTCTATTGTCCACTCTGAAATGTAACAATTTTCTCTTTAAAGAAAGAAGACAGCCTTTAAATAGCATAAAAGAACATTACCACATAGCATTTCATGTCAAGTAGACACTATCCCATCCAACTTCTAGAAAGTCTGCTTAAATTAATTTGCATTGAGGAGGTCCATATGGCAAAGTCAATATATTTTTATTGAGATGTCTGTCATTACGATGCAAAGTATCTCTTTTTAGGCAGCTTATTGTTACTCAAACTCCTAAAGAATATTAAAAGGACGTAATTTAAATACTGGCAACAAGAATGAATGCTACTTCCCTTTGAAAAGGTGCTATGAGATTTTTGAATATCAAGAATAGCAAGAAATGTGGCCTTTTATGTCAAACATTAATTTTCTTCAATCCAGTTATTTTAAGCCTTCTATAGGGTAATCAGTACCAGAAAGAAAATTATTCTATTAGTTTTTCCAAAGGTTAGTGCCATCTCGTGCAAAACAGGTACTTTCTTAGTCTGTTCCCTTGCAAGTCCAGTTCTTTTTCTTTTATGAAATCTCCTTAACTCAAGATTTACAAAGGGATGTTATCATAAAGACAAAGAGCAAACAAAAAAGAAGTAAAAATACTTGTTTCAATTTTATATCAATGATAGTGTCTGCATGGCTACCATTCTCTTTACAGGGAAAATACTCTATGGAATATTTAAAGACCGGTGACTAACAAAATCGATTTTCAAAGCATGTGCTGATCTTGCTGACAGTCTTTCCACTCTTAATTTCTATCTACACTTAGTTGGTCCATATCAAGATAAAAATGAAGTAATTTTCTTTGCTTTAGGCATTTTAAAAAGACATCTTTTCAAAAGAAGCTATGAGGTCTGATCCTGCAAGTGTTCTATTTGCAGAACAAATAGGGACTTTATCAAAAATTGCAGGATTACACTGAAATGTACACCGAAATGGAAATGCAAGCCAATGGGAAACTCAAAATCTCAGAATACTAGAAGTTCTTTGTGATGACATCTCAAAACTAAGTAAAACACTTATCAAGGTCAAAAAGAATAATTTTTTAATGTAAAGATCAAATCATGTTAATGCCAATCAATTAAACTCCCTCAATTTCATGAATCATAAGAAAAAAGGTAAGTCTTTCAAAGACAAACACATTACCAACTGAGAATCAGGGAAATTAAATACAGTAAAATACAACAGATATAAATTTTCAGTGGTGTTGCAAAGTAGGTGAAATAACATAATGTACAAATTGTCATTTCAACATTAACAGGAAACTCAGCTGCTGGGCAGGAGAAGAAAAAAAAATCAAAAACTTATTCCTTACTTCCACATCATCTACTATTCTGGGAAGTATATTTTCTACAATCCATCCAATCAATCCTGTACACTCTGCACTGAGTTTTCCACATGAAGCAATAGAAGTTTGGCACTTAAATACTCGTGGCCCTAAAACATAACTTTTCAGTGCTGTGAGAAGTTTTAT
This sequence comes from Phoebastria nigripes, assembly GCA_035582835.1. Classification (NCBI taxonomy): domain Eukaryota; kingdom Metazoa; phylum Chordata; class Aves; order Procellariiformes; family Diomedeidae; genus Phoebastria; species Phoebastria nigripes. The sequence continues at coordinate 1,138,073 of JAYKAV010002944.1, read as the reverse complement.
TCACAAAGTAAATTCACATATTCCCCACATCTTCTAAGGAAAAGGTTTTATATGAACGGACTTCCTAGTATGGGATGAAAGAGATTAGTATGTATTCATTATGATATAGTCATGAACTGCATGCTTAAATGCTGCTTCTCAAATAATGCAGGTTTTTTCCTGCCATGACTTATTTATATATCTAGCAACTCATGCTACTTCTATGTACAATGCACATATTAAATATCAATTTCAGTCAGATTTTTAAAAACTCTGTGAATTCAAAAGTCATGTCTGATGTTCAAAGACATCTGTCATCTAGGTAGATAATTGAAAAGGCCAGACTTCCAAAAATATTGAGTACATCTTCAGTAGACTTTCCAACACAGTTCTCCATCGAGATCACAAATGATGCCGAAGGATTTTGCAAATACTAATTAAGTGTAGGTTTGCCCATTTTACTGATGCAGAAGCACAGAGGAGTTATATAAACTACAAGACATAAGTCTGCATCACAGCCAAGAAAAGGTCACAAAACTCCTAACTTCACACTGTTAAGAAATTTTTTTCTCCACACCATGCTCAAACACAAAGCACAGCAGTCTGCTATACAATATTGCTGCAAATGTAAGCATTTAAAAATTATTTTGGCTACTTTATTTCTGTATTTCCTAAATTATATAAAAAATTTTATTAGGTTCTATATAACGTAATCTGTGTTTGTTCTAGTAAGAAAATGAAATGCTTTTAAAATATTTTAAATGTAAACTGTGCTTTTAGCTTTCAGGCTCTAGAAACCGTTGCAAGCATAAATTAAACTTTAATTAAATTAATTTAATAGGAATTTTGAGTGTTCTGCATGCATAGTTTAGAATTGTAACAATTTTATAACAAGAATGAAGTGATCAAATGGCTTGACTTTAATAGTTACCATCACATTAAGTAGATTTCTAATTACACTATGGGTTCCAGAGAGAAAACCACAATTAATGAACATATGACCCAGAGTCTTTCAAATCTACTGAACTGTGGGAAGTTTGACACATAACATGCCAAATGCTGGTGGGACAGTGAACGAGGAGGGTGAAGTGGAGAGCATAGTGAATTCATGTCGAATTTTACTTAAGCTGTTAATTCAGCCCCAGCATGGGTCAATAGTGAGAAAACAAAGTAACTACACCTGTCATAGGGGCTGCTCAACACTTTCCTTTTTACTGTCCTGCTTCTCTTCTTACAGCTTTGCTAAGCTTTTAAATACGTAGGCTTACATGCTCCATATCTGATATCTGCTTTAGACTAAATTCTTCTAGAGTTGTGTGCTCTAGACACTCTTCGACAACACTTCATGAGGTGGTGTGCAACTGTGTATTACGCTTTTTTTAGTGCTCAATTTAGATCCTGGGATCTGATTTTGGGGGAGAAAAAAAGAAAAAAAAAAAAAAAGAAAAAAGAAACACAGCTGCAGCTGAAGTCAATGGAAGCTGTTCTTTGAATGCATGTGGCACTATATATAATGGTAGTTAGATGAGGGCCTGTTTTCACAGACCACTTCAATATGGTCTGTGAATTATCTATATCCAGAGGATGCTGAAGTACATTTAAAAAAAAATAAAAGAAAATCCAGAGAAAATAACATGCCCAAAGGGTAGAGGAACACAATACAAAAGAGGATATTCTCTAATTGTTCTTTGAAAGTATTGCTCTTGGAGAAGAATCCTGACCCATGAGAACATGACTCACAGTGTCCTCAAAGCTCAGAAGCATTCCCAGAGGGAGTTCTGATGGAGACTGCAATTTTATTTTTTGATTTACCTGTTTCTAAACACTCCAAATCATGGAAACTAAAAATGACACAATTGCCTCAAATTCAGTAACATGAGCTCAAATATTGGGAAACCAGATGGGTTTCCAACATTTTCCTCAACTAATGAGTAATTGCATACTAGACTTGACACTTTTCCTTCTTGAAAAATTTCTAATCAACTTCTTCGAATCTCTCTTTTCAGGCTTAGATCTTAATCTTACAAATACACAGCTGCTTGTCTTCATATGAATACTATCAGCCAAGTGTGTGTCGGAAGAAAAAAGTTCTTCATTTTTTACAATAGTAATAGTCTCTTTTCTTGTTTGCTTTTGTTGGTTCTTTTCATCTTGATCATTTCAATTTTCATGTGTTCTTGTGCTGGATTTCCTAGGTAACCATTGCAAACACCTGTTCATTTCTGTGTGCAGGAGAGCATAACACTCCAGAAAAAAAAATTACTGCAGGGCAAATGCTGTTTGTTTGATTTTTTTTTTTAAAGAACTGGGTAGTATACTACAAATAAAACCAGGAAATTGAATATGAAATAAGGTAATTAGACTATTTTTCCCCTAAAAAAATTAAAGGGAAACAAATGAAAAATAAAAGAAAAAAGTGACTAAGAAGTACATCATCAGACCTTTATGATTCCAAAACCCAAAGTATTAGATTTAACAAAAGTAAAACTGACTCCATTTTTCCTTTTCTAATCTGTAGTTATTTTTCCTTAAGTTTATATTTTCCACTTGAGAAGATCCTGGGGCATGATTTCTTTCCTCTTGGGGAGAACAGAACTTTTTTATCTTCAGTGTCATGATATTACAAAACACATGCAATGTCAAAAGGAAACTTTGTGTCTTTTATCTCAGAATCAGAGTAGACATACTGACTATAATACTAATACATGCTGCTTTTTCATTTTCTTTTATCTTCAGAGTAGACTTGCCTGCCTAGAGAAAGGCAGTTATGGTCTCGTGAGCTCCCTATTTTGACCAAGAAATCCAATGCAGATATACAGTTTTAAAGAACAGAGCCCTGGGTATAAGAAATGGCATGCTACAGAGTTCCCTCTAGCTGTACAGTCTATTCAGAGAAAGGTGGGAATAGATAAGTATTGGATGAAAGGAGGAAGCTCACAAAACTCTGCAACATGATTAGTTAGTAAGATCCATTAAATGGAAAAAGATGGCCTCCTCTCATTGCAAATAAGCATAGAGTTGAACGCACTGGGATAACATAAGGGCACTATACTTCTGCAAACTTATTAAAATTTCTGGTTTGTCATCAGTAATGATATGACTTAATATTCTGAAAGTTTACAAAAAAAGAAATGGAAAAACGAAACAAGAAAACTCAAGAAAATGTAAAAGTAATGTTAGCAAAGCCTTGAAAACTGGAATTTCTGTCATAACAACTGATGCTGTATCACAGCTGTGCCATGAAATAGTCTTTGGTCACAATGGATGGGTTAGAAAACAGTCTGTCACAATTCTTTCACATTTTAAGCAGTAAGGCATACCTTTATGTGAGTCAAGGAATTAACACATATTCTCATTCACATACAGTACTTGTCAGAATTTGCTGTCAGTAAGAAAGATTTCATAAGAGTTATTCTCCCAACTTTTTCTGTTCTGTTGCACCTCCATCCTTTCAAAGCCTCAGGTAGGTAGCAAAATAAACCTGAATCACAGCTTACCTTCTATGATGAATTTTCAGAGAAGTCACCTAGTATGTCATAAACGCTGAAACCATTAAAAGCCTGTGACCAAAACAGAGTACTTTACTTTAAAAAATGAATATGGCATTCTTTGGTACTATTTATAGTCATTAAAATTAAAGGTGTCAAGTTTGAGGAAACAAGCTATCTTCCTCCTTTTGCATTTCATGCAACTACAGAAATGACATAGCTATGGTTCATTCATCAAGACTGACAAAATGGGTCCACTGCCTTATTGAAAATACCCAGTAGGTGTTTTAGACTGCATTTCTGACAAACATTGTTGTAAATGAAGGAAGGCTTTGACATTCAAACCATAACTAAAACAGAGTTGGTGAAGGGAAATATACTTGGCAATCCTGCTAATTGCTTCTTACTCTTGTTCTCCCTTTTGCGGTTCAACTCTTGTTGTAAACACTAACTGGCTGAGATAAGTTACGGTGGGTAAATAGTAACTGGATTCTACAGTTGCAGTGGATAAACCCTACAAATATCTGAGCTTGAGTCAAGGTACAATTCTCACTGTCAAGACTCTCTTGTAAGCCTTCAGACATCTAAGGTCAGATAGAAGTCTGACCTGTAAATCAAACCAGGAGATGGATATGATTTTATTATTGGTACAGCTATGGAAACAAAGAGAATCTATTACAGGTGAGAGAGGAAAAGATGCTAAAAGGATTTACTTCACACGATGTTTGGATATTCCAGGCCTCATTCTGTTTTGCCCTTCTGTGATGTATTTCTACTGTCAATGGCCACTTCCACTTCTGGCAGCCAGCAAGACAAACACCATCTTTCTGGTTTCCTCTAAGAAATGAACTATCTAGAAGCAGCTGAAGAACAAGCAGCTTTCCACAAGTGCTGCTCAGTTACTGCAATGTAAATACTTGTTACTGCTATTAGCAGAACGGTAGCTATTAAAACTGTGATGGTGCGTTAGGCTTACTTAGTGCTCCCAGCCCTCTTGCACTAGGTGCTGAACAAGTAAATAACCAACATATACAATTCTTGCCCCAAACAGCTTATGTTTAATATAGGTAAAACAATAAAATATATTTATATGAAATGAATCTGACAGGCAGACAAATGGGCAAATACAATAATAAGGCAGATGTATCCCACTGTTCACTTAGTAAGTGTACAGATTGGTTGAAACCAATGGCAGAGAAAACTAAGAACAGGATATACAAGCTACCCAGTGGAACAGCCTCACGTGTGAGAACAGAAGTACACTTGATCTTCTGTTTTTGTGCAACCAAACGAAAATAGAAAATTCTATTGAAACATTTTATGAGAAATATACTCCTTTTTCAGTCCAAAACCTGAGACCAGAACCTTCATCTTACACAAATAACTGAGTGATTGCAGAGAACAGGATTTCTAAAAATATATGTGCTGTTGGAGACGGCCAGCAACATCTGCAATTTACTGTTTCCTTAGAGTATACATTTTGTTGGATGAGCTTGTAGCTGCCCCTCTCATCTATGCAAGTGAGCTGCCCCTGAACTGTACAGTTATCCCAATGCTACAGAAGCAGAGATGGAGCCTACTTAAGTGCTGAGATCCTGGCAACCAGGTAATTGTTTCAAACTTTGTTGAAACACAAATCAGTTTAAGACATGACAGAGATACCTGAACTTACATCTGTCATTATTTTGATACAATTTTTCTTTCTGATATGAATATTTACAAGTGTGAAAAAATGCAGTCTCATTAAATTTAATGTCAAGTATATTTTGAAATTATTCTTGATATTTATTAGGTGTTTTTGAGGAGCTGGGAGGAGGAGGATACTTCTGAATTTCCAGCTGGGTTTATCCTTATGGCCAAGACGGCATTCTGTGTTACTCTAGGTATCTTGTTCAAACACATATATCTTAGTTTGCATGTGAACTCTAACCTGTAGAAAGACAAATACTGTCCTTGGTTAAAAAATAGTATTAAAAAAAAAAGACTATGGAAGAGAGATAGTATCTCCCTTCAGTCAGACTTAAAGACGATATAGTGGTATGAGTCAGGGATTACCAGACTCCACCCAGAAACGGAGATGCTCCTCTCCGAAGTCTGCATGCCCGTGAGGAGGGTATGTTGGCCCTGATGGGCCCCAGACTTCCCTGCTGTGAGTGGGGCTGACCTGGACTACAGTCGTAGCACGGCCATAGCTGCCTGAAAGAGATGTTGTTGGGAAACATCTCAGGCAGGCGTCTCCTTCATTCCTTGAAAATCTAGATGCGTTTCATTGCTTAAGAATGGCAACATCCCTTGACATAGTAGATGGCCCTTCTCTTCACACTGGCTTTGTGACCACTCTCTGCCACCCTGCCTCTTGAACAGCACAAGGCAGCTCATAGTGTGTTTAATCAACAAGCTAGAGCAGTGGCCACGGGCAGGCATAAAGCACATCCTGCTATCCGCAGGGCACTGTGATCAATTTGCCATATGTCTGGTGCATCTGGCACAGGAAGTGCAAAAGGTTGTGCCATATCTATCATGCCAGTGAACACCATAGAGGGCACAGAGGGGCATACCATGCTTCAAAGAGCTTCAAAGAGATTTCAATAGTACAGACACAAACTAGTGCCTGGTCCAAATAACAAAGACATTATAAAGCTGTCAGAGTTGTCAGTTCTACCAGAAAGCATCACTGAAATGCTATATTAAATTTTGTGGGACGAAATCTATGAGCTACTCTTTTTTCCTTCCAGCTTTGGTGGGCTTTTTAACTTAGAGTCTAGTTAACTATTTTCTGCATTAGACACTGTCTGCTATTTTCTTTCTCCGAAATATAAAAGGATGTTTTTCAGTTCATGTGTAATTTACAATGATATGACAATGACAAAACTCTAATAAAAAGTAAAAAGGGATAAAAAAATTTTGTTGTCCTTAATTTAGAATTAAGTCACGATGGCACAGATTTTTTTCTCAATGCAGTTCCAAATCACAGGCTGCAATGTTAGGAAGCTCACATATTTTCAACAGAAATGCTGCATTTTATTTTTTCTTTCCTTAAATTTTTGTCTGCCAGCTAAGTATGTTAGGTACAGTTTTCAACTCAGCACCATTCCATCAACTCCAGATTGATAGGTCTTTACCAAAACAACACAAAGCAACTCATTAATATAAAGTGAATATATTGGCTCTCTGAAGAGTATCTGGGCTCAAAAATAGATATTACACTTTAGAACTACAAGCTGTCCAGCATAGTTCTCTATTTTCTAACAATAGCGATAAATGAAAGTAAATCTCTATTTCAGATCACGTATTTTATATGACTGTATCACAAATTGCTATAGTTGATTAATATTAACGATCAAGCTAAACTATGTAACTGTATGCCTATTCTACGTTATCTACCAAGCTGTGTGAGGAAAATAGGAAAGTTGCGAAGTTAACTTCTTTAAATAAATATAAACAATGAGCAAAATCTTCAGAGATTATAAGAGAGTTTGTCACAAGAGTTTATCAGCCAAACAGGACTATAGAACCTGGAGCCTGGTATAGATCTATTCCAGCCCCACTCAGAGAGAGAGAATCTAGTGCACGCATGCACACACGCACATGCGCACAGAGGAGCAGAGCTGGCTGGGAACTTCCAGTCACATTCATCTGATAGGAAGTGCAATAGGAAGTGCAATAGGAAGTCATAAACCTTATCACAAGAAAATTCTCATTTTGATGGGAAAATGTGATTTTTCCATTTGGAAGGTCAAAATGAAATCTTTGGTTTGGGGTCAACTCCATCCAAATCAAGGATTTTGTTTCAGGTGACAAAGTTGAAACATTACGTATGTTCATTCCCTTATTTGCAAACAGATTTACACACATTGAGCTTGCTGAAAGACCACATCTTACATGGTGCATGATCTTACATGATTTTTTTCTCATCAGGATCTGTTTGATGATCCATCCAGTTGTATAATTCTGAGTAACTAAAGGGAAATACATTCTAGCCAGGGAGACCCACCCTACAGAGGAGACTAGGGGCAACAGGCTCTCAAACAAGAATTCCCAGGAGGTAAAGTACAACTGCAGAAACAAAGATTTCTCTGAACTGACTTGAAGCACATGTTTGGGGTCAATTCAATGAGCTAAAATAAAATTCATCCTTTTGTGAATATCCAGTGGTAGTTACACAGACCAATCATAAGAAGTTATTCTAGAACATTAATGGTATGACTGTTAAAGATGCATTAAAATTCATTAAAAAATCACATACATGTTAGAGGAAAATTATTGTTTCCACCTACTGTGTCCTACTTCAAACAAACTGCTCTTCTAAAAATTATTTTCAGTTAAAAGAAAGGGAATATTATATGTAACAGCAAGAATAAGAGCAGCATCAGACACAGTCTTTTACACTAGATTTGATATTATGGAATAGGAGGAGGCAATGCTGTAAGTTGTACAATATGTTGTTAGGTCTTGCAAAAATGTGTTTAAGTGTATTAGGTCTAAATAAAAACCTATTTGCACCTGTTGATAGCTGCAGTCCTAAGATCTGAACAGTTTTATGAGTTACATGGAACATTTTATTTTTGTACAAAAATATCCAAGGTTATTTGCTCTGTTGTAATAAAATAGTAAGCCATATGAAGTGCAAAATCAATCTTGGCATATTCATAAGCTGTGAATCCTGTCCATGAGGCCAGCTGCCAATATAGGAAAAATCAATGATATTTCCGAGTAACATCAAGTGCACATTGGTTTTTTGCTCCTCTCTTACTGAATGTATTGCTATAATATCAAGACCAAAGACGCTGGGAATCTGACAGTAATTAAAACTGTRAAGCCAGAGTTTTCACCTAACTTATGTAAATCCAAAACAGTCTAGAAGCTTATAAATATCTACTCAGTATAGTGAACACACATTAAAAATCTTTTGTGTTTATCATATTCATTTTTTTTAATATTGCCAAATGTTATGCTACTGTCCTGGTAACCTGTAAGCTGGTTTAACTTGGCAGTCAGGTGGGCTGGGTCCTCGTGTTGCAATTCCCCAGCAGGTCGCTGTAGTGGCAGCAGCAGTACTTGTGTCTTATGAAACAGCAGCAGCTACAAACTCTGATCCAGCAATATGCAAAAGGAACTGGTCAGCTATTTCTGAACTTCTCAAGCAAGTATTTTGTACCTCCTCCAGACCAAAGGCAGCAGGCAATAGGTAAGCACTCTGTGAGCTTATTCCAACAAGCTACCAGCTGGACTCTGCTGACTTAAGAAAATGAAGTAGCATAGTTAATAAAATGTTTTCTTAGGTCTTTTTTATGGGCTATGTCCCTTGTTTCCTCCTCTCTCTCAATGTTTTATTATTGGAAATCATCCTTTTTATCCAGATGAGTTATAAGTTAAAGAGGTAAGACTGTGATAGCCACAGTTATTACCATACTCACAAGGTGCTACACATCTGCTAAAATAGCCATAACAACCTGCCATGAAAGCTCAATGCATTTAACGATAGAATAAATTAGATGATTGGAAGAGACCCCTGGAAGTCATCCAGTCCAACCTCATGTAAATATATACAGTCTTTTCAGGATATATCTTATTTTTCCTCTGCCACTTGGATGGCTTGTTAGACATGGAGAGAAGGGATACAGATCTTCCTCCCAGAAAAGTTGAAAGACCCCCTGGGCTTGAAGCCACTGTTCAGAGAACGGCTGACACTGCAGTGTTACATGGCAGAGGAAAGGACACAAAGACATTGTTGCCTTGCCTAGCCAGAGTCACAATTTATCCTAGAATATAAATGAACTTCATTAATACAGATATAGTTTGAATTTGACAAGATTCTTAGACTTTAAAGCCCTCATTTAAAAAAGTGATGGGTTCTTTAATGGCTAACACTGGTTGGTGCTTTCCATTTTGCTTCTCTTCTTAAAGGCAATTCTGCCAAACATTCAATTTTCTACTAGCAAGCTACCAAAGGAGTGATTCCACAGTTGACTCAGAAGAAATAATTTTATCAGCTGACTAGGTTAGCCTCTTCATTTACATTTATATGATTGCTGCAGAGAGGCTCCACTCAGGATTAAATTCATGTAATTCTGGCTGTCGTACAATACAGTTCTGCCCAAGACTCACAGCAAAATAACTTTTAAAGAATGAGAGTCAAAACGCGATTGTCTCAAATGTGTTCAGTTCTGTAGCCAAAAGAACTGCCTTAGAAATATTCAATTCAAGGACCAAACACGAAGATGAACCCTTATAATTTTAATAGCTCCAAAGGAGGACTTTGTCAATTTCCTATTTAAAAACACCTTTATATAGTATACCTGTGCAGCAGAAAAGATACAGTTCAATTTTAATTGCATTGCTATTATTCCTATTATTTTACAGATATAATGAGCAAGTGTGCAAGCATTGTATAAAGCATGTGAACTCTGTTTAGCTAATCTGCCTCCAATATGCATTATTAAAGCCTTATGGCAAAGAGGAGGGAGTATTGGAGAGTCTGCTCATGCTCGTCTTGCAAAGCAACTGAGCACAATGAAGAAACTTGTGAATAATGGAGGAATTTGTTGCACCCTCTTTAATGTAAACTATCCTTCTTAAAGTCTTCCAGAGGCACTGTGAATCAGGCACAAAGGTGTCCAGGAATTTTTATTTAGGTGAGCGACTTCTCAGCACTTGTTGTACATTGTTCTACTTTAAATCACTATTCCAGTCTTATGTTAGTATGTCTTTATTAAATATTCATGTCTAAATTTGATTTTAATTTCATCTCCATTGTTCACTGTCACTCACCGAGATCTTCATCAAGCAACCGGCAAAGATTCAGATGGATCAACAATGCAACATTAATGTCCATGAAAATATATTAAGTAACAAGTACTTTTCATTGTACTTCCAAGCTAATGACCTTGCAAGGCACATTTTTTATCTCGCTTCCAATTGCTCTTATTATTCTTATTTCCTCACTTATGTTTTCATTCCACCATACCGTCTCTTTTTTTTCCCCTCTTCTAAACATTATTGAAATGCAGACACAAACTTAATTAGGTGACACCCCCAAAAAATTAGATTTTTTTAATCTGAAATAGCAGGCTGAGAGTATTATACTCAGAAATTGTTCCCTTCATGGAAGGGAATTATTGAATAATGAAATAATTTCCTTCACAGAAGCAAAGAAAAGTTTCTAAAAATCTGAAAAAGTACAAGTAATTTCCTCTATATAAGCCCTAAAGTTCAAGTGTTAGCAGAAGGCCTACCAGAATTGATATTCATGCTTTGAAGCACTAATGTAATTTGTATCGATTCAGCCAATAAAAAACATTAATGGAATCGAAGGTTCACATGACTAATTAAATCAATAAAACCAGCAATATTAATCCAGACTTGCATCAGTATCTAAAAGCCAATATCATCATCCAAGCCCAGACAGAAGTTAAGCAGCTAATAAAATGGTTTTTTGCCAGCACTACTCCTTGATGATTTGAACTACAATTATCTTCGCTTTCCTTTTGTGTGCTTTTTCACTATTATGGTCAAGTGAACTGAAAATCAAAAGCACAATAGCTTCCCATCAATTAATACTTGTAACAATAAAATTGTTTTCAGTATACTTCACCTTGAAAGTAACTATTGAAGTGAGATTATTTTATTTATGCCAATGTACATTTTGATTTAGTGATGTTTGCACAGAGGCTTATGTGGGATTAGTAAAATTTGGCACTTATTAACTACTTCACTCACCAATGAAAGTCAGCACTTTCCAACAGGGATCAAAATTATGAATTAATAAACAGTAAATTTACTCATATACTCACAGAAAACAACTGCTTGCTTCAGATACCACTATTAAACAGCAGCTTATTATCCAATTTCGTATTAAGGTATGTAGATGAGGAATAGTTCTTGTTTACAGCCAAATGCAACGACCCTACATTTGTAGATATATCTTCTATATCAAATAAATCTCTGTTAGGCTTTAAGATTAAGCAGTAGCAAAATTATTTGGATATTTTAAAAATCTAATATTCCCAAAGTGGAAAGAGCAAACATGCTGCCGCTGGAGGTTATGAAAATTAGGTGCTGATGAGTACGAAACACAGAAGAATTCATGGTGACATGTAAGAGTATCATTCCCAGGATTACTGTCCTGGCCAAATTCCAAAGATGTAATTGTTTTCTTGCTACTTGAAAATCCCTCGGCAGTTTGTCTTGGATTATTTATTCCCCATATTCTGCACAATTCAAATGTTTTCTATATTCCAGTTTCACTTCCAAAAAGACAGATTTCACTGGTCAGTGGTGTTCTTACAGATTTTACCCTTTCTTTTCTAATTTTGCAAAGTGTCCTGCAAATATTAATTAAAAGATTGAGTAGAAATATTTTTTAGGCTACAAACAATGCATATCATTACCTAGCTTTTATCCACCATGCTTAGCTTTATTGAAACGTATCTCAGGAAGTATGGCAGTTTCCACTGCTTCAACTACTACAAGCTTTGTGATCTCTCCAAAATTGAAATAAATCACTGAGACCCGCATCAGAAAAACTTGTGTACTTTTGTCCTGTCTCTCTGCCACAGTGGATCCTCATTAAAGGTAGGACCGGTAGTGAAATTGTGGCCATTACTTTGTCTGTGGCAAAATGCCCATTTATTTCACAGAGGCCAGGTTTTTGCCTACAGGTAGATGTTCTACTGGACTGGAGAAAAGCTGGATCACGTGGAAATAATTATCTTAGAAAGTGGAATGATATGTGAAAAGAATACCTGAAAAGCTCCTGAAAACCTAAGATAAAAAAATATCATAGCAACAACCTCAACCCAGTCTGGAAACTGTTTGCAGGGAAGCAGGAGAGCCTTAAATGTGAACGACAGTACAACCAGTAAAATACTGGCTACCTGTGTTGGCAGAATACTGATGCAGTATCTCAGATGTGAAATCAAATTTATTTTGGTGATGGACAAACTCAGATGTCTGCATGACATTTTAAATATCATCACTGTTCATTTTTAAAGTGTTTTAAATGATGCAAGAAAGAAGATGTTATAATATATAACAAAGATACACATATTATGAACTGCCTGTCTTGACCAGATACATTTTAATGGTATTTGCTGACTCTGAAAGAAATTAAATTGTTTGTATGCAGAGACATAATATTTCAAAATCTTGGGAAACTTTAGATAAGGGGAGTGAAACTACAATTATGAATCAGATGTCCCTGAATTCTCATGTCAGCTAACTAGTTCATGACGTGACATTAAGTTGGGTTGATGGTTGGACTTGATGACCTTAGAGGTCTTTTCCAACCTTAATGATTCTATGATTCTATGATTCTATGATTAAGTTCAAACAGGATCTGACGGCTGCGGTATGGACGCACTCTGTACCACAGGGAAACATTTGCTCAGCTTGTCGGAAGTGTAATTCACTTGAGTCTCACTCAAAAACACTCTTGTGTTTCAACTAAGTATGATGATGTGACAAAATAATGAAGATGGTAAGGGCTTAGATAGAATGGAGTGCCTTAACTCCGTTTAGCTATGGCCTATGGGATAGGATGAGCTTTTCATCTTTTGACAGGACAGTGAAATCTTTTCTTTCTTTCCTCTAGCATATTTTAGCTGGAAAGCTAAAACTATTCGTTTCTGATTCCCAGAAATTCTTAGACACTGCATTAAACACATTCCAACTCCAAACACTAACATGTATTCTCTCAGGTACCTCTTGTAATCCTTATTTGTTGCGGAGCATTTATAGAATAAAAGCCTTCCAAGTTGAACAGCTGAGTCTACATCCATAGCTTTTTCTTCCCCTCCCGGTGCCCTACATGACCAAGCTAGCATGAAGTACAGAATATCGATTGGAAGTGTACTATGGATTCCTTGCGCCGCAAGTTAAATTACCGTATACTGTATATTTTTAATTTCCCACATATAACAATAAACATGATTGATTCTTCAATTTCAGAGCATCGTTTTGGCAATTAAGAAAATAAATACCCTTTCCATGTACCGTTCGCTTTTTTTCTAAGTAAATGTCTGCAGCGTATTAGCTCATGTGTGACAGACAAATAACTACCCCTCTCCCTGTAGGCCTCATTCCGTTTTCTCTTTCTTTTTTTTTTTATTTATTTAGAACCTGCCATTCATTTTCACACCTGACAGTAAAAACCTCAGGACGTGGTTGTTGTGAAGAGGATTATCTTTCAGATCAATGCTGAAATTGATTCCAAACCACACTATTTATCAGCCTCCAGCTAAAGCACTAGGAGTCAGGAAATATTTCCTCTTCTTCAAATCCATTCTTATTCTGCTGTTGGAAAATCACAATACTACAGCCTCCATTAATACACACTTTTTCTATTCCTTGCGCATGTGGAATATCAATGTCAAACAGACAATGCAGTTAGTTGCATTATTAAATTCGCTTCAAAAAGAAAAAAAGTAAGAAAACAACAGCATAATTAATTTTTGCACTACTGCTGAATAGTTGCTGATGCTAACTAGGAATATAGCCTTACTATGACATCTGATGTTTCTGAATCTCTTCTGTATTTCACATAAAATATATTGTATATTTCTATCAGTATCATATAATGATACAAGAAATACACATCAAATGTCTCTCTTCAAAGCCACACTTACACACTTGTTTTTCGTTGTTTGTAGACTGGGGGAAAAAAAAAAAAAAGAAAGAAAAAAGCCCACTGCATTGCTATGACTATGTATGCAAACTACAGAAAATTAAAACAAATAGATTCACCAAACTACCTAGGCATGATACAACAGTCATTCAGGTACGCAAGGTCAAATCAGTTAAACCCTGTCCTGCTTCTGTGATTAACAAACTTCATGATGAATAATTAGGGATGACCTGATGAATGGTGAAAGTTAATGGGAGTCTTTCCATTTATTTCAGGAACTATATTAAGCCTTCATGTGTTTGAGACTATAGTGACACTGTTAGCTCATTATGACATGACTTAAATTGTAGTTTAATACCGGCTGAAAGTACGGGACAAAGCCTGTGGTGAAGCTTAATCTAATGTAGTACATAAGCTCCAAATAAATAAAAATTATAGTGTAATTTACAATACGTAAAGGCACACAAAGTGTAGGGAAATTTAAAGTAATGTCAAATAACATTAATAAGTGGTGAATAAAAAGATGATAATAAGTAGTTAGATTAAGCAACACTGGTTTCTTCTCACTTTGTTTCTTTTATAAGAGAAAACCTGCAGTTTGTGACTAAGATTCTAGAGTTTCATCGGCTCTGCCAAGCCCTTGATGGCAGAATGGGGATGTTTTGAATTCCACTAGAGCTGAAAACTGAAAACTGTTAAAATAAGATTTAATTAATGAAAGCTTAATATTAAATAAATCGGGTTATATTTAAAGTGGATACTAAATTCATATGTCTCAAATTCAGACAGCCAATTAAATATCCATTGCCAAGACCTAGGAGGTCTTTATAGGAGGCTAATGTTTAATTCTTTCAGAGAGCAAAGACCTGTCTCAACAGTTTGTTGAAATAATGAAAGCAAAACAATAGCTAATTTTGATCATTCAAGATATAATATTTAACATTTTTGTGGCAGATTTAATCTTTGAATTTGTTTTAATATATCTCCTAATTAATCTCGAAGATATATGCAAGTTATTTTCACCAATTACCAGATTATTATATATGTGTTTTGATAACAAAAGATATCCATAAACCATCCTTAGAAAGGGTAACTGGTATAATTAATCCCCTACCTTCTTGCTTGAACTTTAATACTTGTTGGAAGATGTAACTTTGAAGATGTACCTCTGATGGAGCAGTTGTCCTCTGATGCTAGAGGTGAACCTTGTGGCTTATATCACTGCTGTGCACTCTTCATAATTTTATAAAAACCAATGTACCACTTCCACAAAAAAAGACAAATTTACCCAAATCAATTATTGACACTCCTAGAAGAAATTTAATGACCTGCAGGGACGCAAATATACTATGTGCATGTACTTTTTATAATCTTCTATCAAGATCAATATTGAGCTTGGCAAAACAGCAAATACTTTACATAATAAAAAAAATTTGAACTATTTAGCAATCAAATCACTTCATGGGTACACTAAGGGAATAAGAAATCTCTTACTATTAGCCAACCCAGTAAATTTTTCAGCATGATCACATTTTTCTTTAAATTACCATTATTTTTCTTTATCTTTTTAATTTAAATTAGTCCTAACTTCCAAACAAAATGAGCAGAAAAGTAAATCTGGCAAAACAAGCCCTTTAGCTTTGGGCTTTCCGCCTTCCATTTCAGTTTCTCATACGTGCTATTAATCTCAAAACAGCAGGAAAAAGGAAGCCATACTGTTCATAAAATTCTGTTCTTCCAGAAATACATGCAGCACATGCAGCCTCGAGCATTTACTCATATTTAGAACAGCAACGCACTCAGCAAGACAGAAGATCGCAATTTTTTATGATCTGTGTTGAACGCACAAGCACTTATTTTAAGTATGATCAATACAAACCAAAATTCCTAATAACACTCTGTGTTATTCATGAATTATTTTGACTTTTTCATAGAGAAATGAAAAGAACAATGTTTTTGGAGTTCATGGAAATTCATTTATATCAATGAAAAGAAAATCATATTTAAAGGGGTTTTGTTTCCAGTAGAAGTGAAAAATTATACACCAGATCTACTAATAGGAAATAAAACAAACTAAAATAACTCTTATCACACATATACACAAAATGATTGGAAATTCATATTGAGCATTGTAGCATTTCATTTCTAAGATAATACTCTGAAAGCAGCACACAACACTTCATCAAACCACTAAAAATACACTATTATTTATACTAAAAATAAACAATGGGTATTTTGAACAGCTGGGTTTGCTTCGGAAACTGCATTTTAACTATCCTAACTGTGTCTTGAGCATATCAGTAAAGAGCTATCACTGAAACACCCTGATTAGTGGGAAGATGTTCGATGAAATGGCATTATTATTATATAGTAGATTCTTAGTAACAAAACCTCTTAGGGAATGATTCTACTGATTTACACAGCTATGACTACTGTGCTAGCCTTTTACTTTGGGCATCATAGGCTACTGTTGGTTACTTTTTATCACATTAGGCAATTATTTCCCACGATAATTCTTGACTCATTGGTCTGTCTACTTATTTCTAATACAGTGTCGTGGTTTAACCCCAGCCAGCAATTAAGCACCACACAGCCGCTCACTCACTCCCCCCTGGTGGGATGGGGGAGAGAATCGGAAGGGTAAAGTGAGAAAACTCATGGGTTGAGATAAAGACAGTTTAATAAGTAAAGCAAAAGCCATGCGCGCAAGCAAAGCAAAACAAGGAATTCCTTCACTACTTCCCATCGGCAGGCAGGTGTTCAGCCACCTCCAGGAAAGCAGGGCTCCATCATACGTAACAGTGACTTGGGAAGACAAACGCCATCACTCCGAACATCCCCATTTCCTTCTTCTTCCCCCAGCTTTATATGCTGAGCATGACATCATATGGTATGGAATACCCCATTGGCCAGTTGGGTTAGCTGTCCCGGCTGTGCTCCCTCCCAGCTTCTTGTGCACCTGGCAGAGCATGGGAAGCTGAAAAGTCCTTGACTAGTAGGCTACTTAGCAACAACTAAAAACATCAGTGTGTTATCAACATTCTTCTCATACTAAATGCAAAACATAGCACTATACCAACTACTAGGAAGAAAATTAACTCTATCCCAGCTGAAACCAGGACATACAGATATAAAGAAACATTACCCAGATAAATGTGATCTTACAGCTACATATCACATTTAATAAAATCCCATTAGCCAAGGAAAATGGGTCAGTTAAGAAATTATCTGAGACCCACAATGTCTCTGTAACTTTATAGCTTAATTGAAGGTCGAACCCCTTCCTCAGGTTTTCAGGGGATAGCTGAGAGCTGAAACTGACTCCTTTTACTTAAACGTTGAGCAAAAAATTGTCTCCAGTGTTCACAGATATTTGCTGTATCTGTGTCTACAGGCAGATGTATTTTCAAATTACGATGCAACATACTGATTAAGACCCTGGACTTGATTTAGGGTATCTGGATTCTACACTTTGCCACAGTCCTGCTGGGTGGTCTCTGAGCAATGTTTCACTCTCCTGTTTATTTTGTCTCATTTCTCTATTAATACTGCAAGTCCTGATCCAGCAAAACTGCTACCATGGACTTCCAGAGGGCGGACTTTGGCCTGTTCAGGGCACTGGTCGAGAGAGTCCCTTGGGAGATGGTCCTGAATGGCAAAGGGGTCCAGGAAAGCTGGACGTTCTTCAAGAAGGAAGTCTTAAGGCACAGGAGCAGGCTGTCCCCATATGCCGTAAGAAGAACGGGCGGGGAAGACGACCGGCCTGGCTGAACGGGGAGCTCTTGCTRGGACTCAGGRAAAAAAGGAGMGTTTACSACTTRTGGAAGAAGGGGCAGGCRACTCAAGAAGAGTACAGGGATCTCRTTAGGTCATGCAGAGAGGAAATCAGAAAGGCAAAAGCCCAGCTAGAACTCAGTCTGGCCGCTGTCGTTAGAGACAACAAAAAATGTTTTTACAAATGTATTAATGACAAAAAGAGAGCCAAGGAGAATCTCGATCCTCTATTGGATGCAGGGGGGAACGTTGCCACCAAGGATGAGGAAAAGGCTGAGGTACTTAATGCCTTCTTTGCCTCAGTCTTCAATAGTCAGACCAGTTATCCTCAGGGTATTCAGCATCCTGAGCCGGAAGACGGGGATGGCGAGCAGGATAAACTCCCCATAATCCAAGAGGAAGCAGTGAACGACCTGCTACGCCACCTGGACGCTCACAAGTCTATGGGGCCAGATGGGATGCACCCAAGAGTGCTGAGGGAGCTGGCGGAGGAGCTTGCCAAGCCACTCTCCATCATTTATCAGCGGTCCTGGTTAACAGGGCAGGTCCCAGACGACTGGAGGCTTGCCAATGTGACGCCCATCTACAAGAAGGGCCAGAAGGAGGACCTGGGGAACTACAGGCCTGTCAGCCTGACCTCGGTGCCGGGGAAGATTATGGAGCGGTTCATCTTGGGGGCGCTCGCAAGCCACGTGCGGGACAACCAGGGGATCAGGCCCAGCCAGCATGGGTTCATGAAAGGCAGGTCCTGCTTGACCAACCTGATCTCCTTCTRTGACCAGGTGACCCACCTAGTGGATGAGGGAAAGGCTGTGGATGTGGTCTACCTGGACTTCAGGAAAGCCTTTGACACTGTCTCCCACAGCATTCTCCTAGAGAAGCTGGCGGCTCATGGCCTAGACAGGTGTACTCTTCGCTGGGTTAAAAACTGGCTGGATGGTCGGGCCCAGAGAGTTGTGGTGAATGGAGCGAAGTCCACTTGGCGGCCGGTCACAAGCGGTGTCCCCCAGGGCTCAGTTTTGGGGCCAGTCTTGTTCAATATCTTTATCAACGATCTGGATGAGGGGATTGAGTGCTCCCTCAGTAAGTTTGCAGACGACACCAAGTTGGGCGGGAGTGTCGATCTGCTCGAGGGTAGGAAGGCTCTGCAGAGGGACCTGGACAGGCTGGATCGATGGGCTGAGGCCAACTGCATGAGGTTCAACAAGGCCAAGTGCCGGGTCCTGCCCTTTGGCCACAACAACCCCATGCAACGCTACAGGCTGGGGGAAGAGTGGCTGGAAAGCTGTCTGTCGGAAAAGGACCTGGGGGTGCTGGTTGACAGCCAGCTGAACATCAGCCGGCAGTGTGCCCAGGTGGCCAAGAAGGCCAACGGCATCCTGGCCTGTATCAGAAATAGCATGGCCAGCAGGAGTAGGGAAGTGATCGTGCCCCTGTACTCAGCACTGGTGAGGCCCCACCTTGAATACTGTGTTCCGTTTTGGGCCCCTCACTACAAGAAGGACACTGAGGTGCTGGAGCGTGTCCAGAGAAGGGCAGTGAAGCTGGTGAAGGGTCTGGAGAACAAGTCTTGTGAGGAGCGTCTGAGGGAACTGGGACTGTTTAGTCTGGAGAAGAGGAGGCTGAGGGGAGACCTTATTGTGCTCTACAACTATCTGAAAGGAGGTTGCAGCAAGGTGGGTGTCGGTCTCTTCTGCCAAGTAACTAGCGATAGGACGAAAGGAAACRGCCTCCAGTTGCGCCAGGGAAGGTTTAGATTGGACATTAGGAAAAATTTCTTTACTGAAGGAGTGGTTAAACATTGGAACAGGCTGMCCAGGGAAGTGGTGGAGTCACCATCCCTGGAAGTATTTAAGAGACGTGTAGATGAGGCGCTTAGGGACGTGGTTTAGTGGGCATGGTGGTGTTGGGTTGACGGTTGGACTCAATGATTTTAGAGGTCTTTTCCAACCTTAATGATTCTATGATTCTATGATTCTATGATCCCACTAGATGTGGTGACATAGAATATCATCATATCTAACTTTAAGGCACCTGATCCCAACATGGAATTTATAATCTAGGATAGGCATGCAAATGACCTATATAAGGAGAGCTTATGGCCTGAAAACAGGATCCACAACCAGGATGCAAAGCAGAAATCCACCTGACCTAGACACTAAGAGCATGTTGTCCTTGTGTAATGCAATGCCATGTAGACGCAGGAGCTACCAATGAATAAAAGGTTTCCTGTCTTGAAACCAAAAGAAGCTGTGTCAACATATCAGTTCACCAGAACTGAATAGTTCTGCGAAGTGCAGGGTTAATTGGCCTAAGCATTGATTTGAGCTACTGATGGTATGTAATTTCCAGAATATGAGCTAGAATACCTGTGTTCAGTGCTGCACTGGAACAGGTGTAATATCATTACACAGTGCTGCACTGCATGACATAGGCAGGTCTATCAACAGGGGGAGAGGGTGTTCTTCACACTCTAGGTTTCCACAACAGACCTGCAGGCAATAAAAGAGATTTGGCTTGTTACCCCCTGTTTATTTAAGGGACTGAAAAAGTATCTCTCTACGTGTGGACAACCAGCTTAGTCTGCTTTGCAGCCGAATAAGGAAAACTTATGCAGTTAATGTCTTGGAACACTCATCAAAGATCTAGGCTACTATGATTAGGTCTCCATCCACCTGAATTAATTTAAATTTATGTTTCCCATATCCCACAGTTCCTTAATCACTTCATGCTTGGTTCCTTAATCACCAAGCAAAAAGTTCATGCCATTCTTAATCTGCTTACTTGCTCTTGTGAGTGAAGAGATCGAAGTTTACAGAGATAAGGAAATAGAGATTATGATTTAATATCTGAATGAATGAGGACACTCACCTGAGAACACAGGTGAATAGAGGCCATCATTACCGTACAGCTTAGCTTTTTACATTTAGCAGTCTTTGCATAAAATACATAAATAGCACTGAGAACAGGGAACAGAAGTCAGGATTATCACTTCATGAAGAATCCTAAAGCTAGGTCTCACAAAGCCAAAGCTGATTACACTGCTTCCAGCCCCACAAATCTGCTATTTCTTGTTGCACTGTGTCCCTTCTTCAAGAGAAGCGATGGAAGACAAGTCTCTGCCATGACAGTCTTATCCCTACTCCAGTGACCAAGAAGTGGCCAATCCTCTAAAAGGTTAAAGTTTCCACTACTACAGACCGAAGCATGTTTACAACCATGGTTATTGATTAAATGCTGTAACCTCCATGTTACGATATAAATGGTGGATAGAACAGTTACTGTGGCTGATGTGCTGAAATCTGTTCTGTTACTACATGCATTAGGCATGGTCCAAGGATATCTGGTTTATGAACTCCAAAACAGGTTTAGGTATGCGGTAGGGGCATATACATGGTGCCCCTACTGCATACCTAGATGGTGAGTACTTTGAGTAGGTTCAGTTGCAGATGTGTAAGCATGTAAACAATTTAACTGTCAGAAAACAAGACACTAGTCCACATTTGATGGATCATGTACTTAAATTTGACATATGAGTTTCTCCTTTGTTCCAGGACAGGATCTAATACTGGGTCCTGGCTACTCATGGGTGGTATCATTTGAATTTTTTATGACAGTGATTAGATAGATACATAGATAGATAGAGATCTTGACAGCACAGTGCTATTAACAGCAGCTGATGCTCAGCCCTGCTCCTCTCTCTCTTTCCTGTGGTACACTCTTCACAGCAAAAACTCCTCTTCTGCCTGTGTTTAGGGCCACTAATTCTGCTCCAGTTCTCCGGAAAACAAAAACCCTTCCTTGAATGCTGCCCTCTCTCTTACACTGTCATATTCCTGAAATTTCTTTTTTTTTAAAGAACATGAAAAGACAAGTGTTCTCTATAAATCAGAAAAAGAAGTAACCTGTAAACATATTCGCGTTTAACCAATGAATGTACATTCTAACCTCACCATGATGAAAAAGTCTTGCCTTTTCTCACTTATCATTTCATACTGCCTTTCTCTTTTCTCCTTCTTCCTCAGTCTCCTCTTTTTTATTTTTTTATCCACTGGTCTTCTTTCATGCAATTACTTTTCTTTAGAACATTTTCTTGGGTCTTAAATGACCTCCATCTTTTCATATACTTCTTCTGGAAGTATTTCCATACCTGTCTTCTGAGATCTGTCAGATTACTTTTTAAAAATGGTTATCCATACATCTACAAAGACTAAACCTTCATTCAGTGTTTGATAGGCAATTCAATTGTAAGAGTCAAACAGACCAAATGCTGAAGAAGTTTTATGAAGCTTGTTTATTTCTCAAATCGAGTGTCTTTATTTCTCATTGAGTGTACAGTGCTGATCACACAGAAGATTCTCAGAGTATAATTCATTGCATTGAAACACTTTCCTTAGTGCAGGCACTTCTTCTCTTTTCAATAACCGAAACATAGTTAAGAGATCCGTTTCACCACTGCATTGCTATCCCTGTCTATCTGTGTCTTTCAATTGCTTTCAGTGGAGTTACACTAGAGTAAAACAACGCAGTGCTTATTCAAGCCTAATATATGCCCCTGATAGCTTTTTGTTTTATTCCAGCCCATTAACAGGCTACCTGGTATGACAGTGCAAGAAGATCGTTATGTCTTAATGAGGTCATTAAAAACAAAAAATGTGCAGTTGTTGCAAAATATTAGAATGGACTCAAGGAAACACCAGCCATATTTAACGTACTATTTTAATACTTCATTTGTTGCTGTGCTGGTTTTGGCTGGGATAGAGTTAATTTTCTTCATAGTAGCTAGTATGGGGCTATGTTTTGGATTTGTGCTGAAAACAGCGTTGATAATACGGGGATGTTTTCGTTATCACTGAGCAGTGCTTACACAGAGTCAAGGCCTTTTCTGCTTCTCACACCACCCCACCAGCGAGGAGGCTGGGGGTGCACAAGAAGTTGGGAGGGGACACAGCCGGGACAGCTGACCCCAACTGACCAAAGGGATATTCCACACCATGTGATGTCATGCTCAGCATAAAAGCTGGGGGAAGAAGAAGGAAAGGGGGGACGTTCAGAGTGATGGCGTTTGTCTTCCCAAGTAACTGCTATGCGTGATGGAGCCCTGCTTTCCTGGAGATGGCTGAACACCTGCCTGCCGATGGGAAGGAGTGAATGAATTCCTTGTTTTGCTTTGCTTGTGTGCGYGGCTTTTGCTTTCCCTATTAAACTGTCTTTATCTCARCCCATGAGTTTTCTCACTTTTACCCTTTCGATTCTCTCCCCCTTCCCACTGTGAGGGGAGTGAGCGAGCGCCTGGGTGGTGCTTAGCTGCTGGCTGGGGTTAAACCACGACAGTTGCTAACTATARAGTCTTCAAACTTCAATTATGTAGCTGTAAATTATCTAAGATATACATATTCCTCATGTTAAAGCACTCACTGATATTTTAAAATGTTGGACTAATTTAGAATTATTTATAAGTGTTGTTCTGATATTATTTTTATGGTATATTGCTACATATTATTTTATTAATCTGTGCTTCCCAATGTCTAGCATTTAAAGGAAGCACTATAAATAACGTTATGCTCAAATTTGAACTTTGTGCAATTTTGTACCTGGTAACAGATATGCTAGAGGTTTCAAAAAATGTTTCCAAACCAGTGCTTACACTGACACAACTTCTGAAAACATTAAGCTTGAAGGAATGCAGATCTGATGTTACTCAGGTAACCTACCTGAGTTGGGCAGATCCCTAATGGTACTTCCAAGACTACCTGTCTCCCTGCTCCCTAGAATTTGACAGATTTGGGTTAATTCTGCTTCATTCAATTTTGCCAACCCAAGGACTTCTGTAGTGTTAATTTCAGTGTCCCTAAAGTCTTCCTAAAGAAAACAAATTACAACCCACAAGACCTAAAATAACTCAATTATTTTATACTTGGGTGCCATTTAACCAAGGAAAAATGTAACAAACTTAATACAAACTCCAAAGGCAATTGAGATAAGTTAAAAAAAGTAAATAGGGGAAAATATACACCATTAAACCCCTAATCTATTAATCATATATCTACAAAAGGCGAAGCTGTATTTGAACTAATGCTACCTAAATATACAGCAGAACTGAAAAAATTACTGGATTTGAGAAAATTTGGGAATGAATACAAACTCCATTTGCCCTTTAACTAAGTACTTTACAAACTATCTGCCAGTCTTGTATATGTCTCAGACTAAATATTTTAGTATCCATTGTCCATATCTCTAACTCTGCTGCTTTAGGATATTTTAGTTATTTCAAAAACTCAGCAATAATCTCAGTGGCACGAGTCTATAATTGTTACTAAATTATTTAGAACCGCTGTTTACACAAAGGAGAAGAGCATTGAGACACTATGACAATGTCTTTAGTCTGTCTTCAAGTCTGCAGTAGAAAATGTGATAGAAACTCAAAAAGAAGGCTCTAGCCAGAGGATCTGTACTGAAGCACAGTAAGAAATATGTAGGTGAGCAATGTAACCTGAAAGTAGAAAATTAAACACTGTATTAAACTGTGTGTTATTTACACTTGGATAAACAGAGTAAAACTATCTCAGATAGATACAGAAAGAACTCTGCAAACAATCTCAAGAACTGGGTTTACTGCATGCACATGCTCAGCACTGCTCTACATCATATGCAGGGAGACCAGACTTTCTACACACAGTACAAAGCTATTCTGCACATGCACGAATGGGATGCATAGGCTCATTTGAACTTAGGATGGCTATGAGAAAAAAAACCCATCGCTGATCTTATGGAAGCAATTCACATTGTCTTTTCTAAATAGAGCAGAGACCAGTGGATACTCAAAAACAGATTACATGATTACATTTTTCATATTATAATTTCCAGGTTTTTTCCTTACATTTTGAGAACCGTATTACTAAATGATAATGAAACTACATGCAAGGTTTTAGGAAAATATGAGTGGCTAAAATAGAGAAGCTTCAAAAACTTGGAGATGTTGACTAAAGACTAACTAATTAAAATTAGTTAACCCATCTGCATCCAAGGAAAGAGCCTGTTTTGTAACTGATTTTATATATTATATTCCTTAGCCAGAAGAAGTTTCTACATATAAAAAGCTTTTAACTTGTTTATAAGGTATGCAGATGTGCCACTAAGGCAGGCAAAAGAATCTACAACTTGTCTAATTCATGCAGAACTGTAGTTATAAAACAAGCAAAAAAACCCAAAGAAAATCC
Source organism: Phoebastria nigripes (assembly GCA_035582835.1). Lineage (NCBI taxonomy): Eukaryota > Metazoa > Chordata > Aves > Procellariiformes > Diomedeidae > Phoebastria > Phoebastria nigripes. The sequence goes on along the minus strand of JAYKAV010002944.1, from coordinate 1,112,988 downwards.
ACAAAAGTTTGGTTGCAAAAGCTCAGTTTCCAGAATTAAAAACTGGTTTGCATTTAAATTTATGTCAGCTGGATATCACAGAGACTGACAATATATGTATATGGTACTTTTTTTCTTGGCAACTTCCAACAAAGAAAAGGGTTTAATTTCTATTCAGAATGACCCTCAGAAATTTGTATTGATTTTTTCATTTGATCTGTCTTGTCTGCCTTTCCACTGCAACTTCTTGAAATTTGAATGGACTTCCGTTCCCTCACACAAAATACCTCTAAGTTACAACAGTGCATTTGCTTGCCAATAATGGAAAAATTGTAGTCTCCTTAGGTTTTTTCGTATTAAATAATCTCTACTGTTGTAATTCTTCCACTTCGGCCATCTTTTCTAAAGTCAGCAACATTACCAAAAACATAGTATTAGATGATGCTTCTATGAAAATACTGCTGTACCCCTGCAGATTCGTAGGATTTCTTAGATTATTGGTTTATTTATTCCATAAGTAAGCGTATGAAAAATATTAACAAAAATGTAGTGCTTTATAAAGTTAGACATTACATGCAAGAATATATAATAAAGAAATGATAAAAATAAGTTTGTAGCAAAAATCATAGAATCATAGAATCATTAAGGTTGGAAAAGACCTCTAAAATCATCAAGTCCAACTGTCAACCCAACACCACCATGCCCACTATACCATGTCCCCAAGCGCCTCATCTACATGTCTCTTAAATACTTCCAGGGATGGTGACTCCACCACTTCCCTGGGCAGCCTGTTCCAATGTTTAACCGCTCTTTCAGTAAAGAAATTTTTCCTAAGGTCCAATCTAAACAGCCCCTGGCGCAACTTGAGGCCATTTCCTTTCGTCCTATCGCTAGTTGCTTGGCAGAAGAGACCAACACCCACCTCGCTGCAACCTCCTTTCAGGGAGTTGCGGAGCACGATAAGATCTCCCCTCAGCCTCCTCTTCTCCAGACTAAATAGTCCCAGTTCCCTCAGACGCTCCTTGCAAGACTTGTTCTCCAGACCCTTCACCAGCTTYGTTKCCCTYCTCTGGACAYGCTCCAGCACCTCAATGTCCTTCTTGTAGTGAGGGGCCCAAAACTGAACACAGTATTCGAGGTGSGGCCTCACCAGYGCCRAGTACAGGGGYACGATCACTTCCCTACTCCTGCTGGCCACACTATTTCTGATACAGGCCAGGATGCTGTTGGCCTTCTTGGCCACCTGGGCACACTGCCAGCTCATGTTCAGCCGGCTCTCAACCAGCACCCCCAGGTCCTTTTCCAAGAGGCAGCTTTCCAGCCACTCTTCCCCAAGTGTATAAACCTATAGAAGGTACTTTCTGACTATTTTTAAAGTAACTGACATCATTCTGTATATTGAAAACTGTGTGTGTACATATAGGTGTATATATACCTCTATATATATATCATTCTACTTACTTTCAGATGTAAATGGTCCTTACAAAATACTGTAAAGAGATACTGTATGACCCATTTTCTCAACACCTTCTGATAGAGCCCATCTAGTCCCCCGGACTTATATGGGCCAATTTCTCACAAGTAATCCTTCACTTGATCCATGTTCACTGCTGGTAGTTCTCCTCCTCAAACAGAGTCATTAAGCACGCAAGCCTGGGAGACCTTGTTGGTGAAGATTAGGGAGAAGAATGCATTGAGTACCTTGGCCTTATCTCTGCAGGGATGGGAGGGACCATTTTTTCACCTGAAGGATGCTGTCCTTAAAGACCTGACACTTTCCTGACTTCATTTACTCTTCAGAGCTGCTTGCCATGGGACCCCAAATACAGTTTCCTGAATAAGGTGAAGTCTGCTTGCTTGTACACCAGGATCTGCACTCTGCTGCTCTATTTCCTCACTCCCTTTGGGATCTTGAACTCTATTTCATGGTCATTATATTCAAGGCTGTCATCGATTACCACATTTTACCACAACCATTTCTTTGTTAGTGAATAGCAGGATCCAGCTGTGCATCACTCCTTCTTGACCCATCCAGTACCGTATCAAGAAGTTATCCCCAAAACCCATCAGAAGCCTTCATGGCCAGAGTGTTCAAAATCTATCAGGAAATGGAGAGGCAGGGAGGAAACAGGGAGGACTGACAAATGGACTGATAGTGGTCTTGAACAAGCCTCACTTCCCTAGAAAATTGGTTAAATTAGCCATACAGAGAAATTTGTTCTATAGTGTTTCCAACGGAAGAGTAAAGCAGACAGCCTCTTTTAGCCCTACATCGTATCCTCTAGATACAAATGCTAGGCAGACAAGATATGTATGCTTATACACAATTGCAACATCAAGTGGCAACTTAGCAGCACTAAACCACAAATGAAAAGGACATAAAATATAAAGTGGGTATTTCAAAATGGAGTTCAACAGGCAAGCTATCAAATTGTCACTTTTTTATGGCCACGTACAGGCCATAACCCAATGTTTTAGTGTACAAATTCACAGTTCATGGCACTCTTTCAGAAGTGACCTTAGAAACTATACTACAGATATACTGGGTATCCATATCCCCTAAATTAAAAGGGGAAAAAAAAAGCCTAATTATCCAGGATCTCGTGGCCCAGTCAAAACTTTCCCCTCCTGCTCCCGGTATTATACAATAAGAACTTATTGCCCTCTCTCCTTTACTGCTGCAGCATTTGCATTTGAATAGCTGTGTGTTCACATACTGAAAACTCTGTCTATATGATGATAATTAAAAGATGCTACGCAAACATGAAATATATTTTAAATAAGATACAACAAATCAAAATGTATTTCTCCTATGTTATATAAATGTTCCCCTAGAGTTAGGAATCTAAATAAAAACAAGTCATTCTGGGGGGAATTTTTATTGCAGATTTATATATCCCTTAGTTTTATTACAAAAGTGTTGAGATACATCTGTGGTGTCACAAATGCAAGGCTGTGTTGTTTGCCTATCAATTTTAAAAACATATATATTTCCAAAATCTTGACAGATGTATTTTATTGCTCTCTACCTTCTTCTCCCCTCAAAGAAAAATTAATTACTTGTCTATCAGTAAGATATGTATCTTCTTTTTTATGTTCTGTGACCATTACATTCTAAAATGTAAAGAACTATAGAATGATGAACATCCAATGTTCACTTGAAGCAACGGTACAATAATTTCTCCACAACTCTTGAAAGTGACCTGAATTAACTTGGTAGAAGTCTCAATGGGATAAAGACAGACTGATATTAGGAAATGGTTAAGATTATTTATCTAGAATGTAATATACCACAAGATTGGAAGACCTAGAAAACATGTGTATTTATTTTTTGTCAGGTAAGCTTAACAGCATACATACCAGACCAGCTGGCGTGAGTAATTTTGGATCTGGATAGCAATACAAAAAGAAGTAGTTCTTCAGGAAAAACTGTGCTTGCAGCTGTACTGTATATGCCCTGAGGTTCTCACTGGAGCATCCCTACTGATCTCAGCTAAAGGCTTCTGGCAGAAGATGGAATATCATCGGTCTGAAAAGTCCCAGATCACTCCGTTTTATAAATAAAACCATGAACTCCAGTCAGAAGGCTAAATCACCAAATACTAAGAACATATGGTAGCCATAGTGTCTTTGTCAAATTACTACATTCTGTATTGAGTATAGCTCATGGCAAGTGCTTAGTACAAGTTTAAAGATGTGTAGGTCTGCATTTAAATGCAAAGACCACAATATCCTGATTTAATACTTCTTCCTTACTGCTACTACCTGGCTACTGTTTTAACCAGCTGTTAAACCAGCTGTGTGACAACTCAAGTTCTAGGCATGGGGAGAAAAAGAGCAGTTGAAAGTTAGTAGGTGCAAGATAGTATCTGTGCTTTTGAAAAGCTCCCCCAGTGTTAGAGACCCATCCTTACAGACAGACTTGATTTGCCCACTGGTGGTTTGCCTAGTTGAAATTTGAGAATGAGTCACCTAAAGAGTCATGTTTTCATTCATGCCTCAGTGATGCCCTGACACTGAAAAATGTATGCACCTGAATCTGCATCCAGTGAGACAGAAAAAATACTATTATTTCTTTTTTATTTTTCCTGTGACTTAAGAAAACACATATAGACTTGGGAATTAGTCAAAATTTGTGTCATCTCTTTGCTGTTGTCGAACGGCACAGTTCTCCTGAAGCCAGCAAGCTGCCTGATTGACACCAGCTGAGAACAAGCTGTTTCTGGTAAAGGTATCTCTTTGATCAGTAAAGGGTTATCAATTTTCTCAGCTCTTTATATCTAATATAAGTATAACCAAGCATCCTTTATGTCTAATGCTTAAGAAGAAGTAAAAAAAAAAAAATCCCTTGCTTTCCTTGTTTATGTAGAGGTTTGTTTATTTTTTTCCAGAAGACACTGCTGATGTCTTAACGGCTATAATGATGTATGCTGGTATTAGTAACAGAGCCATCACGGTAATAGACCTTACAAAACATATACTCTAAAACTTTTTGACCACAAATAAAATTCCTCTGTGAGTCTGTAAACTTAATGAATGTTAASGCAGGCTTAAAAGAAATATAGCACATGAAAATGAAATAAGGGCTGTTTTATTATTATTTTAAAAGGGTACAGTAATTTATTAACCACAGTGCATTCATCAGAACCAGAATTTGACAGACCCATAGACATTTTGCTCCCTAATAGATCAAATTAATCATAAAACACATACTATTTTCTGCCCAGCTCCCTTCTGTTAATCTACTTGTTAGTCTTAAATCCTAAACACCAATGCTAATTCTAAGCATGTAAGAGCCATAAAAATTATTTACGTGACCTGGCATCCTTGCTTACTTAATTTTTCTATTTTGCTAAATACAAAGAATATCTTTATGAAAAAAAAGTTCCAAGGCAGTGACAATTTTAGATAAATTACTGAAAACAATGAGTGATTTAATACTTAACTGCATTATAGAAATAAATGGAATAAGTCTCAAGAGCAAATGAGAGTTGCTGAATTTCTTTTAACTGATTCAGGACACAAACATTGGTAAACTAGGCAGTCTGCCATTATCTTTAAATATGAGAACTTATTGCAGTTTAAGTGTGGATAAAAGAAATAATGTAAAGTGGTGGCATTTCTAAATTCACATTTCAAGCTATTAACTTTAAAAGCAAAGTGGTTTCACTGAAATCTAAAGAGTCCAAGTTTCCTATAGGTTTCATGGGCAGCATAAGCTGATCCACGGAAAAATAAAGTCCCTTTTTTCCCCCTCTTTTGCAAAATTAGGTTTTAATGGGGTCTATGACCTTATCTGATTCACCTTAAAGCAGCATAAAGACTATCACTGACGGACAACAAGGAAAGGAAACAATTGTTACAGAGTACGCGACTATCATTTTCATTGACAACATGGTCTTAGATCAACTTAGATCAAATATGGCTTTTAGTATAAGAGGTTTGGCTCCAAAGGAGAGAGAAAAGCTGAACGTATCCAAGATATGCCTGCTTTTGGATTGTGTTAGCCATTTTAAATTTGTATGCAGTTCAATTGCATCAATTTATTTCATTTTCTGTCTGTTTATTGTTCCTGTTCATTTGTTTGCACTTAATAAATATGTTTAGTTAAATCTTCATTGCACTGTGTTGCATCACAAAATCTCAATGAATGATCTTCATTTACCAGCCTCTATTCCCAGTCACAACACAGAGCAAGATAAGACCACTTAAATTTGCTTTCATTAAAGACAGCTCTTGATATTTTTTACTTGATCTATAGCAAAATCACAGCTTGGTCTTACTCGCAGAATGGGAGACCTCTTGAATTCAAAGTAACAATTAGGTACACTGGTTTATATATGAAATAAATATGTTCTGTCACCTGGATGGAGGTAAAATCTTCTGGAAACATGAACAGAAATATGCTATGAACAGAAATACAGAATATGGATTCTAATTGTAGGAAAAGGGATGGATGTTTTCCAAAGAATTTACAGGAGGAATAATAATAGCAAACTTTTCTCCGTTCAAGAAAAGGGGAAGCAGCACAGGGTTGAGACTCAGGCTTTATTCTACACCCAACCTGCTAGCATCCTCATAAAATGAAAAATCAGAATTTTTTAAATTTTGTCTTGGGTGGGACAAAAATTCACTTTTTTATTTTTAAAGAAAAAAAACCCAAACAAAATATTTTTGTGCTCCCTTTGAAGCCATATGCTATATTAATGCACAAACAATTTCCTTGAAGAATTCATGTTGTTATCGTAAATTCACAGAAACGTTGACATGAGCCAAGTACTCAGGAGGTAAAAGAATGTGTCTTCAAATATCTAGTAAGAAATGAATGCTAGCATTCATCATTAAAAAAGAAAAGTCATTCCTTTACTGGAAGTAGTCTTCTGTCAAATGAAGAAGTTTGAAAATTACTATCACAGTAAAATGATGGATCTGAAAAATCAGTTGATCATAAAGAATTGTGATGAATATTATTTAATATTACACATCTGCAGTTCATATAAGAAACTGTTTTCAGCACATAGTCACTAAGATTATTAAAAAGCATATTTCAAAAAGAACGTACTTTCCTGAGTGAAATATTTCATGCTTGTTTTTATGATTCTTTAATGTCAAGCAACCTTTCAAACTGCAAACAGCATTGTAGCAATGATTGTATCTGCCTAGTATTAGGCCTTTCAGAAAGATATGTTGGGAAAAATAGGTAAATTTTGAATTCCAAATAACAACTTGACAAAACCGCCTACGCAAATAAGCACTGCATGCTAGTATATTTATAAACTGAGTAGAGTTATGCTATGTTTTATTTTTGTTGTTGCTTTTCTATATGCTCTCTTTGTTGCCTCAAGTCATTCAGACATATTTTCCCTTTATATGGCGGAGAACACAGTTGTGAAAATAGTAATATATTGCTCCCTGAACTGCACGGTACTCAAAATATCTTTGTGGCTGTGGTCTACTAAATGAAAAGTAAATATTACCGACAGATAAAATAATTTTCTATTTGTTTTTTATTCTTATTGTTGGATATGAAAGATATCAAATTAAAAAAATCTGGAGACTCAACTCTTCCATGTCTGTGAATGGATTCAGAATTGGCAGTACAGACTTCTTTATACCAGTTTACCAGCTACAATTCTGAAGGACAGCTTACTCGGCATGACAGTAGTTCACAGTCCGCCCTATCGCTGCTGCCACCAAGGCAGTGTAATCAGGCAGTGTTATCTGTAAAGAATGTTAATTTTTTTCTTAAATCAGAAACCCTAAAAGAGTCTGCTATACTTAGACACAGTAAATGCTAAGTGCTTTTGGATGAAACTTTAGACCAGCACCTCAGAAATGGCAGGAAAGACTATTCTTGCTTTCATCCATCCACTCCAAGAGCTGTAATGATCCATTTCCTGTGCAACTCCATTTTAGTTGTTCAGCACAAAATGCATCATCTAAAACCAGTGTAAATCAACATAACTTCAATTAAGCCACTCAAGCAACAGTGATATAACGCAACTTAGGACCTGACTTAGTGAATACTTGCCAGGACAGCTCAGCATCATTTACAAACATGAGTATATTTACAAGTCTACCACGTAAGAAAGGCCAGATCTCCACGGCTGAAGAATCTTCTCCTTTTATCCATCCAATCAATAAGGCATAGCTCTCAAATCAAATTTCCTCACACTAGTATGTTCATAAGTACAACTGCTTCTGTTCTAAGCCAGCAATCTAAAGGAGAAGCAGCCACAAAGTTTGTTGTACTTGGAAGCCAACAAAGAGTTGGCCAGAGTCCTCAAAGAGTACAGCTGTATGAAGGACATAGATCCTGGGCTGAAGGTCTACAAAAACCAGATACAGCTGAGAGCACAGAAAGGACAGAGCTAGAGCAGGAAAAATTTAGGGCAGGAACTAAAGCACAAGACAGGAGCATGGCACTTAGATGTAGTCTGCTTGCCTCATGGACTTACACGTATTCATGAGATTTTTTTTAAAGAGGTAGTCAAAGGTGACTCTCATAATTGCAGCACCTACTGATCCCTGTTGACTCTTAACATAAAGGATGAGAAAAAAAGTCTAAAAAACCATCTGAACACATCTGTTGTAGCACTAAACTGAGAGGCAGAACTTATCACTTTGGGCTCAGAGCTATACTAACATTATGATGTGATTTTTGGTCTATAGCTTATTCATCTCCCACAGCTGGAGGTAGTCTGAAGCAAGCTCCTATCTGTCTTCAACAGTCTGTATAAATTCTTCTAAATCTTTCTCAAAAAGCAGCTGCTACCTCATGAAAAGGTGACTTTTTCTCTATTTGGATTCTTTTACTATTCTATTGGCCTTGCCAATGGGATGACAGCTACGTTTTTTCACCTTTACTTCTTTAATAAAGGAAGTTATTTATTAAAGGTGTGCATCACTTAAACTATGGATGCTTTGCTATTAGTGTCACTGAGCAGAATGAAGCCCTTAGATCAGAGATTCATTTAGTGGATTGCAACTTGGGCTACTCCTAATCTAAGCCAAACTAGAAATGATGGACTGAAAGTGAAAACTTTTATAAACTATTGCCTGTCTGTACCTTGCCAAGTTTTAATATTAAGAAAAATACTGTAATAAAGTGGGAGCACCAATGGAGCAGTGGCACTTCCACTTTAATACTTATTTCAATTATCTGCTCTTCTGATTAGAAAACCTTTCTCTCAGTGTATTTGATTTCATAACCTCAGCATGCATTTTTGCTTGATAGTGATGTGAGCTTTCAATGACAGCATTTCAAAATTCAGACAAAGACAAGCCAGAATGCATTTTTCCATTTTCAATGCTTTTTGTATTCGGAGAATACATGTCTACTTTTACTTTCTTTCGAAGCAATTCAAACAATTGATTAGATTTGAAGGAGAAAGGGGTATTATAAAAATCATGCTTTCAAAATAATGAAGTACATCACTTCTGAGATATTTCAATACTTATAAAACATAAAGAGCACCGATCCACTGTTTTGGCAGTTCCAATACATTGGCTGTCATATTCAGATCAATGTTCTTTGTATTTGACAGTGCTATAGTGAAAATTTGTTTTAGCCTTTCCTATTAAGGATTGCAAACATCAAAAGCGGGAAAAGATTCTGAAGAACAGAGGAAGTAGTATTTATATATAACTTAGGGAACTTTTATTTAACAGAATTTGTTTCATTAAGTTATTAAATTAATAGACTGCTTCTATTCAGAATTCCATAAATCTCAGACTAAAAAACAATAGGTCTGTGTTGAAGACTGTAAGTAAGAAGTGAAGAATTTCAGACATGACATACTGGTCAACATCCTGCTGTGATGTTGTTATGTTTGACTGATTCAAATCGTAAAATCAAATCTTTGTGACTTGGACTGTTAAACCATTATGATTGCCTCCTGTACCCAAAATTTTTTAAAAGAAAGCCTTATCTAGCTTAAAGAATGAAATGAAATCTTAAGCATTTTTTTCAGGCAAGGACCTCATGGTGCTTTTTATATAAAGGATTCTACACTATATTTTAAAAGAAAGATTCCTAATTATAAAGAACATTATTTTTATAAGACAAAATTCTATGTGCATTCATTTTTCATAGCTGAAGTAACATCACAGTCAGATAATTGTACTATTACCTAAAATACATTCGTCATAGACATAGCCATAAAACTATATTTTAATTTATGTACTTTTGAGAGACTAAAGACCTGCACATATCCATCTTTTATCTACATGCATTTATACAGTTAATATCACTTTATAGAAAGCTATGTCTCAATTTCAACATCATTCACCACATACACCTGCTATTTCTTTCCTGCTACATTATTTTTAACAGAGTATGATCTGATCATCAAAAAATTATCCTAACCGCTTTCATCAGTGCAGCAGTGCAAGCATATTTGCTATGAGAACTGTAACTATTCACTTCCTCTCATTTGTAACTGTAAACACCCCAAAGACAGCATTAATAATTTTGTCATGGTTTATGTGTTGCACTATGATGATACCAAAGTTTTTGAAATTATGTAAGAAAGAAAAGCAAACTGTAATTAAGTATTACCCTTTCTTGTGATCTCTGATTAATGAAGGCGAACAGATGGTGCCTCCAGAGACCCAGAAGTAGTTTCTGCAATTGTGTCATAACTTGCTCTAGATAAAGTTTATTTATAGTTTTTCTTATAGTTGTCTTCTCATATTTCCTTACAGATTATATTTTGTTATGAGGAATCTTCAGTATTTCCTTAAAATCAATTTGCAATTGCTGATCAAAATATTAGGTTTACCGCTTTTTATTATGTGTATATAGTGTACATCTCTTAAATACTGTAATATTGTTTAACCTTTCTTTTCAAGTTTTGAAGCATTTTCCCTCTCTGAGGTTAGAACACTGATTAGCAAATGCATCTGTAGTGATTTTTTAATATTTGTCACTCCAGGACAGTATTGCAGAATGTTACTTTTTTGCCCAAGGCTCAAACGCGAAAAAATATTAATGTACTATATAAAATATATGAATTTAAACCAATATGATCTGAATTCTTTGTTCTGTATGACTAGGAAGCTCATCTTATTCTTTCAAAGAACTGAATGTTCACTTCTATAACTATGGTTTGTAATGTTGAGTCCTAACCTATAATTTGCACTCTTTGTTGGGTAAGTACGAACAGGGTCTGTCTTCAGAATTCAAAGATTTTAGATAATGTTAGGACAATTTTCTGCAGTTTTGTTTGAATAAAAGTATATTAAAACCATGTTGGCATCTAGCTCTATATCCAATAGCTCATAATATTTTTACTTCTCTCACTACATGTAATCTGTAATCATAGTTGATATACAAACACATGCTATCAAGAGCTTTATATAAAACAGATTTAATTATGCATGGGACAATACTTGCTATGGACATCTTAGATGTGGACATCTCATCTGAATGTGATAAATGGACAACTTCTGTTGGGCCAGACTTTTTTTGATTTATGATTTAATTTACAGTGTTAAAATAATATCAGTGTATTTTCTCTGAGGTTTTAGACTGCACACAGAGAGGAAGTTAAGACAATTGTAGCTAGAGCCAGAGCTTATAAACAGGTCTATTGCCTGCATTCAGGTGCTTCACAAGTAGGTCTTTCAGACTGTAAACTCTTTTGGACAGCAACGCGCAGTTAGGCTATGCTGTATCATCCTGGCTCAAGTGTGTTACCTCTTTGTCTGCCACAAGGCAACAGCAACAACAGGATGCTTATACAGGCAAGAAGAGTTACAGATAGTCTCTCTTAGAAATGCAACATGTTCCCTTTACTTCTAACACAGTCAAAATGAAGAGGTCTTCTCCAAGAAAATTATATCACATTGCAAAAATTATTGCCATGTTTGAATTACAACTGGTTCATTTATTACAAAGAACTTATATTTCCTGATTAGAAGGTTGAAAAGAGATCAGTATAATGCTAGATGACCCCTTAGTTTATTTCTACTTCTCAGCTAAGAGAAAAAACTAAATCTCTGCATGCATTTACTATTCCAACATTTGTCATTTGAATGCTAATTTCTTTGGAGCATAAAGTCATCTTCACAAATGTGTCTAAAGCCTATAAAGTGTTTGCTAATAGGCTGTCTGGTTCTGAACCAAATCTCACAATTTTGGGGGAAAAGGTAAATAGCATAAAATAGATTGACAGTATAACATATCATGTTATACTATTTCAAGTATTTAGGTTGTTTTATGACTCCTATGTCCAGTCAGAAATACTCAGTGTCTTGATGCATCAACACATTATGCAAAGCTGATCACAGAGGTGATAGGCAAAGGAATTTACAGGATGAAGTGTGCTATAAATGCACGAGAGATATTTGTATCTAAACATCTAAATATATCTAAGATATCTGTAGCTAAAGAGTTCATGCTCATTTTAAGACTTTCATTACTTAATCCCCCTCTAAAAAGTCACCAATATCTACCTTCACTCTGCCACCAATAACAACTCTGAGTGCCTGTTCCTTCCTGCCACTGTCAGGCTTTCTCCCATGTCTTCCCATGTTTGGAAAAACATTGTCACTGAAAATCGTAGAGCCTTTTGTGTTGTTAAATTTCCCTTTAAACCGTGACTTCACTGCAATCCCTTACATGGGACTGTTGTCTGTCATTGGCTGAATAAGAATGGAGGTGAAATGAGGATCCTCTGTTTTACCTTGAATACATCCCCATTTGCTTATCCTGCATTCCTTTTCCTTTTCTAACTCACTTCCACCTGTTGTGTCCTTCTGACCTGCAGATGGCAAACAGTATGGATTTGAGAGCTCATGTGCTCTCTCTATAGCGCGCTCTCGTCATAGCTTACTGACAGTCAGGCACAAAATTGATTCCAGCTTTGGTTCCCATGTTCTCTCTAATGCAAATAAATGTATTATTAGCAGGAGTAGCAGTAGCAACGATGGTAATGGAGAAAGTAAATACACAGCACTTTAGGTCAGCTCACAAGAGTAAAATGTTTTTACCAAAAAAGCAATTCTTCCTCAAATAGATCTTAAATATAAAGCATAAAATTAGCAAGCTCTTCTCAGCCATAATCCCAGAACTAGCTGGGGAAAAAAAAAAAAAAAAACCAAACAAAAAAAACAAAACAAAACAAAAAAAAAAACCCAAAACCAAACCAAACAAACACTTTTTATTTTCTTCAGACATTCTCATGTTTCTCACTCTTGGCTCCTTCCCTTCTTGAGTATGCAATCTGTCTTGGGAATGGAAAAATAATGCATTTTTTTCATGCATTTTTTCTCTACCAGACAGATAGGTATATTTATTACAAACAAAATCTAACGTTTTGTTTGAGTACCTCCAATCTTTTTGGAAAAGGGCCTTAATTCTTTGTCACTCATCATGATCTATTAATTCATTCACTCCATCACCACATACATAAATACATGTATACATGTAAACACTACAAGCGTGCAGCTATTTGTGAAGCAAGTAAACATTTTGGATCAAAAACCTTCCTATCAGTATGGTCGCTGCTCTGCTACTAATACAAAAGTCATAGAAATTAATTAATTCCACACACACAAAATGTGATTCTTGTTTCTTCTTTCAGAATCAGAAGGTTTAACTGAAAATGTACAGAATATAAACTTTTAAATCAAGTGAAACATATGGTTCAAGCCAGTATCAAGTGTCCCTATATTCATTTGTTAGAAATTTTATTGGATTGTAGGTACTATTAAGACAGTGCAATTTAATTTCAGTGTGTCGCTCCACATGTTTTGGGGACATTTTCTTGCACAGGAAACAGAGGGTTCATTGTACATGTTTAACTACACAGTAACTCTCATCAAGTGTAAACTTTTCCTGATGTCTAAGAAATGCTACTTTATGCAAGTTGTTTTTTCTTCTTTTACAGTAATCTTCCTATCCATAAAAAAGATGCCATTATTTCACAGATTTTATTACCTGAAACCTGATAAATTAGTTGTCTCCTCTCAAGAAAGAGGGTAACAGTCAGATGTATTTTAATACAATGGCAGTATTCAGAGAGGCCATAAAAAGAAAACATTTCTTATAATAAACGATCACGTGGTCTCTAAATTAGAACATGCTGGTTTTAAATAGAACTGTTTTAAACAGAACTGTTTAGTAGATTAATATTGAAACGTGAAATATTTCATTTCACATCTATAGGTTTCTATTTTATTACATTTTTCATCCACAGTCAAGCAGCAAATCCTTCAGACTTCCACCAGAATCTAATGACCATCTGGAAACTGCGTAACTGAACTTCAAAAAAACTGCTCAGGGCCTATTTTTCTTCAGCAAAGTACAAAGGTTTTTCTCAACAAGTATTTCTATCATGACAAATGTTTTAAATTCCTTTTCAGTCAGTTACATTAGTGTTTCTGCAGGTATAAGATTGTCAAAGCAGAAGAGTAGCTTCCATTAAGTCTTGAAGTATCTTTTTAAAGATACTGGTAGGTGAAGTCTACTCTGTCAGCCCAAGCTGAAGTTCAGCTGCTGACTCTTATATGCTTGAAGTACTTGCATTTACACATGTAAAATGCAACCCTTGGAAGTTTAATCACATGGAGATGCCAGCTGGGCATCTGTTGACAGTGGAGATCTAGAGGCCTTGCTGGTTTGGGCTAGCTAAATGAAAGAGGCAACAAGATGGAAGCCCATGTGTTGAAAACGAATAGGTGCCTGTCCATTGAGCTAGGGATTAAGAAACAGAATAACATCTATAAAATGTATATTCTGAAAATCGGTAATAAAAAAATACTGAATTGCAAGACTGCTATAATATAAGGAAGTTAGTTTAGCTGAAAAATTCTTTATTTTCTGTAGAGGTTGTATTTAAATTCCTATTTTCTCTTTAATTTATTTTGTTTCTTCTTTAGCTCTCCCTCATTCTCCAATCCACACTTCATTCCTTCTTTCCTCTTTGGCTGACAGTCTCACTTCTTAAGCTCTCTTTCATTAGCTTCCATGCTTTTATTTGTCCCTCATGCTATTCATTACATTCATTCATCCTTGCTCTCATCTCTGTAAAGAGTTTCAGGACAATGTTTACAAAGCATTTGAATTCCAACTAAATCTAGTCATAGATAATGTGTGACATTGCAACAGTAACTAGACCTAGTGACGTCCATTTCAACAAAGATGAACATTGTCTTGTGTCTTCAACTCCTTTCCTGAATTTTTAAGAGCATGATCCTTCCCAGTGCCCACTACAAATCCTGCCCAACAACTGCTCTTGATCTAGGAGAGCTGAAGATAAGCAAAAGCTGTGTTATGTATTTATTTACTACTGGAGAGGAATGTTACCAGCCAACAGGTCAACTCTTACAGTGTGCCTGGACTCATAATGTCCCCACTACCCAGTGCAACAGAACAGATGGGAAGCCCAAACTAGCTCCAAAACATGGAACAGTACAATCCTGTCAACATGATGTTTGCACCCAACCTATTTAGTCCTACCGAGGACACTGTGCAACGCAGCTCACCAGCCCACTGTGGCTCTTTGGGCCTCACACCATTCCGTGACGGAAAACAGCCCAGAAAAAGTGTTTCCAGAACTGGCTATGTGACAGGATGTCTTGAAATTTCACGTAAAGCAGGGAGGTGGTTTTTTTTAAGCAGTCAGTAATGACTGGAACAGGACAGCATGTCAACATCCGATGACCTGAGTGAGACCTGGTCCTGGTCCTGTTATACATGCATAGCTGACCTCCTGCTGTTATTCTGGCTCAGCTAAGCTATGGCTCCTCACGTAACTAGCCTGCAGATTTTACAACAGCAAAGTTGATACAGAACCACCCAAGTGCCCCCAGAGACCGCATAAATAGAAGGCTCTGTGAAATGTACGTAACAAGAAACACTTCTTTCTTACTGCCATTATTGTAACACAGTTATCTGACAGTGATCTATTGTTGTATATTTATTATCTCCATTGAAAGCATATATATATTTCTGACGTTACACTTCTGCATTCCCCTTTAGCCACGATCAGCAGTTATATTGCAATTGCCTAAAATTCTAAAATTCAGTTGTAAAATTGTGAATAACTGTATAATTCAAATCTTGAAATTATCATGGTAATATGCAGATCTATGTCTCTAGTCAATGCCAACATACTGGAAACAAACCTAAAATTATACTTCCACAGGTCTCCTGCTACCTAAAGTCAGATGCAAGAAGGAAATTACACCAGCTTTTCCGTCTGGAAGAGAAAACATAACCAAAAATAACTAAAGCATGTTGACATAATTATATTAATTTATAAATTAAATTTTAGTTTAGTATCAAATATACTGCATAAATAAAATAATAATACTAAGTTAATTAGACGAAAGGCCTAGTCTGTAACATTTTTTTGTAGAAAAGTAAGTAATGCATAATGCCTGACCATATGGTCTTTTTGTCCTGTTGGCTAATTACCTACAAATTGCTGTACCAATTTTACTGCTGCTGGTTATTAACTGGAGTATGTTTCCTCCTGAGTATTGTTCCTCTCTTTCACATCTTTTCAGCCTCACCAGAGAAAATGCATTTAGTATTCACGGTGCTTAATGGATTGAATTGCAAAGGATACCTTCTACAATTGAATTCTATAAAGAAGAGACACCTCCCAAACAGAAAGCTGACTGAACAAAAGCTACAGCCATACACATTGTACTACTTTAAAACTGGAAGTTGAAAATATTGAAAACATTCATATTTGCATCGGGATTTTCTTTGGCTGTATAAAAACAATGTAGCCCTGGGCATATATTCTGACAAGCACTGAAATGATGCAATAATGATTTTTGATATAGAAAGCAATTAGCATTTTTTAATGATCCATTCTGTAGAAGCCATGTCTAATTTAGGGCATCTGCTTCTAACAATACTTCACCATCCATGTATTAGAATTTAAATCTTAATTATTGCTTTTGCAATGTAAGAACTCTAACATAACTATCAATTATGGAAACTACAATCACTTGCAGAACACAGCTGAGGCATTCTTGCCAACTAGACAAAACTAAAAGAATAAGTAAAATCCTTTTTTAACCACCCTGCAGCCCAGAAGAGCCTTGAAGTTCCACTCTTTGATTAACAACTAATTATGCAAATTCGGATCTACAGTTCCAACAGCTAAGAATAAATGACTTTGCCTAGCTAATTTATTATACGCATATACTTTATTTTTCTTCTTCATATGTTTATATTGTTCAAGAAAGAAATCAATTTTCCAAGATCAATAACTATTCAGGTATTTCCCTAGTAGCAGTCCTGTAAACATCATCACAGGGGAAACAAAAAACAAAACAAAACAAAACAGCTTTGATGTACTGTTAAACAAATGTTCACCAGTTGGACTTCCAGGTTTAGCTTGCCAAAATTGATAACTAGAAGACAACGATTTTAAAAGTTTGCTTTAAATCATTCCCAAACAGGAACATCTCCATACTTCATAGCAAACTGTACTTTTCTGCAAAGATAAATGCATCAGTCTTTTCCTTTAGATATGTGTATGCATCAAAATGTTTCTCTACTGTAAGATACTTCATATTTAACAGTATTATAAAAATCCTTGGCTTCCAGAAAAAAAATCTTTAATAATTTAAATTAACTTTTCCTCACTTTCATAAATTGTACTAATTGGAAAGTTTCAAATAAATTAAAAAGCCAGTAATATCTTATTTTTATACTATTTCCTTTTCTTTTGTTTAGTCATTTCAAGCTATCCGTACACTGATACTCCAATTATCTGATGTTAACTTCTAGATCTGCAAATCTTTGTTCTTTTCTATTTCTAGTAAGGAACCTATAAATACTAGGGTTAAGTGAGGAATGCAAATTACCATGACAAAACTACAAATTATAATTCTACCTACTCATCACAGTGAGTAATGGACTTTATGGTTTCTTCTCTATCATATCTTTAGTATGAAAAAACTTCAGTCAAGTATCTTGCTTGACTTCAGTAAGGTTTCGACACTGCCTCCCATAAGATCCTCATAGACAAGCTGATGAAGTATGGGCTGGATGAGCAGACAGTGAGGTGGACCAAAAACCAGCTGAAAGGCTGGGCCCAGAAGGTGGTGAGGGTGACCGAGCACTGGCACAGGTTGCCCAGAGAGGTTGTGGAGTCTCCATCCTTGGAGGTATTAAAAAGCTGTCTGGGGATGCTCCTGGGTAACCTGTTCTAGGTGGCCCTGCTTGAGCAGGGAGGTTGGACAAGATGACCTCCAGAGGTCCCTTCCAACCTCACCCATTCTGTGATTCTGTGATATCTAAGCCATTGCAGCTAGAATTGTATCTGTCACAGTCCTCCAAATATCACCTTCACACACCTTAATATTTACTTTGGCATCACATCACCTTTCATATCAAGTTCTTATACTTCACAATCTTCAAGGCAGAGCTCAGCCTTACCTTCATTTTAGCTATTCCTTTTTATTTGCTACTCTCTGTCTCCAATATCTACTGCTTGACAGAGATGACCAGGAGACAGATTTTGCATCTCATAGAACTCTGAGATTTCAGAAATGTTCTGCTCAAAATTTTCAGACAGGACAAAGAGGGAAGGAGGAAAGAAACACAAATAACAATGTCATAGTTAACATATGCATTTGATATGGGAGATTAGTTTGCAATATGCAAGAGGCAACGAAGGGAACATTACACTAATGTTTTTTTTCTGGGATAGGGTTACTATTTACCTTCATATTTTGACCATAAATTCCAAGAGAGTCTAGGAAAAATCTATGATGAAACTGTTATTCAAATTCAACCGGCAAATGATTTCTGACAAAAAGACATCTGATCAGAAGATTCCCAACCAGCTGTTCTCTAATCTTTTCTTCTCCTATATTACAGCCTTCTAAGTCAGTGTTCTACTCCCTGTTTCTAAACAGATTCCCTTTCCCCAGCAATCCTTAATGTCAGTGAAGGGGAGATCTTGTTCCAGCTGTTTTATCAGCAATCTGATAAAATGTGCTTATAAACTTAGAACACCTTGCTGACACCTATCTGATTTCAGGTATTTACATGGCTCCCACTGCCAAAATATGGGGTAATAAAGTATTAGGTACCTTTTCCCCACCACTTTCAGTACCAGTTGTTGAAGTGGCAGGAAAATCCTTCAAAATAAGAACATATTTATGGTGTGGGTAAAGACTTCAACAAATCCAATCCAAAGCCACATATCTGTGGTTGAGCAGCGTAAAGAATCCAGATGAGACACTTCTACCGCTAGCACCTAGCCCCAAGGGCAGTTATTACTCACTTTTTCAACTGGCTGTTTCAGTGTCTTAGAAGGGTTCAGCAGCGCCAGTCTGAAACAGTGAAGTCTGACTTCATTGCAACAAGGCCTTCTGTGGCATGAGCCAATTAATGAGGCAGCATTATCTTTCTCCTATCTGCTTTACTTCTTTCCCACGGCATGACCAAAATTAGGTTAATTAGCAGTGTACTGGGGGAAATAAAATCACTTTATTTAGATTAACAGTTTTGGGCTGGCCTCATTATGAAGTATGGGATATTAATAAAAACTAAAAAATGAAATCACAATCCTGATTTAAGTTTTCAAATAAATTCCTTGTCAAAGAGCTGGCAAACTTGAATTAGTTTGGGTCTTTTTCTATGAAAAAAAAATATAAATTAAAAGATGGTAATGTAGATGAAATACATTTGTAATTTTTTTTTTGTTGAAAGAGACATGTTCGTACAGGATATAACTATATATTCTTAAGATTCACATGCACGATAAAAGCTATTTAAAAAATGGAAAAAAAGGAAGCTCTACCACCCACCTGGGAAGCTGAAAACATTGCATGAGTAGATTAAAAAAGACTAAGCATGCAGTTTCACTACAGCTAGCTGAAATAATTTCCATGAGAGTTATCACTTCCCAAGTTAACCTAGCTCAGGAGAGAGCAGTCATAGTGAAATAACACACAGCACAGCTTGATTGCATTAGCAGCACTAAGCAGCTATTGTGTTCCTATCTCTATCAACACTACTCAAACTCAAATCCAAAGCATCGCTAATCCTAGCTCTACATTTTAGGTTTGGAATAAAATCAGATGAATGTGATTGCTGAATTACACCTTAAGTTAATAATGCAGTGAATACCAGCCTTAGAAATGAAACCATAATTTTCTTAAGTGCTGTAAAACAGCATAAGTCCCTTCCTGTCAGCATGGCTATGTCATTTTACAGTATTTGAGGATCTGCCTCAAGACATAAAGAGAACAAACAGCCTTACTGACCTGATGAGAAGGACTTTAAACTAGGTATGCTGGAGAAAGCTTATCATCATCTAAAGCAATAGCACAGGGGCAGTGAGAAAGAGACCAGGGGACAATGGTCAGGATCACATTGGGATTTGAAGGATGTGGAGGCATAGCTCAAATGACTGGAGTACTGCAGTGGATGGATACTAGCTCTTCAGGAAAGATAGGCTGGGAAGGTGAGGATGTGGGGTTGCAATCTATGCAAAGGAGTTGCTCACATGCATAGAGCTTTGCCTTGGAACAAGTGATTAAACAGCTCAGATCAAGCTGCAGAGAGCAGTCAATATGCTGTAGGGCCAACCTGGAGAAGAAGCTGGAGAACTGGTCTGACAAGAACCTCACAAAGTTCAACAAAGGTAAACAAGCCCTGCATCTGGGATGGAATAACCTAATTACAGTATAGGCTGTGAGCAAGCTGTCTAGAAAGGACCGGGGGATCCTGGTGCACAGTAAATTGAACATGAGTCAGCAGTGTGCTCTTGCAGCCCAGAAACCCAGTGGCCTAGTGGACTGCATCAGCAACAATCTAGCCAGAAGGTGGAAAAGTGATTATTGCCCTCTCTTCAGCACTTGTGAGAACGTATCTGGAGTCCTGTGACCAGTGTTGGGCTTTCCAGTCTTGGAAAAGACTTGACGTACAGGAGCAAGCCCAGTAGAAGACGCTATGTAAAGATGAAGCTGGGAGCACTAGCTCCGTTCAGCTTTAGAGGAGGCTGAGGAGGGATCTTCCTGTTGTGTTCAGCTTCCTGACAGGAGAGCACAGAGACAACGCAGCCACACTCTTCTCATTGATGCCCAGGGATGGGACAAGAGGCAACAAATTGGAAGACAGAAAGTTCTAATTAGATAAAAGGAAAAAAATTTACACCGTGAGGGTGGTCAAACACTGGAACAAGGTTGCCGAGAGGTGTCATGCAGTTTCTACCCTTGGAGCAATCCAAAACTCTGAGCACCTATCTGACTCTGGTTTAAGCAGTGAGTTGGACTAAATGATCTCCAAAGGCTTTAACTTAAAACAGGAGCTAATATTTGTTTCATTGAGTAACATACAAATTTACAATGTAATAAACCTTTTGTTAAATAGCTGTTTTGTTTTTCCCCCTCCGCCTGTCCTTTCTTCTCATTTTCTTATTCTGTGAAGAGGAAAATTAGACTTTATAAGACTCAAATCAAGTGTAGCAATATTGGCCCTCTAGAGATAAACCCATCAATACAATTGCAAATGCATTTCTTGAAAGAAGTATACATGTGGCTATAGGACTAAAATTGTGAGTTTACGGACAATTCTTATCCAGCAGCAATGTCAGTTTTATGCTATATCTCAAATGCATTCTGACAGTACAGCTTTCTATCATGCTTTTATTTTATTATTAATGTTTCTCTACTTTACTTAACAAAATACTATTTGTTTTCATTATTTTTCTGTGGAAATGTTTAGTTCCTATTTGGCTGGCAGTCAGTGCATTCTGCTGTCTATGTGATTTATGAGTTTGCTGATTCTCAGTTGTACTACACTAAAAAAAAATCCTCTACAAGAAAAAATAATTTGGAATTCCTTAATATGCCCTGATGAATGTGCTAATTTCAGAAAAGCAGATTTGCTGTCACCTTTCATTGTTGAAAGCAACACACTCATGGCAGGCTTTAGTGCTATAGAAATAAATACCATAACTGTTTAATATATGAAAATGCTATTGGCCATGCGCAATGCATGTTTTAATTTGTTCACCATCCAATGAATTTGCACAAGTCTTTTCCATGATTTATAGCACAGACTGTTTTATGGCTTGTAATTTGTCATACTCTAAAGGGTCTTGGGATGCAATTTTATGAAATGTAATATATTAAAGTTAGTCTTTATTGTAAAATGCTAGAAAAAGCATCCTCGTTGCATCATATCACAGCCCTGGAGCCCTATAATCAGATTTCAAGGGATGAAGTGAATAATAGTGGTTCCTGAGGGAAAGGGAAAACTTGAGGGAAACCCAGAGTCTATCAAAAAAATAAGTAAAAACTGATTTTCTTTTGTTTTAAGATACTGCACACATCAGTGTGAGACCTAGCTTAAAAATATTCAATTTTTATTCATTCAAAGGTTGGGGTGTGTTACCCTTACATTACGATTGTAATTATGTTATTTCAGAGGACTGGGCATAGAACACAGTATTTTAGCTGTTGATAACACTTGTGTCCATATCTTAGAAAGCATAATATATTTTGGGCAGCAGCTTTGTCTGTCAGCCAGACCTCTAACTCCAGTAAGTCTGTTTTCTGAATGTTTTCATGGTAAAGTTTAACTAACCAATAATCATACATTACGTATTGATAGGCAAAAATACCTATCAATGCCTAAAATATGTTTTTCATCRCTTGTTTCCTTGATTTCTTTTAGACAATTAAAATATAAAGCCTTTCCATTGCTAAAATACAATCACTTGTTTGAAGTGGCATCTCAGCAGTCTTGATTTATGCCTGCAGACTTACGTAAAAAGTTTGCAGCTCTAACTCTGCTTGCCACATGCCCACCCAAAACCAAAGCTGTTTCTAGTGAAAGAGAGATAGATGTTCTACTGCACTAGTTAAGTAATGGTTACACAATCTGTTAAGTGCATCTCTGTGTGGACACTAGCTTTTAAGGTTTAGACTGTACTTGTTTTCTGTATTCACTTGAAGAATTTTTAGGAGCATTAATGTGATAATTTTTCACATTTAGATAGAAGTTAAAAATGCAGTGTACCTCTGTACTGAAAAAAAATCAACTACTGATTAATTCAGAAGCTCTGGTGACCTAAGTGTTAAAAGTTCATTTCAGCTCAATTTTTAGTATACTGTATACTTAGTATACTCAGAAATAAGCATTTCTAGCTCCGGCCAAGCGTATCACAAACATCTAGACTGAATCACATTGCTTGTACATTTTGTTTAGTAAGAACATCTCTACTCAGGACATGATGTAAACATACACTTAAATATTCTCCTGACATTATGTAGTTTTTGTGAATTGAGAAGTAATCCCAGTAACCCAGAGAGAAACAGCAAGGGCAGGTAAGTCTGAAACACTTATCCATATATCCATGATTTCAGATAAATGTGTCCTGCAGATACATTGGACAAAGCTTTAGGCTGCTGCATTATTCTGTCTGAAGCTTTCAGAGTGAGCTTTCAAGAGTTCCTTGGAGCTGTACTTCCAAAGGAATTGAAACTCATGTTCACTGTAAGTGTTGTAAGACTTTTGGTATTTGAGGGTTCCCTCAAATACAGCTCCTGCCCATCTCACTAGGAAAGCAGAAGTTCGGCCATTCTTCCCAATCTCCAAATGTGCTGAAGTGTCTCTGAGGAAATGCTCTGACCCCTACTGCCTCTCCTTTTTTCCTTCATAGAACAATAATCTGTGGCTCTGTGTCTAGAGCAGTAGCTGAGGAACATGGTGAGGAGATATGCAACATATGAAATAATTAAGTTTGTTTTTACTCTATTTAGTATTTATTACCTCAAATGCAGACAATCATTTGAAACAAAACAAAAGTAACTGAGAACTGCAGATCTGAAAAAAAAATTAATTAAAATCTGTGCCAAAGCAATAAATTTGATAATTTAGCAACAATCTACAATCCAATTTACTGTACTGGAAAATAACACTATGACAGCAGATTTCAAGGCCAGCTCCCAGCTACCACCAGCTGTAATATGAATTACTTCATATTTCAATGTGGCCATCAGCAAAGGGCTTGCTAACATGAAGATTCTTCCTCTGTAAATGTTAATTTTAAGTACTGCTCTTTACCCACAGTTTCACTATTTTATGTTTTACATGTGGCAAAAAATTGAAGAAGAAATTTTCAGTAATCACCATTCCAAATATTTCAGATCCTGAATTCTCTGACTACTGGTAATATAGAAGGTTTYCCCCCCCCCTCTTTAAACAGTTTCCAGGCCAGTAAGACATATGACAACAGGGATACTGCACCATTGAAGACAGATATTAAAATACATTATCTGAAACTTACTTATTACAAGTTACAGTCCAATCTTTGCTGCCTCTTTGGATACCAAATCTGGATTCAAAGTGAAAACATTGTTACATACAAGTCTTGTACAAATACTTAAATTTATTAGCTCTACCAAATGAAGAAGAACGAAATGAGATGGAGGAAAGAAATGTTTTTTCTTCAGGGCTGTTTCATTTTTTGAGTCGTAAGTGGGTAACTGTAGGTTACTATTCACAAAATGCTTTTCTAACTGAGATCTATTAGACTTCGGAACTACTTTCCAAGTAAATGGCTGAAAACTCTTAGCAGTAGACATATAAAAAACTAGAAATATTTTCTTGGGATATAGCATGGAAAAAACATAGATCAAAAATCCTTTTTGCAGCATTGTTTTGTAATCCTGTGAATAAGGTAAAGAACAATGTAATGTCAGAAGAGGYTTTTTCCCCTTGTATATATTGCCTTGCTTCTGAAGTCTTTAATTGTTTGTTTAATTATCAGTCACTTTCTAGCCATTGACATTGCTTCCATGAAGATGATAAAAATTTTATGTTCGCTCTCATTTCATGCCATAAATGTTTTACAGGTTCATGAATATTCATTTTGTTTGTTTTAAAAGTTATTTAAAAACAAAGGTGTTTCCAGGGTTTTTTTGAACCTTGTTGTTCTGCAGTTTGTTTTGTTTCATTTGAATGATTTTGTATTATTGTAGTTAATTGGTTCCCATGTACATAGCAGTCACATATACACTGAAATGGCAGATCTTTTTTTCTTGGCAACGTTTCACCATGTACATGGAAAAAAATCTCACAGCATAGTAACTGACCCTGTAGCCTGCAAGCCAGCTTTCTCATCAAGATTTGCAGCAGCCGACTCTACTAACATGCTGGTCTCACCACAGAAGTTATTTCATTTTGTAAATGACCACTGAAAAGTTTGGACTGAGTAACCAAACAAGATAGCATTTGTTTGCCAATTGCCTCCCTGAAAACATTATAGTCATCAGTTAGAAAAAGAATAGTACATCATCTTATTACTTACCAGCAGTCATTATTTTTAGCAAATAATACGACCTACCAACTTAACAGCGTTTGTATTTGTGAGCCAAATTTTCTGCAGGGATAGAAGCAGAGAAACAATATTTGAACAGCTGCTGCCAGGAGGTTATAAGCAGACTGTGTTCCTACTTTGTTCCTCACATAGCACACACACACGACAGCTACTGTTTAAAGTCATCACCCTTCTGGGAGAATGCTTTCATACTTAAATTATGAAACCTGTATTTATGAAGACTGTATTCATAAAAACCCAATCTTCCAAACATTTTCTAAAGAATAAGGTGCTCAAGAGCACGAGTAGCCTTTTGACTTCAAAGAAATTAATGCAACAAAGCACTCCAAGCCAAGCATTTTACCGTTGTAGGTAAGTATTTGAAAACTATATTTATAAAGGACTAGGTCCCAATGGCTTTTGAGAATGTGATGATTAGGACTTCTGTGGTACAAGACCTGTTTCTTTTTCTTATACTTCCCCAACTCCCAGCCTTTCTACGCACAAAAGACATTTTTCAGTTTAATCAATTTAGAAACCAACACAAGGTAGTTTCACTGAATTAATTAAAAGGTTTTCTAAAATTATTTACTTATATTAATGCAACTTTCACCTGTAGACATTGTCTTACAGACTTGTTACTGACAGTATTTGTCAGACTATCACATGATTTTAGTTTCACAAAGGCAAACAACAAAACAGAAGGGTCCTGGAGTGTGTTACGTTTACCTTCAGAGTGTGTTGGCTTTGATCCAGGGCTGCCCCCTCTCACAGCTCAGCAGTGTGCAGCCTCTTACAGAGCCTAAAAGTGACTCTGCTGTACACCATTAGCTAACCCTATGCCTGGCTGAGCTGGTGGACCCAGTACAAGTACCGTGTTCTGCGATGGATCCACACTGGGAGAACTGAGACCCAGCTCCCACACACGATTCAGCTTCTTCACCTGAGCATGCTGAACCAGGGAATTGGCTTCAGTGTTGCCTACAAGCTTTCATCTTAAAGAATGCTGCCTGAGTAGACACCTTGACAACAACAGCTGTCCTCTAACTATACAAAGTGGGGCCACTTATAAGATGCACCCTTCATTTTGCTTTTTTCCATAGCAGCCTTGCTGTGCCTGCTTCTTCAGAAAACACTAGAGTTAGAGGTCTAGCTGACAGACAAAGCCGTTGCCCAGAATATATTATGCTTTCTAAGATATGGACACAAGTATTATCAACAGCTAAAATAGTGTGCTTTATGCCTGGTCCTCTAAAATAGATTTGTCCATCAATAAGAAGATTGAACCACCACATAGACAGCCTTACTTCCATTAAATTTCCAGTTCCTTTCCATTTGAATTTTAGGTATGAATGGACAGATTAGTCCTGCCACTTCCTGCACTATTCTCTAAGCCAGCTTTCTGAAATGCATGGGAGCCCAATATCAGAGACAGACGAGGGGAAAAAGGAGTCTGACAGTGCGATAGACACCTAGTACCAGCATGACTGATGGGGACCCTGGATTGAGTCACAGAATCACAGAGTTATTAAGGCTGGAAGAGACCTTCCTATGGGGGTCATCTAGTCCACACCACTGCCTAAAGCAGACCCAATTACATCAGGGTGCTCAGAGCTGTGTCCAGTCAAGGTATGAATATCAAGGAAGGAGATTCCAGAGCCTCTGTTCCAACATTTGAGTACTCTCATGATTTTTTTTCCATAATATATAACTTTCCTTTTTACTTGTGTCTGTTACCTCTTGTCCTATCACTGTGCACCTGCGAGAAGAGCTCCATTTCGCTGTATATCTTCCCATTAAATAGTTTTGGACAGCAATAACACCTCTTCTTAGCCTTCTCTTCCTAAGACCAAACGCAGCCTATTCTGTCCTTTTCCTCATACATCATGGGCTCTATAAACCCAAGCATCTTGGTGACACCTTACTGGATTCACCCACATGTCTACAAGCAGGCTGTGGTACCAAACTGTTGCATGTTATAGTAACTCTTCCCCGCATTGGAAACCCATGTGCAAGGTGCAATTATGAAGCAGATCCATGGACTGCCAGCCAGCTATGTCCTACATGTTGGCTCCTACAGCAGACAAGTGGCAGTGGTGATGAGCGGCCAATGCAAAAGACATCAGGATCATGACAGAAGAACATGAGAATAAGGGGTGAAAAAGCACAAAGCTGGTGTTTACAATATCAAAGTTCACAAAAACTCTTAATCTTTTCCTTTAAAGGGAAGGTATTCGAAAGCAACTCAAAAGGCAGCCTTGCAACTTCCAGGCTCTCAGTCTTCACAGGACAACCTGTAACAAATTTGAATCATCAGGCTCCTACTTTGAAAATGCTCCTGTAAAGCAGAACATTACTATGAAAGCTGTCCAATAATCATTATTCTTTCTGGATACTCCTTCCAGATGTACACATATCAGGTCATCATTAGTCTGTTATATTCTTGCACCTGCCACATTTCATTACAGAACTCAACGCTTCAAGTTAATTGGATGTTTAAAAATTAAATATCGTGTTGCCACTAAGTTAATGCCCTATTTTTCACCTGGCATTGCTTGCTTTGACCAATGGATTATTAAAAAACTGAACTTTGAACTGAAAGGTCAGAAGGACAGCAAATATATGTAAAAACAGGGCATGACCATTACACAAGAGTCATTACTCTAAATCAGCCCTAGTATCCTAGCTATAGTATCCCAAAATTGACATTCAGTGTTCATTTTCATATTAAAAATCATCATATAAAACACTGAGCTAAATGTGGCTCCTACATTAACTTGGGGAGAGGCAGGAGTTCATCATATGATTTGAGGTGTAATGTCGATATAGGACTTTTCTGAAATACAATTTCAAAAGTCCAAGAAAAAAAAATAAACCTAAAACTCAAAATGTATTAAGGAAAAATTGGGAAGTTGAACTGAAAGTGCATTAATTAGTTCACCTCAGCTATTCAAAGTACAACATTACTATCATAAGCATTTAAAAATTAAAATTGTAGTACACAATGACAGATGAGTAAGGAAACTCATATACATTCTCATCACTGAGGTTTTTTTCAGAATGAGTATTTAATGGTATATTTCTTTCCCAATTTCCAAAACACGCAACAAATTTTAAGATTATTATAAACATGCAACATTTCACCCATCATTGAAATTCTGAATTGTCTTGCACATGGCAGAAACACTTAAATGCTTAACAGCATTTCAAGAAGCTGCATGTCAAACTAAGACGAATAGAAATCTACAGTTGATAAGGTATAATATCTGCCCCCCCTCAAAAAAAAAAAAAAAATCAAAATCACAAAATTACTTTAATGTGAAGTTGAGTAGCAAAGATTGCCATTGATTAAGATAATAAGATTTCAAGGCTGCACAGACCAGGGCTAGGTCAGAAATGAAATATTTATCATGCACACCTGAAAATTTACTTTCGTCAAGTATTAATATCCATAAATTGGTTGCAAGAAAAGCTGTATGCTGGTCTGTGGCAGCAGTAGACCTGCCACTCATTGGCAGCAAGAGAGTGCCTCAGGCCCTGGGGTTTCTTCCGAGTACAGTTTCCACAGAAAGAATTTTACTTTGTGTTAGTTATACTTTAAAGAAAAAAAAAAAAAAAAACCACCAACCAACACAAAAACCCCCACAATCTTCCCACCCCCACCCCATTACAGAGCACAAGAATTTTCCCCATATGAATAAACCTGAAATTTTCTATATTTATTTATGTTCCTATTCTGGATAATATTTGTTTCCTAAGTGGACTGGATCTACAGATTATTATTAAAAATCTAAAAATTTTCAGGCAACACAAACACATTTCCTCCTTCTTCACGCTACCACAGGATCTAGTACAAGAGGATTTTCATACCAGTGTGTCTCCAGGTTTAGACAATGGATAAGTCCTTAAATATGGACATCCAAAGTGAAATAAGATGTATACAGTCTAAGGTCTCCTAGGTATAGCGAAGATTGCAAGAAAATCACTACAAAGTGAAGACTTAACACTCAAAATATACTTCTTATGAATGTATTGATAAGTCTACCTAACAGATCACCATAATAGATTAAAAAAAAAAAAAAAAAAAAAAAAAAAAAAAAAAAAAAAGGAAATTAAAAATATGGACAACAATCTTTACTACTATCAACATCTATCCAGAATTAGAGGGCTTATTATTTCATTTCTTATTCATATTATGTTATTATGTCATCCATCACCTTTCTTTCACATATACTCCAAAATATTTAAATATTCTATTACGATGGGGCATTAAAACAAAGAAAAACACCATACCCAGAACAAAGAGATTTCAGGTAGCCCACATGGCCTTGTTAGATAATTTTGTCACTAGGTCACAGCAATACAGAAAAATGTATCTTGGTTTTGAAAAGTTCTACCACCAGTCACTATTAAAAACAAAAAAACCAAACAAAACAAACAAATTAAAAAAAAACCCAAACCCCACAGGTTTATACAATCTAGCTGAAGAAAGGTCTTAAAGTCTAATTTGTGTCATAATTTTGTCAGTAAACTGATTTCTATCAAATGAGGACTTCTTTGTATATACAATTCTTATAAATACTCAGCTATCAGGGGTTTAGTAGTCTGTTTATTTCTGTCAAATGCCCATCAAGAACACCTTTTAGTTTAAGATAGCAAAAGAAAAGCTGTTTCTCCTTTCTTTCAAATATTCCTTCATTGTTCTCTAGCATCAATAAATGAAATTTGCATCTAAGGACTCTATCTCTATGATTGGACTCAATCTCTATGACTGGAGTGTTGGGATGGAGGGATACAGACTCTATAGGAAAGACAGGCAGGGGAGACGAGGAGGGGGTGTCACCCTCTATGTCAATGACCAGCTGGAGTGCATGGAGCTCTGCCTGGGGATGGATGAGGAGCTGACCAAGAGCTTATGGGTCAGGATTAAAGGGAAGGCAGGGACAGGTGACATTACAGTGGGGGTCTGCTACAGGCCACCCGACCAGGAAGACTGAGCGGATGAGGCCCTCTATAGACAGATAGGAGCAGCCTCACATTCACAAGCCCTGGTCCTCATGGGGGACTTCAACCACCCCGATATCTATTGGAGGGACAACACGGCAGGGCATAAGCAATCCGGGAGGTTCCTGGAATGTGTTGATGATAACTTCCTTCTCCAAGTGATAGAGGAGCCAATGAGGAGAGGTGCTATGCTGGACCTGGTTCTCACCAACAAGGAGGGGCTAGTGGGGAATGTGAAGCTCAAGGGCAGCCTGGGCTGCAGCGACCATGAAATGGTGGAGTTCAAGATCCTTAGGGCACTGAGGAGGGCGCACAGCAAGCTCACTGCCCTGGACTTCAGGAGAACAGACTTGGGCCTCTTAGGGATCTGCTTGGTAGAGTACCATGGGATAAAGCCCTGGAGGGAAGAGGGGCCCAAGAAAGCTGGTTAATATTCAAGGATCACCTCCTCCAAGCTCAGGAGCGATGCATCCCAACAAAAAGAAAATCAGGAGGCCTGCATGGATGAACAAGGAGCTCCTGGACAAACTCGAACACAAGAAGGAAGCCTACAGAGGGTGGAAGCAAGGATAGGTAGCCTGGGAGGAATACAGAGAAATTGTCCGAGCAGCCAAGGATCAGGTTAGGAAAGCTAAAGCCCTGATAGAATTAAATCTGGCCAGGGACATCAAGGGCAACAAGAAAAGCTTCTATAGGTACATCGGGGATAAAAGGAAGACGAGGGAAAATGTGGGCCCTCTCCAGAACGAAACGGGAGACCTGGTTACCCGGGATATGGAGAAGGCTGAGGTACTCAATGACTTTTTTGCCTCCGTCTTCACCGGCAAGTGCTCAAGCCTCACCGCCCAAGCCGCAGAAGGCAAAGGCGGGGACCATGGGAATGAAGAGCTGCCCACTGTAGGAGAAGATCAGGTCGAGACCATCTAAGGAACCTGAAGGTGCACAAGTCCATGGGACCTGATGAGATGCACCCGTGGGTCCTGAGGGAACTGGCGGGTGAAGTTGCTAAGCCACTATCCATCACATTTGAGAAGTCGTGGCAGTCCGGTGAAGTTCCCACTGMCTGGAAAAGGGGAAACATAACCTCCATTTTTAAAAAGGGGAAAAAGGAAGACCTGGGGAACTACAGGCCAGTCAGTCTCACCTCTGTGCCTGGGAAGATCATGGAACAGATCCTCCTGGGAGCTATGCTAAGGCACATGGAGGACAGGGAGGTGATTCAAGACGGCCAGCATGGCTTCACCAAGGGCAAGTCCTGCCTGACTAACCTAGTGGCCTTCTACGATGGAGTGACTACAACAGTGGACATGGGAAGGGCTACAGATGTTGTCTATCTGGACCTCTGTAAGGCCTTTGACACAGTTCCCCACAATACCCTTCTCTCTAAATTGGAGAGGTATGGATTTGATGGGTGGACTGTCCGGTGGGTGAGGAATTGGTTGGATGGTCGCATCCAGAGGGTAGTGGTCAATGGCTCAATGTCCAGATGGAGATCGGTGACAAGTRGTGTCCYRCAGGGGTCCGTATTGGGACCAGTACTGTTTAATATCTTCACCAATGACATAGACGGTAGAATCGAGTGCACCCTCAGCAAGTTTGCAGATGACACCAAGCTGAGTGGTGCGGTCGACACACCTGAGGGACGGGATGCCATCCAGAGGGACCTGGACAAGCTCGAGAAGTGGGCCCATGTGAAGGTTCATGAAGGCCAAGTGCAAGGTCCTGCACTTGGGTCAGGGCAACCCCCGGTATCAATACAGGCTGGGCGATGAAAGGATTGAGAGCAGCCCTGCCGAGAAGGACTTGGGGGTACTGGTGGATGAAAAGCTGGACATGAGCCAGAAATGTGCGCTCACAGCCCAGAAGGCCAACCGTACCCTGGGGTGCATCAAAAGAAGCATGGCCAGCAGGTCGAGGGAGGTGATTCTGCCCCTCTACTCTGCTCTGGTGAGACCCCACCTGCAGTACTGCGTCCAGCTCTGGAGCCCTCAGCACAAGAAAGAAATGGACCTGTTGGAGCGGGTCCAGAGGAGGGCCACGAAAACGATCAGGGGGATGGAACGCCTCTCCTATGAAGAAAGGCTGAGAGAGTTGGGGTTGTTCAGCCTAGAGAAGAGAAGGCTGAGGGGAAACCTTATTGCAGCCTTTCAGTACTTAAAGGGGGCTTATAAGAAAGATGGCAGCAGACTTTTTAGCAGGGCCTGTTGCGACAGGACAAGGGGGAATGGTTTTAAACTAAAAGAGGGTAGATTTAGACTAGATATAAGGAAGAAATTTTTTACGCTGAGGGTGGGTGAAACACTGGGACAGGTTGCCCAGAGAGGTGGTAGATGCCCCATCCCTGGAAACATTCAAGGTGAGGTTGGACGGGGCTCTGAGCAACCTGATCTAGTTGAAGATGTCCCTGCCCATGGCAGGGGGGTTGGACTAGATGACCTTTAAAGGTCCCTTCCAACCCAAACTATTCTATGCTTCTATAATCCCTGATTTGCTTCTGTCAAATGAGCCCTCACCTCGACTTGAGCTGAGCAGGTATTATTGCAGTGCTGCACAGTTACACAAGGTACCTGAATTGGGAGTA
The DNA here is from genome assembly GCA_035582835.1 of Phoebastria nigripes. Taxonomy (NCBI): domain Eukaryota; kingdom Metazoa; phylum Chordata; class Aves; order Procellariiformes; family Diomedeidae; genus Phoebastria; species Phoebastria nigripes. Next base: position 1,080,615 of record JAYKAV010002944.1, on the reverse strand, counting down.
CTCACTGAGAAACTCATGAACTGTGGTCTCCTTTCCCACTTCTGACAGACAGGGTTAGACCACATTGATTTTAAAAGTTGAAGAGTATGGTTCAGAGAACACATTTTCAATTAAGAACTGAGTTGCCTTTGAGGTAAAAAAAAAAAAATCCTACTAGTCTTGAAGGGCAAATCAGTTGGATATTCCTATAAAACTTTTAGGACCTTTAAATGGATCTCATTTTWAGAAATACAAGTATACAGAGTACCGTCAGCGATGCTTCCTGTTGCTTGAACTGTAGCAGTTTTGTTTTGTTGTGGGTTTGGTTTTTTTTTTTTAATGGCAAACCCACAAATTTCTTTCCTTGCCTACAATTTTGTAAGAGCTTTTTTTAATCAGACCTGATTAGTAAAGTGAAGCTAAATCTCTTTTCTTCCCAGTCAGAAGGCTTTCATATTTAATTTGTGTCTAAAGAAATTTTACTAATATAGAGGCCCTGGGATAAAAAAAAATAATGTTATGGTTATAATAGAAAACAGGGGAATTGAAAAAGCCCCTTTGGAGTTCAGTCACAAAAAGGAAAGATTCAATTACTTTGCAAATCTTTAGAACCACAAGACGGAAATATTGGAAATGATAAGCCAGACTGGGGGTCATCATCAACTGTAATCCCAAACGGCATTTATTCCTTGGCTTGTATTATTTTTCATTTAGAAACATAATGAACTGCAAGCCACTAAAAACACGAGGAGATAACTGCACTTAAGGAAAATAAGCTCTCTCATAATTATTCATTAATTGAATAAAAGCAAATGTTAACCACAGTAATATTTTCATTGTCTGCCTAGTGTTCAGTGACAAAACCAAACTTGCAGGAAAATTATAGTTTCTGAGTATGTCTATTTATCTAGGATCCCTAATGGCAATATATTATTATAGGGCAAATATGCAAATAAGAGTGCTTAAAATGCATTTTAATTCCGTAAAGGTTAATAAATATATAGCAAAATACTGTGATGATAATATATTTAAAGTTAGCTATACTTTCACGGAGTGAACCTGACTCACACCATTTTACACCACTATTGTTCTATTAATTTTAGTCATTTACTCCTACCATATACTACGCAAATATGAGCCACATGAAGTTGTTTATGTGCATATTCCTCCAAAATGTATATCTGGCACCAGAATGAAAAACAAAAATGAATCATTAACAGCCACTTCTTTCAAATATTTATGTGAATTACTGCTACATACAAACCAATGAAAGTGTGACAAAATGAATTAGAAACATTTTGAAAACGATCTTGTAGAATGGACTGATTCATTTGAAGTGATTTGTAGTTGGACATTCAACCTATGTTGAAATTGAAATCAATTTATCTTTTTGGAAGACTTCAGAACTCAAGATGATCATCTTTAACATTGCCTTGAATACAACTCATATATAAATGACTAATAGCAAAGTACTGATCATTCCTTTTTAAAATACTACTTTCTGTAACACCGAATTCTCTGTTTATTGCTGAAATACATTTGGCATCTAAAAAAGTCTCTTTCTCTCTGTTTTATGGTTTGTTTGGTTTTTTTGAAGTTAAAGTCTCCGCTCTCCTAAATGACCTGTTGTATCTTTTCATGATCCTACTAGTTATATCCAAACTAATAATTCTGCTTTCTCACTTATTCAGATCCTTAAGTATGTGTGTGTGCAAGCTGTGAAACTTAGCCCTAGCCACATGAGGCCATAATTATGTCTGACTGGTGTAATACTGCAAAAAGTCCACACATATATTAGTTAGCATGCATTATGTTAATATACTAAGATAATAGACTTTTAACTACCTGTGCAATGATGACTATGATTTGATGTTAAATGATGTCTGAAAACTGAAAACTTATTTAATAAGAACAATGTTGGCATTTCATTTCTGTGATCTACTGTTTAATGCTTGTAATCATCATCTCTTGAACTTCATTGACCAATAAACTATCAATACAATTGAATTCTCCTTATGTATGAAGCAGCTTTCTGTTTCAAATACATAGAGAAAAAGGAACAATAACTCAAAGAACATCACAGTACCGTCAATTAATGCATCGTATTCTAGAAATCATTTAAGGGATTACTCTAGGCTATTTAATTAATCCATTACCAAGTAGTGACTTATCTGTTATAAATCGATTTCTCTCCTACACACTTAACTGATCTTGCCGTTGATCTGTCATTCTGCCCCCAAATGATTTCAAATTAAGTTCTTCATTGCACACTACTGCTTAGGACTCCTACTATAGAATTTCAAGACCCCTAACCTAACGAAGTGTCCTAAAGATTCACTAGACGTAAGCCTCTGGATGATGGAATGCTAATAAACTAGGAAAAGAATATGTAAGGCAAAATATTTGATCCCATATCATGCTTTCTTCCTCTGGTGACAGTGTTTTAAAAATTTTTTACAAAATAGCAGGCTTTGACAACTACTGATAGTTTTAGAATTCTATGTGCTGCATTAACTGAGGTGACTGTAATTCCTTGTTCTACTTACAAGAGCTCAGTAGTAAGAGCAAGTAAGTTGGGTGGCAGATACTGCATCCTTTCTTATGCCCTGCTGTAATCACTGAGCAGGCAAAACAATCCATCTTTATTGAATACCACACTTTTTTGTGTGTGGTTTTTGGTTTTTRGGTTTTTTKTTTKTKTTTGKTTTTTTTTTTTTTTTCTTTTAACTTCTAAGATGAGCTGTCAGGACAACTGAATAGGATTTCAGTTCTGTAAGGTGCTGAATTATACCTCTGAGCTGCTGGGAACTCTCAGAAGCCATGTATTCAAAGGGAATTGATGATGTTGCATATTTTAAATGGCATAGCCTGACTGGGTTTTTTGAATGGATTAATTTTCAGATTAAATGCAACTACCCGCAGTAGCTAAAGAAGTAAGAAATCTTCTTAAGTTTTGCAAGTTGAGTTTAACTTAAACTGGAGGAATGCAAAAAAAAAAAAAAAAAAAAAAAATTGCAGTGACACAGTTGTTTTCACAAACTGATGCTAATCAAATAAATGTTCCCAATGCTAATTGCTAACAGACACTCATAAGACATTATTTCACTTTTCCCTTTATTCACTAGGTTGAGGAGGATTAGTTTAATAGGTTTAATTTTATTATTATTTTACTAAGTTTCATCTGTCTCTATTATTATCCCTATTTAATTTACAAAATAGCTGTCAACTTTGCCTTCATAATTATATAAATACTGTAAAACTGCATATATTATCTTCATTGTTAGGTAGTAAATCAGTCATTCCCACTCCTTCCAACATTACACACTCATGCTTCACAGAAAAATAGTTAAGGATATCTACACTCAAATAGCAGAAAAGTGGTTTTAACTTGCTGGATGTGCTGCTGATCAGAAATAAAACTAACGAAAACCCAAATATTATACTAGTTATGCATTAAGCTTGATTGATACATATAATATGGCCCAATATCCCAAGGTTTCAGTATGGAGCTCAGAAGCATGAACTATGAGATGCTACATCCTCCTTCTTAATCATTTATACCCAACATTCATTTTACTGGGAATAAACTGTTAAGTTGTTAAACACTATTATTTTCTCACTTTAACATTTCCATTTGAAGTTTCTATACCTCTCCTTAAAATCTCTCCATAATTTCCTTGCCTTCCTTTTTTTTTTTTTCCTCCTTGACATCAAGCTTTCCTTAACTGGGCTCTGTTGCCACTAGTTACACAGAACACTCTCCCCCTCCTGTTTCCGATGACCATAGTCTCCCCCAGTCAATCCTTTCCTTATCTAAACGTGGGTTCAAAAGGTAATTAGATAAGTACAAGGAAAAAACTCTATCAATGCCTAGTAAATAAAAGTACATCTTCAAACTCTGGCTCAGAAAAATCCTAATCTGCAGGGAAAGACTGAGGAATAATATATCACTGAATGTGATACTGCCTTGTTCTTACATCCTTCCAAAATGATGTCCAGCTGCAGTCTGTCCTGAAAACAGAAAACTCTCTTCTAAGGGGCAAGGGGCAGAACTGACAACATAACTATAGTGGATTAAGAGACTGAAAAAAGGGGACTAGAATGGGACATTGGGAAGAATACTCTCAAAGTGCTCACTGACTTCTGAAGATACCATCAAAACTTTACTAGAGACAGAACACTGGCAAATTTGGGCTGGTGTTATGTTCTCAAAATATTTTCCATTAGCTCTTGTAAGACGGCCAAACAAGGAAGACAGTATGAATACACTTATTTTATCAAGACATTACATACATGGCCTATGTCATCATTCTCAGTCAGATCATAAATTCTTAGAAGCAAGAACTGAACCTTCCAGGTGGGTTAAGAACATAGAAATGTTTGTCTTAATATCCAACCCTTTCTCTTTTCATGTGTTCCTTATTAAAAGAGAACAATCAAGTCTTGGAAGAGGTTACCCAAAGAGGTTGTGGAATCTCCATTCTTGAAGATTATCAAGACCTGATTGGACTTAAGACCTGGGCAACCTAGTCTGAATTGACTGACTGTGTTTTGACCAGGAGATGGTCATTTGGACTAGATGACCTTCTGAGGTCCCTTCCAATCTGAATTATCCTATGATTGTATGAAATAGGTACTTCGCAGAAAAGCTGTCTTGAGTGCCTTTATTTTCTCTTTTCAAGATTTGTAACTTAATCTTGAAAAAACAAAACAAAACAAAAACCAAAAAACAAACAAACAACAACAAACCATCAGCCCACCCAGTATCACTAGTCATCATTTGCATTATTATATTGCCAAGGAGATGTCACAGGTATGTCTTATTCTTTACGTTTACAGACAATTTCAAATATAGTAATAATTGTAAATTATTAATGTAAATTAATAATGTACATTATAAATGCAAATAATTTCTGAGAAAAAAGCAGGCTGACATTAAATTATTTTTGAGACCACAAGTGAAAAAGTTATAAATCCTTTGGCTCTGATGCCACGCATATATGCTGAAAAACATTTTAAATCCGAAAGACTAGCAAAAGCCAATCCATAGTTACCCTCTTTAGTTGAATAAAGAATTACAAATCAAAAACAGCAAACTCAAAATCCAGTTATTATGGGGTACCTCAAAAGACTCTTTGGACTTTCAGACCTGAAATACTTTTAGCCCTTCTTTCAAAGGTTAAGTTAAAAGAAAAGAAAAAAGAAAAGAGAAAAAAATAATTTCTGACTTTGCCACTTACTTTAAGGTTGAAAACCAAAGACAATAAATTAAGTAATGGTGAAAAGAAAAAAAAGCATGCCCGGGACAGAGCAACAAAATTATCCTGTTTAACACCATGTTACCCTAGAGTAAAACATTCATTAAGAAAAACAAGAAGAGATAAAGGTGCTAACGCTGTTTTAGTGGATGTACTCTATTGAAATGGAGGATGGAAATCTCTATTATAATGCAATGTCCAATTCTGCAGGTCAGGAATCTTATTAAACTGCCTTAATGGTCATTTCTTCTCCCCTCTCACACCAAAACTCCAGACTATGGATACAAAACCCTTTCCGGAACTCTGCAAATTAGAGGACATTTCTCCAAATTGCTCTAAAGGGATTTTAAGTAGTTTTTATTAATACACAGAAAAATTATCAAAGAAAACGACTACTATAACTTAGAAGAGTACTGTGAGTTTCCATCAGGCAATGTCATTTTCCGCATTTTCATCATATGAATTATTTCAATTTGTAAATATAAAGACAAAATGAGCAACAGGTAATATTTTGGAGAGGATTGCAACATGCTGGAATCCTTAAAAAAAGAGACCAAAGTGGCTTTAAAAGTCTTAATATCACATTTAAGAGGACAACTACAATAATGTTCAAACACCTGTTTGCCAAAAAACGTGATGGCAGAATGAAACTTTGTCAGCCCTATGACACGATTTGGCCAGTATCTTCTACAGCACATTTTAGCCATGCTTAACAATCTGCCTTGAATTGCAAGGAATTAAACAATCTAAAAAGATGAGCAGGGGAATGTTCTAAGCAAAAGCCTCCTAAGCCACTGCATCAACAAATACTGCTACAGTAGAAAGTTTTCCCACAGCTCTTCCAAAATCTTTATCAATTCCCATAAGTAGCCCATCAGTCTTCTACTGCCCATACTGAAACCAATGACCTGAATTTCTCAGTCGCCTGTATCAAACAGTAAAACCACTTTCACTGACAGTGTTGTCAAAGAGCTATAGACCAAGACAATTACTCAGAATAAACCTTCTATTGGAAGTCCTCATATAAAAACCTTTTCAACTTTTTGTTTTAATTTTATGAGTAGTTATTATTCATTTTCAAGTTACTTTTTTGGCCCTATGCAATTAAATAATACTCTACTTCCAAGTAGAATAATATGAGCATATAAGAATTTTAAAAATCTGGAATGAAAATAATCTATCAATGCACTACACTCCAAAAAGATACATTGGTATTTACAATAACCACAAAACTAAATTAATATTTTACAAATGTAGTTCTAACTGTTCAGAATAGCTCAGAACTCTTAAAATCTCCTTTCCCCCTTTCTTTAACTCTTAAATCTATGCTACATTACTTTCTGTACATAATATTGGGACTGTCAGAAATTATATCCCAGCATTAAATCCTGTGGTATATATTCTTGGTTTTAATGTTAGTCAGAAAAGATAGGCAACTGTGCTATAAATTAAAGTCTTTTGTATATGAAACAATATCTGAATAACTCTCAATTCAATGCCTGTTAGATGAAGTATCCACACTATAAAAGCAACCACACACTTGAGTCAAATGGTACACTCAGAGCTGTAGTTTTCTCGAGAGAGCTCTACAGGTGCAACTCAGGTATACAAAGGACTTGAAATTGTTAGCACCAGCTGAGACAACAACTGCTGAAGCAGACAAGTAAATCCCCACAAAAGTAGCAAGAGAGAAGCAGAGAATCATAAGATAAAAGACTAGAGAATGGGGAACCAGGGAGAACAGCAATACAGGGTCATCAAATATGGTAGAAATGAGTAAGGACAGACAGAAAATGTGTCTAAGAGGAAGACTGAAAAGCCATCTGTCAATTGAAAATATTGTGATGGGGAAGGAGCAAAGAGAAACTGGAAAACATTCAAGAAATAGGGAGGGGGGGGCGGAAGGAGAAAGTAAGCAAGCATTAAAACAAACCAAAAGAAAGCAAAAGTAAAGGACAACAAAAGGACAAAGAACTGCTTAAGAAAGGTCAGAGGAAATATGCCGACACAAAAAGTAAAGCAAGAAACATACCATCCACTGATGTCTAAGGTCATTTAAGAGCTACAGTTAGATAGCTTTAAACATTTCTCTGCTTACTCTGAATACAGGTGGAAGTCTGTCCCAGAAGTTGTTCTTGTCTGCTGCAACAGGAATGTTTGTCCTACAGCACAATCAGTGAAAATCAATTGGCTGATAATTGCTTTGCATCAAATTAAATTATGGAGGACTACATGGCTCAGAGGGTTGGAAATGAGATGTGGAGCCTTCCACCTCTAGGTCACTGCTACAAACACAATGCAAGTCAATAATGACTAAGAGTTGTTACTGTTGTGTTAGTAAAAAAAAAAAATGATGTTAAGCTCTACTAAAACACACCTTTACTGCTTTATAACCTCAGAACTTTGTTTTGCCAACCCCTGAACAAAGCTGGATCAAGCTCCCAATACTTCTCATATGACCTTTGTGCTGCCTGTGATTACACTCTACATAATTCCTTTTCAAGAATACTGTTCTTAGCCATTCAATGGATTACAACCCCAACAGTCAGGTTACTTTTCAAACCAGTTTCAAAAATTAAAGTCTGTAAATAAGATGTAAAGTATATATCAAGATCCCAAAATTATGTATAGTATTTCTTCTTTTAGGCAGGATCATAAATACTCAAAAACACAGAAATTTTGAGCATTTTCTTTGATTCTCACAAAAAAAAAAAAAAAAACACCAAAAAAAACCCAACCCAAAACACGACTAAGTTGTGCTTCCCTATTGAGGCATAAAATCAAAAGGGAGATAATACAATTTTTTGAAAACACTAGCTGGTGTTAAGTGCAGTTTTTTGTTGATCAGTGACTAGAGTTTGTTTTCATTTCAACTTAATTTATGCATGTGCTCCTGTTTGCTAGTTTGTTCTTGGTTTGAACAGATCTTCTGACTGAATTACAATACTAGTTGAAAAACAAAAATACATTTGGATAGCTATCATGTGGTACACCAACCTTTGCTGTCCAATAATGTGCTACTTTGTAGGTCAAGAAAGTTTAAAACCACATGGTCCCATGCATTATATACTATTATCACCACAAAGCCAATATTGACTCTGTTTTGGCTGATGGGGGCTACAGACCAAAACTCACTGTTGTAAGGTTAACCCAGCTAGGCAGCTAAGCCCCACACAGCCGCTCGTTCCCCCCCCAGCAGGATAGGGAACAGAATCAGAAGCGCAAAATTTAGGGAACTTACRGGTTGAGATAAAGATAGTTTAACAAGTAAAAAACAAACAACCAAACAAACAAACCAAGCCCAAAACCCAAAGAAAAAACAAAACCAAGTGATGCAAAAAAACCCAACCTCCCAAATGCTCACCACCAGCCAGTTCCTGGCCTAAAATAATCATAATACTAGCATGAGTCAGTAACCTCTAATACAGAAGTAATCAGGAAAAATAGATACTTATCTCCGTAGAAAAAAATATATATTGATGGAGGCAACCAGAATAAAGGCTATTATAAAGTTTCTCTTCAGCTTGTTATCCTCTAGGCCACAGCAGAAAATAGTTTAAGTACAAAAACTTGTTAGTTATGTTTTCTCTGCTCTCACTGTTCCCATGAGTGAAACGTTGCTCACAACCTCAAGGATTTCTAAACTTCTACAACAAATCCTCAGAGCCTGCAACAAAGGGTAGTTTCTGTAGCCACATACACTGCCTTGGACTGGACCTATAGGATAACATTTCCTGAGAAACGTGAAAAGCATTTCTTTAGGCAGTTTTACATCTTTGAAGATTACAATTGCTGTAAGTAGACTGTGAACTCTGCTTATGACAGATAAAAGGTAACTGGTTTTGATTGTGAAAGTAAAGTCTGGACAGTACCTCTGCTACTGCTGCCACCTAAACCTTCATGCACATACATACTTGAAGCCACTTATCTGGTAGTGGCATTCTTTTTCTCTTACTAAAATGCACCCTGTTTTCCAAGACCTAAGTTTTGTTTCCAATTATATTCAGGAAACTATTATTATTTTTATTTATTTATGGAGTTTCAGACTCCAGATTCAACTTCATTTCTAATTTAAACTTCAGCAGCCAAATACTTTTAGTCTGTTACTATCAGCTCTACGATATTCATAAGTATCACTAGCATAACTAGTAGACTGATGTGGACAGCCACATGCAGACGGATTTGCTGCAGGAACCAGAAGACTGAAACATGGATTTGCATGTTCAGAAGATCCAAGGATAACATGAATTTTCTGGGAGATTAGTTTTTAAATAATGGAACTTAAATTCTCCAGCCTGAAACTCAAAAGTCAGCAGGAGCTCTAATTCCTAGAACAGAGCAGGTTATTGGTCTCTTGCTTGAGAGGGGTGGTCTGAATAAACAGATGTTCTTCTCCAAATCTGTTGAGTAATCTCTGTCTTTGACAATTATGACATTGTCGCACTAGTCACTTCATTCTTTCAGTTTTGGGCCCCTCACTACAAGAAAGACATTGAGGTGCTGGAGCGTGTCCAGAGGAGGGCAACGAAGCTGGTGAAGGGTCTGGAGAACAAGTCTTATGAGGAACGGCTGAGGGAACTGGGACTGTTTAGTCTGGMGAAGAGGAGGCTCAGGGGAGACCTTATCGCGCTCTACAACTGCCTGAAAGGAGGTTGCAGCGAGGTGGGTGTCGGTCTCTTCTCCCAAGCAACTAGCGGTAAGATGAGAGGAAATGGCCTCAAGTTGCGCCAGGGGAGGTTTAGATTGGACCTTAGGAAAAATTTCTTTACTGAAAGAGTGGTTAAACATTGGAACAGGCTGCCCAGGGAAGTGGTGGAGTCACCATCCCTGGAAGTATTTAAGAGGCGTGTAGATGAGGTGCTTAGGGACATGGTTTAGTGGGCATAGTGGTATTGGGTTGATGGTTGGACTCGATCTTAGAGGTCTTTTCCAACCTTAATGATTCTATGATTCTTGAGGAACCCACATCTCCATACACACTCGAAGACTGGTGTTATAAATAGTTCATAACAGGCTATGAAAATTAATGTACTAAATGATTAATTAACTGATTAATGAACCTAACAGGTTGCTCATGAGCATATCACAGTCTAGTCGGATGATTACAGAGCATCTACAAGTCCTGTTACTGGTGCCTTTAACATGCCTAGAACATCTATTACTCATGAACTCTTCTTAAACTCCTGTATTTATAAACACTCCCCTAACTTGGAGTTTGATTCATTTTCTCAGTAAGATTAGAATAATTATAATGCTTTCCCCACCCCATCCCCAAGAATCTTCCTTTTTACAATTTATTATTCTAAGAATTGCACAGCACTTAAATACAAGTGCTTACAAATACATACTTTACAAGGGCTATGGCTAAATATAGGGGTGGAAAAAAAGGCTCCATCTGCCACAAGTATCATCGAAAAAAMCTGATTTATTTCCTTCTATTTCCCTTTTCTTCCCTATATCCTGGCAATGAAGAATGTACACCCCTGACTCCTCTGGACAGTCAGGCACCTCCTTAAATAGCAAACCAAAGAAACATACCAGTGTTTGTTCCATCCTTCAGCACACTTCGCTTTACTCAAGTATACCAAATATCTGTTCTCTAGAAAGTAAAAGCAGCATGCTTAGTATTTTCAGTGTTGCAGACAAGCCATAATAAAGGACCTTATTATAAAAAGAAGTCCATCTGTAGCTTCATGCTACAAACACTCTGATTAATATACCACATTATGAAGTTGCCACTCTCCCCACTACTGCAGCAGGAGATTGTCTTCTTGGTTATGACATGAGGAACTGACTGAGCTAATTAAAAAAAAGAAAAAAAATTGTCAAAAAACTTCTTCTCAAAAACATCATCAGTTTCTCAGTGCTGTTTACATAGCACAGTCATAAAACCCTTGAAACAGAGAACGCACAGACCATCATGGGGGTAACAAGCAGCACAAGGAACGAATGGCAATATGTTAAGCAGGTACCTTCCATCATGAATCACAGCCCAAGGAGCCTCACCCTCCGTTCATGAAGGAACAATCCTCACAGCTCAGTAAAATTTTGTAAGTAATACCGAGCACAAAAATACTCAATAGTTTAAAAATGACCGTGCAAAACTATGTTAGCAGCACACTGATACTGATTTTACTTCAGTTAGAGAGAGAGTCCTTCATTTATACAATAGTATTGTGATTAGAGCACTCTTCTGAAAGCAGGAGAGCTGATTTCCAGGCCACGGTCACCCTGAAGCCACAACTTCTTTCTAGGAAAAAGCTCTAAGCTGTAGAGAGGACCAGGAGCTCCCACCACAGCATCTGGGTCACTGTGCGCACAAAGGGATCACAGCCTACAAATCACACCAGCCTCGGCACTTACAGAAGCCATCTCTATTGCCTCATGAATCTTTTATTGCTACAAAAGGTCCCAGCTTCAACTGTAGGGATGGCCAGTTTCCCTGTCCTAGCTTGGCTAGGAGCTTGGAATACATTTATGGAAGCAGAGAATTGTACATGCAGACAGTTTCTCTATCTGTGGCTTTCTGTTGGTGCTCTCTAACCACCCACCGCCTGTGTAAAAGGTTGGTATCACAAGGTGTGTTTTGAATTGAAATTGATGCTATCTAAGTGAATTAGCTGTGCTCAGACGCTGCCCAAGAAGCCTGATTATTCCAGGAACTTAGGTGGAGGTAAGGTACCTTCCAAAATGTATCCAATTTACGATCCACCTCCTCCATGCAGAAAAACGAAGATTTCCCACCTATAGTAAGGTGCTGTGCATCTTGGAAAATACAATTACTGGTGAGTAGTTTCTACTCTTAAGACTTTCTCATTGCCACAAATAACAATGCTATAGGTCTATAATACAAATTCATCATAGATAATCTTCAAATTAATGCAAGAAATAAATATTGCTTTATGAATCTTGACCTGGAAACTTGAATGAAAGATGTTGCAACTTACAGTACTTAAAAAATATTGGTCTAATTCCTCACTATACTTGAAAGCTAAATCTTTTACACTTATTTACAACACAATTTTTCCTCTAGCAGAGTAACTACTGAAATCATTTTTCAGCAAGCTTTGAAACAGTTTGTCATGATTTTTTAAACATACTTTTTATTGGCATAAAACAGTTTGATTTCAGCTTGATTTATAATGTAGGTTTCACTATGTGTTATTTTTCTACAGCTGCTCTTAAAAAGCCATTTCCATTCACAGGTACATTGCAAAGAACAAAAAACTTAAACATAAAAAGTAATGTGCCACTATAATTTGAAAATATTCATCTCATTCACATTCCCCTGCCTCCACTAAAAGATTTATAACACATCTAAAACAGGAATTGATGAATTCATCAGCGTCTGGGACATTTTGATCATAATCAATAACATAATTTTACCCTTTAAATGGGATTTCAATTAAACTACATTTTTTCAAAGTAATTTTTTTTTTATCATAGTTTCTGTGCAGACCAACAGCATTAACTCATTTGATACCAGGTGCTATGTTGTAAGGGATGATAACCTACACAGCCAAACAATGATAATACTATACTTAATGGAAGATATATAAAATTCATTGTGCTGTTTCATAGGTTAAATACTAAAGAGTAAAACATTCCTTAGATAAATAAGTACAAGCATAAAGATCAAGCATCACTACACACTTATAGAAGTCCATTATTCAACAATGAAGAATCTAAGGACAGCAACAGAATATCAACGTAAGGAAGATAGGCTGGCCTGGCTCCTACAAATTCACTTTTGAGCTTTCTCTTAGCTCTCAAGAAAACACAGGGCAAGACATTCCAGTAGCTTCCACAGAAAGTTAACTGTAAAAGATTTCTTGGATGGAAGTMTGCCAGGAGCAGCAGAAAGGGAGCAGACAGACCATCACCAGTCTCTCATCAGATGATATTAAATGACACTGTCAGAACTTATTTTGAGTTTTATCTCTTTGGAAGCTGGTGCTTACTAGGCTAGGGAGTTGCTGTAGGGAGTTGAAGTAGGAAATGTTTTAAAGGAAAAATGATTTTTAATACTAAACAGCAAGAAATTTTAGATATAAGAAATAGAAACAAAAAATAATAGTCTGGAATAAGATGAATGAACAAATATATATGAAGCCATGCTAAACCAGAAGGTTTTGTGGTCCATTGAACAAATACTCCTGCTGTAGGAAGTAAATTAAATCAAGTGGTGTGATCTGATTATCTTCAAGGATTATTTGTCATGGGCAAACTACTGGTTCAGGTAGGAACAGACTGTTACCCTTCAACTAAGTGGCAGTTATTGATCTTTGCTGGCACAGCCTCATTGTTACACGGCTTCACTGTTGCGGAGAGGCTGCTAGCTTAATGTCTGTCAGTCTGGGAAATAAAAGTAGTCCTTACTTAGGAAAGATAAAGGGAGGTAATTTCAGGGTCTTTCATCTCTGTACTGCTCAGAAGCCAGAAAATGTATTTTCTTTGTCTATGGCAATTAACTAAATCTTGAACATCACACAGCTTTGATGGATGGATAATATGTATACCTAGATACAGGGAGAAAAATTCTGGCACTACTGGTATCAATGGAAATACAACTTCACCCAGAATCATCATCCTGCACCAGGACACAGCCTTCAGAGCAATGAAAGGAAGGCTGGGGGGGGGGGGAGGGGGAAGACTACGGGTAACTATTTGAAGCCCTCAGAGCTTTGGTGTCACTTCTGAGAACTTTCTTAATTGGATGGAGAAACAATTGCAGAGAATTTGAAGAGAAAAAATAGGTTTCTGTAGCTTTAAGAACAGACAAAAGCCTTGTGATCTTGTCCAGGGAACTGCTTTATATAAATCTTCACCAAGTCTCTGAGAGGCAGAATCCAGGACAGAAATCACAATAATTATAGCTATTTCTCAAGCTCAAGTATCCAGCTTGTTTTGACGCAAATCTCAAGACAAATACATCAAAACTACAAATCAGAGAACTATGCTAGATGCAAGCAAAAACAGGACTACAGAAGCCCAGGAACAAGCACATGATGCCACTGCTTCTCACTTTTGTCAAAAAATATTTGCAGTTTCACAGTTCTCCCCATAATTTGAAAACTGAAAGTTACAACTTGGTAGTAGTCTTGGAAATTTCACTCAATTCAGCTTGGGGGTGGGAGGAAGCTATAGCTCCCCTTACACTGCTTCAGCTGAAGAATCAATCAGCTTCTGTTTGTTTACATTTGGAAGCTGGTCCTGAGAAGCTTCATCATACAGAAAAATCCCCTTTCCATGGTAAACAGCCAAATAGGTATGAATCTAGTCATGAATTATAATTGCAGAATGGTAAACAAACAAATGTAGATCAATTAAAATAGAAGGAAATCTTGGTTTGATATATGCCCCCCTTAGTGGAGAAGATTAATTCCTGCGACACACCGTTCTGAATAGCTTCCATCATTATTTTACACATCCACGTAGGCTCTTTGGTGCTGTGAATTTAAGTCCCAGCTGGGAGATCCAAATGTATAACGACATTCTAGTGAGTTTCTGAGGCTCAGTAAATCTGGCAGGGGAGCCAGGCTCCTCGGAAAGGAATGACAGCAGATGCCCTCCAGGGGAGCTACAAACCATGACTCATCCCGGACTGCCGCCCCGGGCACACGCTGTTGACTCAAGGAAAAGAGCTGACAGGCAGCAGCCATCGTTTCAGATGTTTCATTTAGATCTCTCCCAGCAGGTGTCACTACAATGTAGCATTGCTTTAAAACCTTAAAGTAACAAATACAAAAACAGCAGGGGTTTCCCCCCCCCCAATGACAAAAAACCCCTCTAGACTAATTGTGTCAAACCTGAATAACCTGCAGAAAGCAGCTTGGGGAGCTGGGGGGGGGGGGGGGGAACTGTTAGTTGTGTATCATTTCCACTTTCATACAGCTAATTTTCTTCTTATAAATTGTTATACCTCTGGAAGAGATGTCTTTAATGAAGTGGTTAATTTAATGCAAAGATTCAGCATTCCCTTCTTAACAGTGATGTACACAGATGGCTGTATACCAAACTCTATCCATCTATTTCAAATTGTTATAAAATGGCTGTTGAATTCTATTCTTTGGAGAGATAACATACATTTATAATAAATATGGCACCCACAACAAAGTTTTCTAGCAACTGGTTCTGAAAATAAAAAAAAAACAACAACACAACAGAACAAGAAAATGAATCTTCACTTTAAAAGCAGTCTCCATGCAGACTCTGAATATCCTACCACCCAGCTATTCTGCAGGCATTCAGACACTTCACTGTAATGTCTCAAAAATCAATAGCAATTTATTCTCTCTTTGGACCCCAAGCAACAAAAGTAAATAATACTGTCACCTCCAGTCTGCCTTCAGAACATGGTCACAAAACAGTCTTGCTACTATACTACAACCCTACAGAGCTCTTTATCTGTGCTGGCTTTGCAGATTGTACTGGCTTTCATAAGGGAAAAACACGCAAGACAGCAACACAAAGGGGTCAAGTTCCTGTACTCCAACCAGCCAAACTGCTGAGTCCGAATTAAGAGAAAGGCTTGGCATCTGTCTTTCTTCAGTTTCACCTATGTTGATTTTACTGGGGNAGGCAATATTAGAATGTTGTTTTCCCATGCAATAAAAGGGAAATCCAAGAGGAAAAAAGTTGAAAGACAGGTTAGAACTTCAAACCTTTGCAACATTTAAAGGTATTTCTTAAAAATAGGAGGCTTTAAAATTCACATTCCTTACAGTGCTACTGAACATGTCAGAATATTCAAAATAATCCAGAATATTCAGACAGATTTTCTTAAAATCATCATAATTTGTAACCAATATTAAGAAATCAATTCCCGTCTCATTATATGCCAGCCTGTATCTTTCAGCTGCTCATAGCATGAGGCATAATATCATCACAGGGACTTTTACGACGTTTCAGACACATTCAAATTGTTAGATATGAAGATATGCTCAGTTAACAACTGGTAACCCTGTGTATGTGTGTAAAACGGACCCTTCTCTTTTCAGGGAACAGTATTTAAATATGCTTGTATCTTTGCATATTTAATTGTCTTCACTAGTTGACACTGTGTAAGCCTGTACAGCAGAGAAATTCTCACCACCACCCCCAACACCAATCTTGTTTCTTTTTTAGAAATACTGATTTCCATGGATTTATATATAACAAGTCCAGGATACATAACTAGCTCATACAGGCATCAAGTCCTGATTTAAAGGAGTCCACCATTTCTTCCATGGCAGTTTGTAACAATGAGCACAAGGACAGGACACAAGCTGAATGCAAAGCAGGGACTGTATGGTTAAGAGAAGAAAATTTACCTTCTATTCCTCCAGTTTTCAACATTGACAGTAATTCCATGAAGTAATTTCCCACTCTAAAATGATAAATTGCTGAAACTTAAAAGCCCAATAAAAATCTCTAAATTTAATGGATCTCATAAGAATTCTCATTACCAGCCAGGTCAGAATTGTGATTTTTTTCAATAGGGGATAATTAGTAAAGAAAATGAGAAATTCTAAAAGATTTTAAGTTAATATCTTAGGAAAAAGAAAAATCTGAGTGGATTTTACATGACTACTTGAAAACAAATGAGGAGATACTAATACTGTTTATTCACACAAGATATATATATATATACACACTTGTCTAATCAAAAGGCATTCTGAACCAATGTTAGCAAGGAACTCTGATAAAACATTAGAAGATGAATGTATTTATTATTTTAGAATTCAGGTGCAAAATGCAGAAAACCCAATAACCACTAATGTGAAAGAAAAGCAACAAAATAAACTGAATTTTATATTGAGTCATAAACTGAATGAAAAGGGAAGAAGGMTACAGAGATTTAATTCTTGTATGATAGTCACATAATCCACGAGGCGCTTTGGATAAGAGATGCCTGGAAAGAAGGTAGAACTGGAGATGGAAATGAAGCCACAGGGCTTCCTTTTACTGTGAAACACAGCCACAACAAACGGGAAGTCTGCTACCGTGAGAACCAACAGTCAGGGTAGAGCAAAGACAGTCTAAACAGTACATTATTACTCAATTATTTAATTAAAATCTTTAAAATCTGTAGGGCTTTTTAATGAATATTTAATAAGCATGTAGGCATCTGAAATCAGACTGTTGGCATTTGACTGTCTCGTCAGGACCTACACTGGCTACTCATTCAATCCAACGCAGGCTCTTACTAGCCCCTTATAAAAAAAAAAAATCTCACAAGATTAAAAAAAGATTAAAGATAAAAATCTCACAAGAAGTTAAACAGCATATGAATCAACAAAGCAACAGTAAAAATCAGGAGTGATTCTCTACTGTTCCATTTGTATCCCCCAGGAAGTGCATTTCATTTAAATTACTACTTACTCATTTTACATCTGCTATTCTCTGTAGGTGTCAGTGAATACAGTGCTAACTACACCTAGTACTGGGAACACAAAGTAGAAATTTTTGAGATGGGCTTAAATCATTCCAGAAATTCTTCTGTGGCTTTGAAGTATCTCCCAGTAAAGCTCTGACAAGTGAGATAAGCTTTAACACTTTCAAGAATCGTTCTATTGTGCTTAAAGGAATGACTCTATGGAAATGCTCTGGAGCTCTAGGATTCAATAGGTCTTTAGGTAATAGAGGGCACAGAGCAGTGAACATCAGATCAATGAGTACTACAGTGTCTGGCTAATACTGTTGGTCTCATACCAGCAAAGCACTAAGAACTTAAGCCAATATCCCATAAAGCATTTATGCATAAGTCTTTTTCAGGACCAAGATTACAAAACATCTGAAAACCAAATCTGCTTCTGTATTAATCACAGGCATGTCCAGGAGTGATAATTCCATACCATGACTAAGGGACTTATTCAGATCCTTGGAAAGTCAGCTGGAGTTTTGCCATTGGCTTCAATGAGCATCATCAGATCACAAAGCAGACAAGATGGGTTAATACAAACACAAACAGAAATACCCTAATATTGCTTAACACAGCTGTGATAACATATAAGGCTTTTAAAAGTTGCTAAGCAAGCTTCAAAGTACTTCTGCAAGTGAAGATCTAAGTGTCTAAAACAGACCCTCAAAAAGTCTCTCCAACCACACCCTATGGTGACCAGCTTACTATTCATCTAAAATTCTTGTGCAGATGCCAAGTATCTGTAGAAAGTAAAATTCAGCTATAACCCTGAATAATGTGTCCTTCTGGTAGCCCTTACTGGCACACACAAGCCAGAGTTCCAGAGTTGCTCTCAGGAGTATCTTTCCTCTGCAGTTGCTTCACTTTGCATGCACGTACCTCCTGGAACTCACCTGGTCTCACTGGAAGCCAGTTCAAGGAGCTAGAACAGCCAAAACTAGCACAAAGGGGAAAACATGAACACTTTCTGTCAGTTTAGCTCTCTGAATCAGCTCACACTGAAGGAGGCAAGCCAGAGTACTGGCACATGAAAGGAGTTAGAAGAGATGATTTAGCTTTTTTTGGTTTTGCCTACCCATTTTAACAAATTAGCTATAATGTGAAACTGCAACCTGACTGTACAGAAGACCAAAACAACTAATATGAATGCTCAGTCATCCTAATACATCAGCTACTGCCACTGCTAAACGAATTTAGATGTTTCTTTGTCTTTATTAAGAAAAGGTTAAGTCAACATGTGTAAACTAACTTATAATTAAAAACTGGAGAGATATTTAAAAGTTTTGCTAACCAATATCATGGTGAAAGCAACATATTAGCCATCATATGTTAGAAACTGTTACCTAATTTCTATTTTTCACACCAAAAATCAGTAAATATATTTATGCTCATTTAAAGAGATCTTTGCATTGATAAATGAATTTGAAGTAGCTTTGTGTAAATAAGAATTAGGAACAAATATTATTTTGGTGCTTGTATTGTTTTTTATATATTGCAAAATCCAGTACAAGCCCAAATCCAAGTGTTACTCCTTACACTTACAGAAGTATCTAAGAACACAATGTATGAATGTTACTACCTTACCAAAGTTTCTCTGTATAAAAAGTCTTAAAATCACTGCTGAGTACATTTAATTTCACCTACCTGTCCAGTAAAAGATTCATTATATTAAATAATTTATTCAGCCATTTCCTGATCTAATCATAAATTTGAAATGTGGGAAGAAATTAGCCCCTGATGTTTGGAATAAACGTGACTGAGGCAATATTGGTTTAATATTTTGCCATATTTATTTTATCTGCTGGCCATTTCCTCTCCTTGCTGTAGATTCACAGTAAGTGGAAGAATGAGTGAGGAAGAGAGATCAAGGAAAAACAAGGGTGAAGAAAGAAAAGGTTGTCTGTGTTTTTAGTTTTGGCATACCAATTCTACCACTTCACAATCGTTATCTTTTTTTTCAGGAAGAAAAAAAAAAAAAGACTGAGAATTCAAATAATCTGCTGCATCCCAGCACTGTCATTTTCAAGAGATTAGGCCCTGTCATTACAGCTTCAAAAATCAGGTCCCTTAATTAGTTAATTTTCTAAAAATATTACATTGCATTTTTGTCTGTCTTCTGATCTTTTTATAGAGGCTTTTCTACTCCAGCATATATGTGTGTGTRTGTGTATATTTCTAATAATTAACTATTATCCTCTCTCCAAAATTCTTTGAAAAAGGATAATTTGGGGCCTTTGCTGACATAAGTGTTCTCATTCCATATATGTTCAGACAGGAATTTCTGTCATCATAAGGCTGGGCGAGCCCTAGCCTAGAGCCTACTGTTTATAAGGAACTAATGAGAGTTAACAAGAATATTTGCTAAGTTTGTAACAAATCAAATCCTTCCCTTCTAACCACATCTCCACTAATTGCTTCAACTACTAACAGCTACCCTGAACAAACTAAGAATTAATAAGGTGATTCATTCCAATCACCACTTTGCCAATACTGCCAATAAGGTTACTGCTAGGATGATCATCTGGCCATTTTTCTTTAGGATGTAAATAGAACTTGTTAACTTACTTTACAACTCTTAGATAACTAGTTTTGATTACTAATCAGTTTAGGCCAGATTAGTATTTGCAATCTAAAACAAAAAAATTTTAGAAGACACTACTTTGCACTATAATTAAAAGTGAAATTGACTGGATGAGACAGCATGCTTGCTTCCAGTCTTTCCTGACTCTTTTCTTGAAATCTTGGTATATGAACTTACTTCCAAACATGATCTTATCAGAGCACAGGTGTATGAGAGAATACTACATAATGGGGAATTCTGAAGATACCAGATAAAATTATCAATGGAAGACAGTGTTTTATCACAAATTTGAGCATGCAATGAGATTTTTAAAAATGTAATACATTTTAAAAGCTCTAAATTTTTACAATCCTGGAGTATGTTAACTAGAATAACTTGTCACAAGTTTGGGAATACATTAGTTTGAAGGCCAATATTCCAAAAACAACCGGCTCAGTTGACCAACTGGGGTCCCCTCAGCTAGCTGCAGATGCATACAAAGAAACCAAAAGCCTCTACTTGTACTTTTGACACTGCTAGTTTACATCCTTTTGAACAGCACTTCAGACTTCACAATACACTCCTAATAGTTTAAAACTATTTTTCTCCTGAAGTTTGACACAGAGCTCCATAAAGTTCCAGTAACAGAACAAAACAATAGTTCACAGCCAGAATTCTTAGAGTGAAAAAAAAAAAAAAAAAATTCTTTTTCTTTCTCAAGTGTTTTAAGTTAAAAAAAGAAAATGTACTGTCAAACCCAACTGCTCACGCATCTCTTTGCATAAAGCTAAAAGGATGCTTTAAGAACAGATGTAGTTTTGTGGCTTATGGCTGAGCATAAGCAGAGACTGTCTATCATAAGCAAGATGTATAACAAAGTTCATTATTTAGATTGCCTGTTGTTTCCTATTGAAAGACCTTGGTTCAATTCCTTGTTTCTTTACTGAGTTTTAAATATCCAGAAAGAAATTTTCCATTAAAGAAATATTAAAAAAAAAAAAATCCTGTTTCAAGGAGCAATGGAATGCATTAGGGAGACATTCCAACACCATGATTCTCATCATCGAAGGCAAGATCATATATCCAGATTTCAAATCAGATTTCAATAGGACACAACAAATGAGGCACAGCCTGTGGTACTGAATAAGGAGAAATCACAGTGGCTCATTGAGTGTGTACTGAATGAGACAGAAACTCTGCAGAAACACACAGGCATGCACTCAACACAGTGCTAGTCCATTCAGACACAGGCACATCAGCTCCACCTGAGCTAACATGGTACTCAAAGCAGCATTACTGAACTTACGTACTTCACTAGCTCTAGGAACATTTTATGCTTACTGATGAGGGCTATTTATTCTGCATAAAACAACATGCTAGTGCAGCTGTCGTGCTTTTGGTGCATAAGCTAACTTATTACATCTATTATATAATTACAAAACTATATGTAAACATCGAAATGTACACAGACAGCCCATAGAAGACCTTAATTCCAGTATTTCCTTACTTTTGAAATGCTTGATCGTGATGCTGTAATATTATTCAGTCTACAGTCATAAGCATGTAATGTTAAAAATATCTTTACGCAATATTAGCATAATTAGAAAAATGTGTAATATCAGACGAAAATATCATAAAAAGGGTTTCTGAAAGAACAGTATATTTTGGAAACAGCATAAATGTTGAAAGAATAACTTCATTCACACAAAAGGTTTACAAAAGTTAGCAAAGTAGACTAAAAGTAGATTAAGGGCATAATCTCACAGGTAAGTACTACTGAAAAGTTCCATTTACTACTATATATCTAAACTCAAAGTAACAGAAATTATTCAACAATCTTAAAGACATAAAACATCTACTTGTTATTGTAATGAGTAAAAACAAGACAAAAATTTTAAAATCGATTCTGAAGTCTATCTTAGCATTATAGTAAACAAATATTAATACATCCAAATTTAAAAAAAGCTCTTTCTTCACTTACTTTGCCATCATGATTAAACACCTATGCAAAAGCAGGTAACTGTTTAAATGATCCAGACCTCAGTCAAAAAGGTTAGTACCTAATTAATTTACAGTTAGAGACATTCTTACTATAAAACTTAACATAAATAAGGAAATCTAATTAAAGAGATTTATCTACATGCACCACGTTATCTTAAGAAAAAGTGCCATCTGTTGTAACATGTTCTGCAGCTTACACTCGATTATATATTTCATACTGCAGATTCCATTTAATTTTCTTTATTTACCCTCACCATTATGTGAAGATGCTCCAATCAATTCTAATAGAATTTGTTTCAAATAAGCAGGCTATATTTTAATGACATTGTTTGCTGAAATACACCAACTTCTTTGACCTCAGTGTCTTGCTTTCTAGTCTCTAGGACCATACTCTGAGACTATAACAGGTTTATTTCAGCAAGGAGATAAATGATCTAATTCACTTTCCAGATAGTGAACATGACTGTTCAAAGCATGCATGTAATTCCATTCTTTCCTCACAACAACACAAAATTTATAAACACTTTTTTTTTTTCGTAGAAACCTATGATTTGATAGGAACAGTGATTTTTCTGAAAAAAGAAATAGCAAATTTAAAACTTGCCTTTAAACACTTCTATGTTACAAACTTATTCAGTTAAAACAACATTAACCTATAACGATAGCTAATTTTAATGTACTATTTATTTTTTTGTATACTCTTATACCAAATGTTATTGCAACTAAATGTGAATTTTCAACATTTTTCATCTTTTTTTAACTTCTGACAGCAGTTCATATTTGAATAGTTCCAGCATTTCCCCCACTGAAATCAATATGACTGCTGAAGAATAGCAAGCAGGTATGTCAATCTGTTAGCTGGATTTGAAAGAGTACAAGTTTATGATTATAAGTTATTTTTCAGCCTGTTGGCATAAAGAAACATTCAACAAACTTGTATTTAATTTTAAGGTTCTTCTCAAATCTACTGACTGTCTATGAAACACACGACACAAAAGAAATGTGCCATTCTGCACACATAGGAAACCATATAATGAAAATAAGCATGATCAAATAAAGATCTACTCTTAAACTAACAGTTACATATGGAAGTAAACAAAATCCACAATCCAATGGATTCTCTAGCTGGACAATTCCCTCTCTCCTGCCATCATCTCAGAGAAATACTTTTAAGATTAGTCCCATAACACTTAGATGGGAGAGTTGAGATATTACTGCCCGTCTCTGTGCACCTCACCTTTGGCCAGAAGCTACCTGCCTCCTTAGGAGGGCAGCAGAGATGAATGTGTGCCAGCTCTACAGCTATTGTAGTTCAGTCTAACATATTCTCTCCAAACCAACTTTTACTGTTTTAACTGAAATCTCAGACTCTGAATTTCAAAGAATCTAAACAGCTGAAGCTTACGTAACACAGTTTTCTGCTACAAAAGGGAAATAACTCTTACTGTGCATTAGGTTCCTTAAATTCTGTTCTCCTCTTATCTAACTAGTACTACTGGTAAAACAAAACTAATATTGTTTCTAGTTAGCTGCCAGTTGCTGAATGGGACTTACTTATACGACAACTAAATTATCAAAACTGCCTTTACTAGGATAATATTCCCCATCAAATAAAAGTGGAATAAAAAATTTTACTCTAGGAAATCAGACTAGTAAGTAATGGCAAGTGAACCTGAAATATCCCTTCATATCACAAACAGATGTATGTAACAACTCTTAGTTTAGTTTAATAATTACAAATTATCTCATTGAGTAGAATACCTCATCTCCAGAGTTATTTTTCATATGCAAAAGTGTTTTCATAATAGGCCCTAGAATATAAAAACGCATTTTGTTTAACACTACTCAGGCACTTCAGAAGTGTCCTTTCTTCTCCACAGCAAATGGCAGAAAACAACCCTCCAGGGAAGAAAGATGCAAAATTTTCTAACCTTCAAGAGATCAAAATGCATTCCAATATTTTCTTAAGTTCCCCATGCTAGGTGATATTTCAGGTTTTCACTATAATTTTTATGTAGACCATTTTTTAAAAAAAGTTTCCAATTTAACAGTGTACCTATACTGGTCTCAGTAAAGGCACTGTGTAGAGAGGGTGGAAGAGGGGAAAAAGGAGAGGAATAAACCAATAAAGTGGCCATTTCTAAGGTACTCCTTTTGGTGCAGAGAAATATAAGATTAGTTGCTTTGATAAGAGATATGATTTGCATTTATTGAGCACACAGCTACAGCTTAAGACACTTCTTTCCTGCAGCTATTTAGTTTCTCTTTGCTGAACATCAACACTTCACAATGATTGGCAAAGGGGATGCATTTTTGTGCCCTCCTTTCCCCTAGATTTCCTTCTGCAGTTGATACACCTGCAAAATCCCTTCTTTTCCCCCTTCATATCCCTGGCCAGATTCAATTCCCCCATCCTTGCATGTTTGGACAGTGTCTCTATTCCTCCTGGGTTACCTGCCCCTGCTTCCAGCTCTTGCATACCTCCTTTGTATTTTAGTGTTTTATCAGGAGCTCCTTGTTAACCCGTGCCACATTTCCTGCACATTGGGATGGACCACTCTTGAACTCAGAGGAGATAATCCTCCAGGTGATGCCCAACCATGGACTTGAGCAGCTGAGGAGAGCCTCTCAACATGCTCCTTATTCTGCTGACTATGCTTGAGGGCAGTAGCCTCTGGCAGAAGAACACTGTTGACTGTTGCATGCAGTAACCTCTGAAGTGCCACAGTAAGGTTGGCCAGATCTCATTTGTCAGAGCCTGAAGAGGAGTCTAAATCCCCAGCTGGAGATAACAGCAAATTTATGTTATTTTGCACTGAAATGGACTAGCATGTAGTTAGCTACAATTAGACAAAACAACAGTAATGAAAGCAGTTGGGGAGTCTTAAGCTCTACAGCTATTTTGCAAGTTATTAGAACACCTTGTAATAACAAATGAATTACATTAGAATTTACTCAACCTAAAACCAAATTCAAACTAAGCCAGACAGCAACTTGTAAAAAGAACAAATGTACATGTTGAAAATACAAAAGTGGAATTGTATAGAAATATTTCATACATCACTTTACTGAAAGAAAATTCTAGTACAGTGAAAAGCAAAGCCTAAAAAGTGCCCAAGATGGAAACACTAAGGTGCCCCACTAATACATAAAGGGCAACTTTTTTTTTTTTTTTAATGAGTGATTTTCCTCTGTTTGAACTACTGTTGATTTATGTCTTAGAAGTTTCAGCATGTCTGTAAATAGAGGAGTAATTTGGACTCAACAGAAAATTAATATAGCTTTTGAGAACCAGAAGCTGTATTATACTATAAAAACAGACAGAACAGAAATCCCAGCAAGGCTGATGAAGTAACTGCTCACTCTGAAAAGATGTATAAACTACTCCATCTTAAATTATCAAAATTTAAGTAGCTTAACAAGAGAGCTGCTGCAGTAAAATCACAATTTCATTCCCAGCATAACGGTAAGAATGATAATTTACAGACAAGAGCCATTACAAGTGACATCAATTAATGCACATAAAGTGAAACATTCTGCCTCTCATGAGGAAACTAAACAGAAGTTGTACAAACTTGCACTGCTAGGAAAGTTACTGCCCGGTACCACCTCCGCTGCAGGTAAGGCTGCATATGCTAAAAGAAAGATAGTACTGAATACACAAGCTCTTCAGTTACACTTTTTGGTGACCAGTGGTAAACTAGCCAAATTCAAGTTGGATATTAAAGACCATTATGCTTTTAAATTAAGTAGTTAAGTGACAAATGAATAAATAAACATAATTGAGAAAGATGGACATATTGCCAAATATTAATAAAGATATGACGAATCTCATTTTGAACAGTCATTTCAAAGGTAATGTTCTAGAGACAAGCACTCATTATTAGATCTTTAAAACGTCAGCAACAAATTTTGTATATTTCACCAATTCTGGAATTCTTAATGCACTTACAAAACAATTTTAGCTTGGTTGATCTATTGTTAAGACAATACTGGTTTTTAAAATAATAGGGGTTTTCTTGTTACTTACTATACCGCTACAGAGAACATTTTTAACTTGTAGCATATTATCAGCATAAACAATAGATGCAATATCACAAACTTGCCATTTTCTTTTTCAGTGAAATAGAAATGAAGCCATAAAGGTTAACCTCACAGATAAGTATTAGCCGACTGCATTAGAGCACAAAGATAGGAGACAGTTATTTATGGAACACTGTTCACCAATATCCTTTTCAAATTCTACAAGAAGGCTAAATATTGATGCATTCCGAAGTCACCTTTTCCCCCCTTTAGTGTTAACAAGTAGAAGTATGTTTTTGATGCTTCCAATTTGTCAAGATCAGGTGAACTGAATGGTTTTACAGAGTACACTATTCCAACTCCTTCAGGGGCTATAAAACCACATTAAACTCGGCTTGTTATTAATAATTCATGGCAACTTCCTTAGTTCACTACAGCGACATCACTCTCAGGGCATCATTCTTATTGAAACAACTTAACAGGGAAAGTCAGATAAACAGCGTTACCATGAAAATGAGAAGAAGCTTACCATGAACCCAGGGACACTGAAAGCCCTAAAGAATTCCAATTCTTGTAATTTTCAGGCTAAATCCAGCATTCTACACCCCTTTCTAAAAGCTGATATTAATTTAACAGATCAGTAAAAACAACAAAATTCCTTCTATTTACTGAAATTTGGCTTATCTGCAGATTTGAAGTGTCAAACTTCCACGCATTTAGATGTACTGCAAAGGTGTTCATGCTCTCTTTACTCTGAAATAGACCCCTTTAACAAGAATATTTTACTTTAATTAAGGATTAAACAAAGTCCATCCCATTAAACATATCTATGATGCAAAAATATTATGATTTGGAATTGGAACACTTCTGCTATAGTAAAAAATACCTACTACTAAAGCGGTTACAATCGACACCAATTACTATACATAAAGAACACTTAAGACTTAATTCTTCATGGTCATGGAATAGATGGCTCATACAGAATTATGTCACGTATTACTAACATATTTGACTACAATGCTCATGACACTAACTAGATGGACAGATTCAGAAAAAATGGCATTCAGTATAAAAAACATTAAGGTAGGGATTAGACACCTAAACTCCATTTTTGTAATTTACCCAATGGAGCAAAATTAGCTTTGATGCATCAGTAAAACACCATGGAAAAAACAGATTTATACTTACAGAGTTAGTTAATTCTGGTGTAGAAGGAAAGCAAGTCCACTTCAAAAGCTTAGTCTGCTCTCTGAGTAAAATAATGACCTATGCACTAAAAACTTTTAGTCATATGAAAATTAGACATCCATCTTTGATTCTTTCAAGTAACAAGAGAAAACATTGCTAGTGTTTTAACTGCTTTCCCCGCCCCCCCCAACACATCTTTTTAATCTGCTACTACACTAACGATGGATTCAACTTGTATGAGCAATAATGTTACATAATGTAGGCTTTATGCCATCTTTTACACAGGTGTTAAGAAGGAAATGAAGAAAGATATCCTTGGACCCAGATGGCTAGGACAAAAACCTAATCCAAAGCATGAAAAGAACTGTCTATGTATGCTCAGCTTTATGAAAATCCACATCTATGCATGCCCATATTTGGGGGGGGCGGGGATAGTTTAATACAAATGCTTGTCATTGAGATTTGATTTTTTTTTTGTTGTTGTTCTTTTGGTATAAAGCTTATCTCCTGGGCTTTAAAGGCAAACACTTAGAATAGTCAATACTATCCTATCTTGCCCACACTGGTAGATAGGAATGGGAAAAAAAAAAAAAAAAAAAGAAAACCACAACTGAAAAGGATGTTCTGCTTGAAGGACTGAGAAGGAGACAAATCAATATCACTTGTCATTTCTCAAGAGTGTTGTACTCACACACATTTGGACAATTTAATTCTCTAAGGAAGGGTAAAAAACAAGAAAAGCCTTAACTTAAAGAAAAAAGGAAGAGTAGATACTTTCAAACTGCTAACTAATTACTTAAAATACTGAATTTCAGAAGTACATATTACTGAAATACCTATTGAGAAATTTTTACCTAGGACAGTTTGAGAAACAGACAAAAATCCCAAGTACATGTCATCAGTACTGTAGGTCCTTCATACAGCACAAGAGCCTGCACCTTCTGGGTCACCTACTCGAGTTCCAGAAATCTTTTAAAATTTTTTAACATGAGATTTTCAGAAAAAAGCTGGACTTCACAGACAGCAAAATGCAGAACTCCAAATGACATTGGGTTCAAAAGAAAAACTGAGACCTGTCTGCTAGTCATGAATTATCACTGATTAATATCCTCATATGAGGTTACTCTCATAAGAAGCTGTACTCCTRTGCTGCCACAAAAGGATGGCAGAGCCATCGCTTATATAAAAATCTGGTAGATACACACCTTTGAGAACTCAAAATGCTCAACAGTGCTAATTTTACGTAAAATGTCAGATGAAGCTTCACATGACGCTCAAACTCACCCAGACCATCACTCACCACTTCATCCAAATAAGGGGAAAGAACAGCCACAATGGCCACACGGCCTGTGAAAGGGTGCTGGAAATAGGAAAAAGCAGGAAGGGGAAAGTATATTTTTCTAAATAATATCACTATCAAAGCAGTATGAATGGCTGCACGTGAAGGAAAAGCTGGAAAGCACCAGGAAGGAAAACAGGTCACCACCTCCAGCCAAGAGGAGGATAAAGGGTAGAACTCTCCTTCCCAAGTTCTCCATACTCCACCACACAGAAGTATGGATCAGCAGAACTCCACATCTGTAGCAGCAGCACTTAGAGAATAAAAATTCTTCCCTCCAGCAAGCAGTTTCAACTCATCCTCACCTCTTGGCTTAAATAAGCTTTGGTCTGACCTTCCTCATCTATCATTGTAATTTTCAAGATGCTTGGGTCTGACTTTCTGGAGAAGTAGTTACAGTATTTGGAAATCTGGTATTAAGAAATAAGGTATTAGTGAGTGGCTTGCTGTAGCTTGCAGTCAGTGTCCAGCACAGATAAAGGCTAAAAGGGCAAAGCCTCAGAGGTATGTGGGACTAAGTGTTTTAGTGCTACGCTTTCGACATACAAGAAGAAAGGAGACTGTCATCATTGCCTGTATCATCATTCCACGGACATGTTATCTACATACTTGTAAAGACAAATTTTACATTAATCGGTTCTGATTATGTTGGAGAAAACAAGGGAGGGTCAGGCTCTTGGGTACTGATTCTGTAACATCTACACAATACCTATTCCCTAGTGTTTCTTGTTCACTCCCTGTTCAGTAATGTATTAGCCCAGGAAGGTTGTTTTTCCTGACATAAACCCCAAAGACAAACAGAATTTCATTACTGCCTTGTGGTCAAAACAGTTGACAAGCCTTCTCAAAAAGTCACTTACTTCTCCTAAGATAGTTGACATCTAAATCCAGCTGGGAACCAAAAAAAGTGACCCAAACTTTCCTTCTGAAGAAATCTGCATTGTCTTATTTGACTACGCCACCACTGTTGAGTTAACAAAGTCTAATTCTCTAGTAATGATATGCAGCAAGTAGATATGCACAACAGTTTCATGTAGATAAAATGAACAAAGAAAACAAACATTTATTGATTTTGTATCTTAACCCCCTCCCCGTTTGCACAAATGGCAAAGTAAATCAAAATTCTCCCCTGCACACAGTCCTTTATCCTCAAAGGTCTGCCTAATCATATTCATGTCTAGAAATGAAATAAGATTTCAAAAGCTGTATTCACATGACATCAACTATCTGATTTTTTTGTGTGTGGCAATTGCATCCTAAATTGGTTTACAGCTGGCTGTCTGCTTTCTCTTAGTTCAGGAAACTGATTATATGAACAGTTCTAAAATAACACGTTTGAAATGAAATGGGAATTGATACTGAATACTCATTCCACATAGTGATACACAAGGACATCTTAGCTCCTTACCAGAATTATATCAATAGTTCCTCTATTACCCATGGAGACTGCTTAATTTTTTCAGTTTTACTTATATTAAAGAGAAATGCTGATTTCTTAATATTGAAAAATCAGGGATGGAAAACATTATGTTGGAACTATTGTCACTGTCAGATGAAAGTAGGGAAATGCCAGGCTTTCAAAAGTGGAGTGCACCATGGGAAATATTTTAAGTCTGTCACTGAATACAAGTAATATCATAAACAAGAGTTATTTACTAGTATTTGAGTATTTACTTGGCATTTTGAATGTAAAAGCCTACACAAGTGAGAAGAAAAAAATCAAATCCTAAATATGTTTGTGATATGATTTTACAAAGCTAGTGTCACAAAACAGCCTGCTCACTTTAACGCAAGTTACATGTCCTTCAGTCAGGATACTGCCTGGCTAAGAACCCAAAATCTCTGCAAAAGGATAAGTATGTGAACCTACAGCAAGTGTTCACTGATTTGATATAATGTTAGATTAAATGTATGGTGTTAAATACAACTTTAAAGTATCTGATGCTTAAAGTATCTGATTGCACTTAAATGTGCAATTCTTTTTATCTTCATATTAATAAGAAAAAATAGTAAATTTAATCCAGAGACAAATTCAGAGGTGCAGTTTCATAACACCTAAGCAGAGCTGCATGCACACCACAGTAAAATCAACTTGTGTTACGTATATATAACTCTCAATAATTCTCAGGTACAAATGGGAGAATAAAGTTACGGATTGAAGCAGTTAGCTGAATTCAGACAGCACAGGTAACCTTTCAGAGCAGTGCTGGGATCAGCTGTGTGACTCCCATTGATTTTAGTACAGGTTACTCAAGACTTGTATTTATCTGCAGAACAAGCAAGGCAACAGAAATGGCTCCTGAAGTACCTCCCCTAAGCTACAGATGTTTAATGAGATTGATGTGGCCAAAGCACCATGCTAACTTTAAAAATTTGAGTTTTAATGTTATTTCAGAGCAGTGCTTGGTACTTTTATAAGGCTGCAATGCATTTTCATTTTACCTGTATTGAAAAAAAGAGAATGGAGAACAGCAGGAAAGCAGCTATTCTAAGAAAGGAAGGCATAAAACATAAACATAATGCAACAAAGAAGCAAATGAAGAAACTCTTCTTTTCCTTTATTAGAAATATGGGAAACAGGTTGTGCTCATCTTGCTTAGGGCCAAGAGCCTCATTGTATGGAATTCAGCCAGGCTCTGCCACACAGCTCACTAAGGAGTTTTGCTGTGTTAAAGAGTAAACCAGATGGGATATTTGCTTCCAACAAGATAATTCTAATGGAAATTGTTAAAAGTACTGTAAAAGAAACTTTTCAGCTTCATCTGCTATTTTATTGTGTACAATGAGGGCAAGCAGAAAGAAAAGTAGACTATGAAAAAAAGAAACAGGAAAATTTAAAAATTCAAAACATTAATCATTAACCAATTTTAGAATTTATCTGCCTCAGAACTCCATCTGCTTACATAAAGCACACACCAGGCTAAAGCTAGATCTCATACAGTAGCAGAGTTAGTATCAATAAAATAACTTAAAATTATGTAAAGTGAGTAAGCCAAAATACTCAACTCAAAGGTCAGCCCGTAGCTTCATACAGCTTGAAGAAAAAATACACAGCATGTCAACAGACAGCTACACCCAGGGCCTGGTAAGACCATAACAGACACAGCCTTTTTGTTCAAGTTCATTAAGACAACATCTCATGTTCTTAAGACCCCATATTTTCCAGATGAGCTACAAAAGATAAAGAAGAAAAGAGATTAGGTATAGTTCCTGTTCTTGACATCTTCTTGTAAATCTGACTAAGAATTTTTGAAGTCTTGTACCCTAACTGTGCTAGAGCAAAATGAAAAGTTTGTGTTCCCTTTTTTTATTTTATTTTTAATCAATATCTTAGACTGTAGACCCTGAAAACTGTTCCTGGCAATAAACAGCTTTTTCAACGAAGGCGACAACCATTTGATCACAACAACAAATTTATTCTTACAGGAAGAAAAAAGGTATAAAGGCAATATGTTGTCAACAAAGCAGATTAGGTACATACTGAACCTATTACTTCTGAAAAAGAGGGTCAATTATCATACAGAGACAAGCTCGTGCTTCAGTTATCTCCATCCAATTTGCCAAGTAGAGGTACCTACAACTAAAAATTTACCATTAAAATGGGCAATATATATGTATTTTTTTTAATCTTGCGCTCTCGGACTGAAAACTGCTCTAAGCTCCCTTTTCTTTTTCAGGAACTGGTCTATACCAGACTTAGACATTCTAAACAGTCTTTGACTCTGTCCTGCCATGTTTCTTCAATCAGCCAGAGAGCAGACTGGAATGAAATTGATATGATTGGATAAAGGAAAATCAAATTTTTTCAACATTTAGTTTCAGTAATCTGATTATAAAGCTTTTAGTAATAGTGTAATTACTTTGAAGTTCTGAACATATGTTTCCATTGAGAGTATTCCACAGAGGACACTGTATCAGAAAAGGGAAGAAATGCAAACATAAATGTACCAAAAATATTTCAGCTCATCAAAAAAAATTAAAATTGAAAGAACAACATATGCCAGAGATGTAATATGATGTCCAATATGAACCACTTTCATTTCCACCATCCACAATCCCTTTATTTAACACCAATAAAGAAAATGGAAAATACTTTTTCCATGACCTCAAAGCACATTACCAGAAAGTTACAGGATTGGCATATTTAAAAAAGGAAAAAACACACAGAAAATGACTAAGACAGAAAGCAGCTGAACACTGTTCCTTGAATTTTGAAGGGAAAAATTCAATGAGTGCTAATGCTTCCACTGATGCAAAGGGTGTCTTAGAGAAATAGCTCACACAGTAGTCTTGAAAAGCCCAGATATTTCAATTTCTTGTGATTCATACTCTTTTGAAGTTAACTAAATATCCTTAGCTCTACACACTGAAAGATATTAAATCTGATATATTAGATCTGACACAAGACAGTTCTATTGTCTAAATTTACTAGAAAAAAAATGAATCAATGAACTAAGAGGGGAAATTCACCACTGAGCAAAACATTTAAAAATGCTAAACAAAAGATAGAGAAAACAGCAGCACAAACAACAGGAAAATATTGGAAAAACAAAGAAAAGGAACTAGTGGCACTATGTCATCATGCAGAAAAGCTTTACACTTTTAACAAAACAACACTCACATTGGTCATCACAACAGTGATGAACAAAACCAAGCGTATCTTGTTTCTGGAAAGCCAAGTTTGCCTTTTTTATTTGTTTGTGGTTTTTATATATCACAAACAATTTACAAATGTAAATGAATTTGCTTCAGTGCTCATCTATGTCGTCATAAGCAAGCTTAGTATGTAAGCCTACTACTTTATACAGTACGCCAAAAAAATTTCAGACATTTGTAATGATGTGAGTAAGTTTTCACAGATAAACTAAAGCAAACAAGGATGTCTGACTCTTGCGATGACAAATGTATTGTTCATGCCATCTTCACAAATAACACAGCACAACCAACACCTTTTGATGGCAACTGCTCTCTAAAAAGCTGTGCTTTCATTTCCTACACATTAATATATTATAACCTTGCCGTCCTTTAAACTGCCATGGAATGACAAGCTCTTTCCTCAATTAGTATCTTCATTCATCTTTACCAGTTTCTGAAGCTCTTAAACAATAAATCAAATCAACTTCTAAATGCTTTTCTTTCATATACTCACGTCAGGATTGCATACACTCTCAGTAGAAGGGTTTAGGCTTAGAGCTTGAAGGCAAAGACAAACTGTGACCTCAAATCATAACAGAACATCAAAAGAATTTCCAAAAGCATGGAATACAACAAAGCAAGTAAAAATATTTTTGTTGTTTTCTTACAAAAAGATCTATGCTATAGGGACAAATAATATACAACAAAAGAACTTTGGACATATACAGAAAATAAACACACAATCCCACTGGTCAGATTTCCAAAATCAGGGTTAAAAAGGGAAGACATAAATGGCAAGGCACTCCTTGAGAACATTCATTTGATAACCAGCTTCCTTTCATCATTTCAACTTAGCTCAAACCAGCTGAGTATAGAAAATCATCAGTCTTCCTTAAAAATCATAACTGTAATAAAGCTGAGAGATGTGGGTTAAAAACTGTATGCAGGATCCAGGTAATTTATTTTGGAGATGTTTAATGGGCAATGGCCCATCATTCTTTTTAGATATGTGTGTGTCGTCATCATTGTTTCCCCCCCTCCAAAGATAAATGGAGAAGAAAATAATGGCATATAATATCACAATTTCAGAGGTCATCAGAGGGGATGAAAGCTTTAAAATAGTTTTAGAGTTAGAGTTTAAAAATTTTCCTCCACTGAGATTGTTAGCATGAATAGAGGTATTAATTTCTGCAGACAGCCTCAAATGGTTCCAAAGTCCAAGAGAGAGCCTTTGCTGTAAAAATTTACTCCAACTGCTTAGCGATAACAAAGCAGGAAAACAGTTAATGTAGTTAATTTCTCTGAAGCATATAATTTACAATGTTACTTCTTTTGGAAAGCATTGTGATATATTTAGAAGGAATTGCTGAAGATTTTGTGGCTTACCCATGATAGGCATGTAGCCGCTGTAAAAAAGACATCACTGAAATGTCCTACATAAAGCTACCSTGTACTTAATGCATCATAATTGTGACAAGTTATTTACTGAAATCTTTTGGCTGAATTAATGAGAATTCATTCATTAATCAGACTGCCTTCTTCAGAAGAGATGCATATTTACCAGCACTAATACCAGCTACCACTGTACAAATTTCTCAAGGGCATGAAATAAAAGCCAGTCTCATGATTAAATGTTCATTAATTTCTACCCTTAAGATCGCTGAACTCGAATTTAATATTTTACTAATGGCTGGCGAACTTAAATGATTCCTCTTGTCTCTTGTCATTTTGACAGAGATTTTGTAATAACATGGCAAATCTCTCACAGTTATTTTCATATGCCTCAAAGAACAACTTTTGAGCTACATTTTTTCCTGGGTCGAACATTAACAATACTAACGTAGACATGAACATGCTTATTGAGAAAAGTGATGCAACCTCAGAGTTACTGCTTAAAAGCCGGTTTAGTACAATCAGGCAGACTTCAGTCTGCCTCAAAAAGTGCACAGCAATGAACTAATTCTTTCTCCATCTTGTCCAGCCTCAGAAATAAAACAGACAAAAGGGTACTGATGGATTTTTATACATCAGATAAATCTGATGGATTTTTATCCTTATTTTGTAAGGTCATCCATCTTTCCACTCCTTTTGCACTGATCAAAATACAAGGGGACTGGGAGAGGCCTAAGGTACAACATTTGGAAACTGGAAAATTGTTAAAATATAGATTTTAAAGAACACAATTTACCATGCTAAAATTTAGTTACTTAATGATGATGAAGTAAGACCTCATAAAACACAAACATTTGCAAAATGCCACACACTGTAAGTTCAGAAGGGAGAAATCATGTATTGTGAAATAATTGACAATTACATAATTAAAGCTTGCCTGCTAATTATCTCCAACCTTTGTAGTGGCATTCTGTGAATTCTGGGTATATAGCTGCACATTTCTAACATTTCCATTTTTCCTTCTTTTAATGGAAAACTTCATACATCACTGGCTACATTTTGTGTTAGAAGTTGATTTTCAGTCCAACAATACTTATGTACAGTGCATCACAAAAAAAAAAAAAATCATTAAATAATAAAATTGGTTGAAAAGAATGAATTGTATCTCCTTTACATAAACCTGTTTGGCAAAGTAACAAAGTTTCCACTAATGGTTTTACTCTCCCTTGGGCTTCTACTAAATATAGGAACTTGAAAAACCTGCACCATTCTCAGTATTGTTTGCTTCTGTGGCCTGATCACTTATGCAACTGACAGTTCCATGATACAGTGTATGCTAGTCCAATTAATTTATTTCTGTAAATGGGAATATATGTGTTTCCAGTTAAGAAAGCTACTCCACCTCTTGAGGCAATGTTATCAAAACAGAATCCAATAATATCTTCAGCTTTCAGTGTATCTACAAAAGACATACATTACTTTGGCAGGGACTCTTAAGCAGTAGCATTTGCTGTTATGTGTTCCAAAATATTTTTTAAATTTCCATATTTTGTTAGCATAGGCCTTTTCCTAACTGTTTCTGTGAATAAGTGGAATTCAAAATTCTTAATTTTATTCTCATCTCACAGATAGGCTGGACCAAATGTTTTGGCAACGGATACTATATTTACACATTACGTATGCAAGAATTTATCCTTCCTGCTACAGAAGTTGTTTTCAGTTTATCCTTCTTTGTCACTCAGAAAGAAGATAGGAATTTAAATAAATATAATTTTCTCCTATATAATGCCTTTTGTCCAAAGGACTGTGAAATCCTTTGTCAGCTCTGGATATGTTCCCAACGTCAGCAGGAGCTGAGCATACTCTGCAACAACTGAGGGTGAAGATGCACAAGAAGGACTAAACAGATCAAAAAGCACCCTGCTAAAATTATTTAGTCCCATTTTTGCTATCTTATTCTGCATTTTCCACCTATCTTGAGCTGACTTTGGTGTTCACTGGGCCCTTCTCTGAGGATGATATCCAGCAAACATGGACAGGTTTTTTGCTACAATAGCAAGTTGAATTAGTTCAATGGTCAAATTAGTAATATGGTCAGTGAGAGGAATGAGGCAGGATGCACAGAAGGCAGCAGAGAATGGGAGGGAGGACCAAGGGAAAAAGAAGTGGTAGCAAAACCTTTTCATGACTGATTCAGCTAGATCAGAAGTCACTTACACACCCCTATCACAAAAAGAATTTAGCACAATACAGAATCAGATCTTAAATTAACATACATACATATACATCCACCCACCAATCTATTTACAAATGTACCACTAGGTAACCAGAAAATACAGAAAAGGATGGGGATTTTGGCAATGGGAAATAATTTTAAGAAACTGCCAGATCAATATTCTACCTGTAGGACCCTATCTGAAAGACTCAGAAAACTGCATCAGAAGATCCTTAGCCACTGCTTAATTAGTCTCTAATGTGTCTTGATATTACAATACCGTTATTTTGAGGCCACTTAAAAACAAAAAAACCAACCAAACCAAAAAACAAAAACCACTTTCCTCCCCCCTTGCTACTTTCCTTTCGAAAAGAAATCCAAGCAAAAAGTCTTCCCATCCCTCTTCAAGGAAACAAAGAAATCCAGAATGCTCATGTATATCTAACAGAAACCAGACGTCTTTTGAAGATAACCGATTTCATATGATATTAACTTTCTAAAACCTTGCTGATGAAGTCATAACAAAGCATTTTGTAGGTAAATAATCAATAAAATATAAATCCAGTAAAACACACAATGTTTCATGATGCAGTTCTGTACATACAGTACAATACAGCTACCCTAGCAGAAGGAAAAAAGGCTGAAAACAACCCCAGCAAAACAGGTCATGCATGTGAAATGTGAGTAGTCTTCGATGTTCTGAGATTTAGGTTTTCTTTAATCTTTCTGATGGTTAATTTGATTATTTGTGAACTAAGTGTAATAGTGATCTATAACTCAAACTATTAGTCCAGTGAAAAGTACATATTGTAGTGGAACTATCCATAGCATTACATAAACCAAAATAGAACACCAAGATGACAACAACAACAGAAAGAAATCCAAAATCGCAGCATGAGATCATCAAAATACCTAAGTAGACAATTCCGAAAATACTTTCCCTGTGGTTGCTAAGCTGGCACCACTATTTTCTAGTCTGAATTCATTCAGGGAAATTCTGAAAGAGTTTATTCTCATTTTGCTTCCTCAAGGTTATTTTCATAACAATGAGAAATAGAAATATTTATGCAGAAAGTAAAGATTACCAACACACTGAAAAAAAAGAGTACAACACAGAGGAGTGATCGGTCATCCAGATAGCTAAAACCTTCACCCAGGCTCCCATTCTCCCTTAACTTAATTACTGCTGTATGAATCATATTTCACTGTCAAAGCCCTTTGCAATCTGTCTCTGCTACCACCTTTATCTCTCATTCACTACAGAAATGCTGACCTGCCAACGTTAACTACCTGGAGCCCAACTTCTCCATTTTTAAAAGTTTGGAGCCTTCTCCCATGTTTTTTATTCTTTGAGAGATATTTCCTGAAAAATTCCACGAAGCTGCCCCAATATCTTCCTTCAAATTCAGTTTTAATCTTTTTTTTCTGTCATACCTATTGAAAACTCAAGAACAGGTTTTCAGGAAGGTAACATTATTGCCAATGCTGTTGACAAATAGCTCAGCCAATCCAATTGTGGGTTGTCACTTCCATTGCACCAACACTGGTTCTCAGCTGATCCAATGGTAAGCAGATACAGGGTATTAAATGAAAAAAATAATTTAAAAAAAACCCGCAAAACAAAAACCTCCCATGTCCCTAAGTAAGTGGGTTTTTTGACAACCCAGGTCACTTAACTAGCTCACTCTGGAGTCAAATGAATATCAATGTCAGCTCAARGAACACATGGTTGGGCAGTAGGGGGGAAGGGAGGGCACCAAAATGTTCTCCTTTAGGTGGCAATCAGCTGTGTGCTACACACCACTGTTTGTATGTGACTCGGCAATTTAAAGGGTCAAGCAATAAAACAGTGTTAAGGGATGTCCCTTTAGTTACACCCACATAACTTTCATGTCACTGTACTGTGAACCAACTCAGGGAATTGACCCAGATTAAAAAGAAACTATTTCTTCTGGATTATTTTTTGACTTCACAGTGTGCCTGAACAGACGGTCGCTCTGCTGCAACTGAAAGATTAGTTTGCTGGTGTAAGGGCAGGAATGAGTAGTGTACAGCAAGAGAAGCAGCAATACCTAAAGACCTCAGGGTATTCAGCCCCCTGAGCTGGAAGATGGGGACGGCAAGCAGGATAAACCCCCCATAATCCAGGAGGAAGCGGTGAACGACCTGCTACGCCACCTGGACGCTCACAAGTCCATGGGGCCGGATGGGATCCACCCGAGAGTGATGAGGGAGCTGGCGGAGGAGCTTGCCAAGCCACTCTCCATCATTTATCAGCGGTCCTGGTTAACGGGGGAGGTCCCAGACGACTGGAGGCTTGCCAATGTGACGCCCATCTACAAGAAGGGCCAGAAGGAGGAYCYGGGGAACTACAGRCCTGTCAGCCTGACCTCGGTGCCAGGGAAGATTATGGAGCGGTTCATCTTGGGGGCACTCGCAAGCCATGTGTGGGACAACCAGGGGATCAGGCTCAGCCAGCATGGGTTCATGAAAGGCAGGTCCTGCTTGACCAACCTGATCTCCTTCTGTGACCAGGTGACCCACCTAGTGGATGAGGGAAAGGCTGTGGATGTGGTCTACCTGGACTTCAGGAAAGCCTTCGACACTGTCTCCCACAGCATTCTCCTAGAGAAGCTGGCGGCTCATGGCCTAGACAGGTGTACTCTTCGCTGGGTTAAAAACTGGCTGGRYGGYCRGGCCCAGAGAGTTGTGGTGAATGGAGCGAAGTCCACTTGGCGGCCGGTCACGAGCGGTGTCCCCCAGGGCTCAGTTTTGGGGCTGGTCTTGTTCAATATCTTTATCAATGATCTGGATGAGGAGATTGAGTGCTCCCTCAGTAAGTWTGCAGACAACACCAAGCTGGGCAGGAGTGTTGATCTGCTGGAGGGTAGGAAGGCTCTGCACAGGGACCTGGACAGGCTGGATCGATGGGCTGAGGCCAACTGCATGAGGTTCAACAAGGCCAAGTGYCGGGTCCTGCACTTCGGCCACAACAACCCCATGCAACGCTACAGGCTGGGGGAAGAGTGGCTGGAAACTGCCTCTTGGAAAAGGACCTGGGGGTGCTGGTTGAGAGCCGGCTGAATATGAGCCGGCAGTGTGCCCAGGTGGCCAAGAAGGCCAACGGCATCCTGGCCTGTATCAGAAATAGTGTGGCCAGCAGGAGTAGGGATGTGATCGTGCCCCTGTACTTGGCSCTGGTCAGGCCGCACCTCGAATACTGTGTTCAGTTTTGGGCCCCTCGCTACAAGAAGGGCACTGAGCTGCTGGAGCGTGTCCAGAGGAGGGCAACGAAGCTGGTGAAGGGTCTGGAGAACAAGTCTTGCAAGGAGCGGCTGAGGGAACTGGGACTGTTTAGTCTGGAKAAGAGGAGGCTSAGGGGAGACCTTATCGCGCTCTACAACTACCTGAAAGGAGGTTGCAGCGAGGTGGGTGTTGGTCTCTTCTGCCAAGCAACTAGCGATAGGACGAGAGGAAATGGCCTCAAGTTGCGCCAGGGGCTGTTTAGATTGGACATTAGGAAAAATTTCTTTGCTGAAAGAGTGGTTAAACATTGGAACAGGCTGCCCAGGGAAGTGGTGGAGTCACCATCCCTGGAAGTATTTAAAAGACGTGTAGATGAGGCGCTTAGGGACATGGTTTAGTGGGCACGGTGGTGTTGGGTTGACGGTTGGACTCGATGATCTTAGAGGTCTTTTCCAACCTTAATGATTCTATGATTCTATGACAGCACTGCTGTAGCATGATTTTTAATATGAAAACAAAGCCTCATAATAACCTATGTTTTGAGTGTACATATTAACCTTCATCAGTCTCCTGTGTTATACCTACAATATTTAGCACAGGTAGGGTAGTTTTTTGTTCTGTATCTATAAAACTCTCAGGTACTGTAGTGCGACAAATAAAATGTTTAAATGTCTGGAACAATTCTTTATGAAACAGATATATTCATACGTTGAATCTGCAACTTGTTGTTGGTTTTTGTTTTCCTCTAACACATAGAATAGAAGCATCTGAAGGACCTGTTTATCAGCAGTGTACTTTACCGAGCAATAGGTTTTTTTCCTTGTTTGAAAATATATTTCCATAGTCTAATTTTAAAATTGTTGGGGTTTTTATGGGGAAAAGAAGTTGGGGAACCAACGTTGCACTGAATTTCCACTGGATTTATTTTGCCTTTTAATTAAACCTTTAAGAAGCCTACTTAATCCTGTCATCTAAAAAGACAAAAAAAACCTGGAAAAATATTAAAGTTACAGAACTGCCAGCTTCCCATGGTAAGAATAATATAAAATATCAAATAACACTAGACCATGTTAGCCTTGTCTCTTCTTCCAAATTTTAACACAAGTATTTACTGAGTTCACTAGTATTTGCGTGACATAACAAACAGTGAAACAGTAATTTGATTAATTTTTATCTATAGAAGGGCAACATTATTGTGACAAGGTACCAACATAAAAGCTATATGCTGCTAAACAGCTGCAAAAAGGGTTACCTGCTGTTTACGATAGTCTATGACTAGCACTTGAAGACACATTACCTGTTACAATCTTAAACTTCTTTACCACAGGACAGAAATTAGCAATGCTGCATCAAATTATAGAGCTGTAAATTTTTGCTACTGAAAAACTTCTCTTATCAAATTAACTTAGGTACAAAAGCCTCTGGGAAGTTTTTGTCCAGTTCTTGTCAACCCACAAAGACTATCTTGTATCATCTTCAAAATAACACCAGTGTATTACGCTTTCTGACCAATCTGTCTTCCTGACACTGATACCAATATGGAAGAAGTGCCAACAGGAAACTGGAAATGCTAGGAGGTCAACTGATGTCTTTCAGTGCTTACTTAAAAATAAGAAGCCCTCAGCTTGATTAAATCCTCATATTTAGGTGACCACCTTTATTTTATCCTTTAAAGCAAATAAATAATAAATAAAATCCACCACTATACCAAGCAGACCACAAGTCCTATTGTTATTACCTATATTTTTTTCTTTCCAAAGTAAATTACCTCTAATAATTTTCTGTAATTGCTAATTAAAAAAACTTTACTGCAAATTAGTCAATGAATAGCTAATTAAGTCAACCAAAAGGTATTTCATACGTAAAATCTTCATTACAAAATATGTTACCAATTCCATTAGTTCCCGGCTTACAAGAACAACCACACTCTGTTTCTAAACACATGTTTAAATAGAACCATCTCACCATTTCCTCATGTCTTTTACTTCATGACTATATCATTAGTTAACATTGATTTCTATCTCCCTTTTTAGTGGTAGAAAACAATTGACCTTAAAATTATCATCAAGAACCATTCTAAAATAACAAGAAGTTGTATGTAAGCTAGCCGCAAACTCATTGCAGAATACATTTCATAAATACTTCAGGCCCTGTTCTATATTCTTTATGTGTCCTCACGAAAGCTCTCCAACATTTCGACAGAGCACTATCAACAGCTCCT
Source organism: Phoebastria nigripes (assembly GCA_035582835.1). Taxonomy (NCBI): domain Eukaryota; kingdom Metazoa; phylum Chordata; class Aves; order Procellariiformes; family Diomedeidae; genus Phoebastria; species Phoebastria nigripes. The sequence goes on along the minus strand of JAYKAV010002944.1, from coordinate 1,038,155 downwards.
TGTGAAGCAGCAGAACTATGACACTAGCGATAACAGACAAGCAGAGTGCAATGCAGCCACATGGACGTTGTATTGAGTTTATTTATCAGACCTTAGAGAGTTCAGCCAGTTTAAAACAAAAAAAAAAAAAAAAAAAAAAAAAAAA
>JAYKAV010002944.1:934539-1035557 GCA_035582835.1 Phoebastria nigripes | reverse complement strand
GCGGGAATAAAAATAAAAAGTTCAAAGAACGACCATGACTATGGTCAAACACTTAGAGGAAAATGAAGTCAAAAGGTTCACCTATTTCACTGGACAAAAAAATAAGAATAAAAACAGAGAAAGAAGAATAAGAAAGAATAAGAAAAAATTGTAATACTAACATGTTAATCAGGTTTGTTCTCCCCATTGCATAGAACAAGAACAAAAGGACATAAAAAGAAAGTAAGAGATAAGAAATTAAAAATCAATTAAAAGGAATTAATTGTTATGTGTTGCACAATTATATTGTAGAATTCTTTGCCACAAGAACTCATGAGGACATAAAGCATTTCCAGAGATACGAAACTGTAAAACATTTTGGAAAATACACCATGTGATTCATAGGATAATTCTTTAAACACTCAGGTCAAAAAATTGGGCACAGATTACACAAATTATTTCACCCTTCCCCTCCTGCCCCCAATTTTGCCATGGTATTCCTAGCTCATAAGTGTTTAGAGGAAACTTTTCAGAAAGCAGGAAATTGGACTAGGTCTCTACATCATATACTTTGAAGACAATTCTTGTATTTTCAAAGTGGTTTTTTCCCCACACACACTTTTTTTTTTTCCACTAAAATAACAGGCTGCTGCTTAAATCATTTAAGGTTGCAACTCATGTAAATCTGTGTTTATATATTTGCAACTAATTGGGATGTACATTTCAAATCAATATTCACAAACATTTCCGTCTGCCACAGTGAAAATAAAATTATAATTCCTCAGTCATATAAATGTTATCTTCATGCACAGTAAGTAAACATTTAAATTTCAGTATGAGGGCTAGAGGCATCAACTCCATAACCACATGGGCAGTCCCTTACCTAGACTCAACTTACTTTTCTAAAGCATTCAAAAATAAACACACACTGCAGTTCTGTAAACACATGTATTTTATATACTATMGCAAGACATCAAATCAGCAGAGGAGATAACATTACAAGATGAAAGATAGTGGAATACCTGACCCTCTGTGCATTCCTTAAGCCAAGCCTTGAATTTAAAATATTCTCTGCTACATAAGAAAAAAAAAATAGTCCAAATGACAAGAAAACCCAGTAAGTAAAGTCCCACAACTAGGAAGAGACCATTTGCATAAATATTTATACAGACTGAAAATACCACATAAATAACTGCTTTTAACTTTCTTTTTAGCTTTTGCAAAGCTGAAAGAAAAAGAACATTACCCAAATACTTGAGTTCATATACTGCTAAGAAAAAAATATGTCTAGTTGAAAGACCCATAGGATCCTTGGACACTTTCGAGATGTTTAATTTAAAAACAATAAACATTTTGACAACAAACTGCATGCTTTTCAACTTGATCAAGTCTTACGTAGACAGCAACTATGACACCTACACTGAAGATGAAACAGCAAGCCTGAGGAAGGCAAGGAATTGTTAAAATACAAGTGCATCTACTACATTTTATAGCTTTTACTTTAAATAACTCACAAAATTGAGAAAGTGAAAGCAAGATGAAATGTGTAATGAGAGGCAAGAACTACAAAACTGATCCTGTGATTTGTGGGACTCCCCAGGTATGGATTCATCTCACAAATAACAGAAGAAAACCCACTGCTGAAACAACCAATTCACGTCATACCAGCATTAGATGGGTACAGAAGCCAACTCAAGGACCGAATGGCCAAACTCCCAACATGATTAGGCCCAAGTTGCTTCTTTTTCAGATCACCACCAGCAAGTACCATGCCAGACCAATAACGTGTATATATACTGGGCAAGGCCAAAAAGATTCACAAATCACACAAACCTTGCCCGGCAGTATTTACGATCGATATACTAAGGGGAAATAAAAAATGATTTTAAAATGACCTCAATCACAAGCCCTGGGCTGGCCGTTGGTGGGTCATCCCCCACCAGAGGGGTAAAAAAGGACTGCACTGACCCCTCAGCACTTTGACCCCGAGTCCTCTGCACGGCCCCGCCAAGTGCACGAAGTGCTTTAACCAGGGGCGCAGTAAGGAAGGCGAGGAGGCGGCGAGGGCACAGCCCAGCCTGCTCCCCCTGCTCCGGCCCGGCACCCGTGGAACCGCGGCCACCGGCCGCCGCGCAGTGCCGGCTCGTCCCCGCGGGGACCCGCCGGGGCGGTGACAGCGGGCACCCGTCACCACCCGCAGCGGGGTCCGAGGCGCCCCACCCCGCCGAGGCACCAGGGGAGGCGGCGCGGGCGGACGTGCCTACGGGGACCGAGGGGAGCCAAGCCASTCTACGCCACCCCCCGGGGCCGATGGGCCAGTGGCGGCGGCGGCAGAGGGGCGGCCAGGAAAAGGCGGATCTGCATCCGGGCTCCTTCCCTCCCTGACGCGCTCACTCACCTATCATGGCGGCGGCGGCGCAGGGCAGGGCAGGGCAGGGCAGGGCAGGGGAGGGGAGGGAGGCGTGCGCGCACGCACGCACGCACACACACACACACGCACCCGTACCGGCGGCACCCGCCGCTCGAGCGCTCCCCTGCAGCCCTGAGCGCCGCGCGACTGCGGGCCAGCAGGCGCGAGCGGCGGGGCCAGCCGGCGGACTGCGCATGCGCCTAGGGGCGCGCGGGGCCCTCTGGGTAACGTAGTTCTCGCCTCTTCACACCGCCCAGCTCTCCTCACGTGACCGCATTCCCTTCTCACCCTCCCCCCCCGCCCCGTGTTAATTACTTTCTGTTAATTTCTGTCGAGTGGCGTGGTGCCTCCCCGGTTTCCGGAGCACCTGCCTGTGGGCTGCGCGGGGCGGGGTTTGCCGTTGGGGTTTCTTTGGTTAACCTCGTGCTTCCCCCGCGCACGTGACCCCCGCCGGCAAGGCGGCGGGTTGTTGACGCGTTGCCTAGAGACGGGCGCGAGGCCGGGGACGCGTGCTGGCGCCGGCGGCGGCCAGTGCCCGCCCCCCCCAACGGACCCCGCCGAGGGAGCCTGGCGGGTGGCGCAGGGGGTGAGGCAGGGCAGAGCCGGCGGGGGGCGACGGGCAGGCGGGGTGGGAAAGGTGCCGGGGGGGGGCGGCAAGAAGAGCAAGTGATGATGAAGGGCAGGGGACGGAAGAGCGGGAGCGGTGGGGAGGGGAAGGACGAGCTGGGATGCAGAAGGGGGCTGGGGGGGTGGCGAGGGGCGAGGGAGCAGGCATGTCAGGGGCAGGGAAAGCGCGGGAGGGGGGTGTGTGTGGGTGTCGCTGATTGGGAAGGGGACAGAGGCAGACAGACTGCGTTTTCTAACTTACTGGGGACGGGGCGTTGATGTTTGTTTGTTTTTTCCAGTCTGTATTTTGCTTCTTGTCCGTCGAGGACGCTGGTGGGGAGATGGTAGTGGAGAAAGCGGGCTCAAGCCCCTCAAAGCCCGTAGGTGACAGGTGCCCCCAGCAGCAAGAGCCACTGGGGCACGTGAAGAAAAGCAAGCAGCAGGTCTCCGACGGATTCACTGTTAAAGCCATGATGAAAAACACTGTGGTATGTTTGCTGCTAGTATAGAGGTGATGTTAATTACTTTACTCTCACATGTCCAGGAAGCATAGCGAGTTAGAGCTGGGGATAAAGCATGTCAGGAAGATGTGTGTGTTGCTAAAACTTTATCTGGAGTTTGCTGATTGCTGAAATTACCTTCAGGCTTTACAGAAGTATTATCATAAGGTAACTGTCAGTGCCTGTGGAAATCGTGATGCTTCACCTCCAAGCGTATTGCTTTGGTGCCACAATTTTTCTGTATTGTTTTGTACTGGCAATGCACGTTCTATTAAACTGTCAGCCTATAGAATTGTGTGCAAAGMTTACTACCTCGCATTTAGCAAAATGCTGTCAAATGATACTGTAGTATTATTTGAAAGTGTTTTCATATACTGGCACAGTGTGGTATAAATTTGATGTGAATGTCACATAGGACAGCAAAGATCTAGAAAATACATTCACTTTTAAAATAAGCTTGAACATAATAAAAAGCTTCCACATGGTGTAGGAGAATACTAAACTGGAAACAAACATTACTTCTCCATCTCATAGTTCAAAGACAAAGAGAAGTTGATCCAGCAAGCTTCACTTTCAGTAACAGTCCCAATTTCTAATGAATTTTGAGGTATGTGAGTGAAAATACTAGGATAAAGGCCTTTCAAATTGCTTTATATTGTTTTATTTGTCTACTTTTGTCAGATTTTAGGAATAACAAAAGCTTCGGCTAGTACAGAATGCAAGTGTTCAACATGTAAGTGGATGAGCTAATATGAGCACACATCTGTGCTTAAACTCCTGAATTGTATTTCTCTTTATTTGGACACAATTCAAGGTGTTAGCAAAGTCTTGTGTTCTCAGGGTTTTTTTAATTCTATATATTCTTCTGACAAGAGTTATGAAATATACATTATTTCCCTTGTTTTGCTGAAACAGTCTTCCTGGAGCAGTCTTTCTGGACTTTTTATCTGCAAGAGCATCCTCTTAAAAACCCAAACAAGTCCATCTTTAAACAAATTTTAAATGGAGTAGAAATTGTGTACATTAAAAACTTTCTCCTTATTAGTAAAACTACAACATGTTTCGCCTTAGTGGGAAGAATACATGGTGAAAACAACCAAAAAGCCCCTTTGTTTTAAAGATTGGTTGGTTTGTTTGTAATTCTAGAGATGCGTGGAATAGACTATAACACAGCGAGTTTAAGGATTAATTTTTAAAAGATATTTCCTCTCCTCTGGACAAAACTCAAATCATGGATATTTGCATATATTTGTTTACATCTTGATATGTAAAAGACGCTTGATTTCATCTAGAAGAATCAGCAGTTTCAGTGGAGTTTGAGAAATATATATTTAATTTTAAAAAAGGAGCTTTGACTTGTGAACATAACTAGCTATGAGTTTAATCAGAATTTAAGTTTTCTTTTAAATACTTATAGAGTTTTAAGTTTTATGGCTGCAATTCTAACTTCCTAAACATTAACAGAATGTTAAATCATGCAGTACTGTCATTAAGCAACAGCAAACAGGTAAATCTGCTGCTTTTGGAGCTACTCAGTGAATCATAGAAATTATGGTTTTTTGGCAGGGACCCCTGGAGATCATCTAACCCAACTTCACATTTGAAGTGGGCCTGTCACTAGCACTAGATCAGGTCAGTCATGGGTTTCCCTAGCTAAGCTGTGAAACCCTCCAAAACCAGAGATTCCCTGACCTCTGCGGGCAACCTGTTTCATGGCTGCCCTGCCTGCCTGCGCTCCTGCCTGCCTGCGCCCCTGCCTGCTCCCTCTGCGCCCTGCCAGAGGTAGGGTTAACAGTGTTCTGACCCCTCTACAGGTTCTGCTCATAACTGGGTAGGATGCAGTGAAACTGTTAGAGGTCCTGGAAGATTTGTAGTGCCAGGACTGTATTTTGCAAAAGCTCCAAGTGGGGACAGGCAGCCCCTGGAATCATTTCTCAGAGGTCAGTGTGCAAAAAGTCAGGATAGAGTAAGGAATATCTCACTGCCACTCTGTCTGTGCAGAAGTGGGTGTCCCTTTGCTCTTTTTCAACAACTGGTTAAATGGACCTTCAGATTTATTAAGTACTCACTTGTCAGAGGTTGACATCATCGACGAAGTTCTCGTGGAAGGCTTAGGAGTTGACTGGAGGGTTGGAAGCACAGCAGGCAAATATAGTTAAGACATGGTAATTCTTTTTGTTAACAGCATGACAAGGCACAGGGTTGTCAGCAACGTGTTCAGCATCTCCAGGTCAAACAACTAGGTACAGGTTAATAACCTTTGGTGCAAGCATGCAGTGAGTCTTAAACTCTTAGCACACAGTCTAACAGATTACCATTATACATATATGACTGCAAATATTGTATTAAAGGTTCCAGAATTCTTTGATGTTGCCTGTGCAAAGAGCATTTTACTAAGCCATTTTTCATGAAAGTTGCTGGATAAAGTTTTCTTCTCAAGTCTGCTCTCATAGCCAGTAGTAAATACGGAAATTAAGTACATACAATATTCAAGACTTATCTCAGCTCTGGCTAAATCTAAAATTTACTTCTTGAAATACATTACTTAATAAATATTCACCAAAAAAACTGTTCCTGAACTGAAGAAAGTGTTTTGTTTTATGTTATTCCAAAACTGTAAATTCATAAAGCAGTTTAGATTAAGAGCAAGTTCCAATTAAGGTCTTCTACACTAACAAGCTAGATACTGTGACATTTACATTTTAATTGTTTTGTCCTCCAAGTGGAATCAAGAATGCCATGTTATGTGCTCGTACTTCACATGTACTGCATGGGTAGAATTAGGAATATAATTAAAAATTAATATACAGACTAGCAAGTAGAAAARTGTGTGCCCATGAATGTGGACAGCAGGAAGATACCTCTGTTCACTTCTGATCCTCTCCAAATGGTTATTTTTCCTATTTTCTGCAACTGTACATGAGAGAATAAAGTGTTAGTGCCCCGCTTTCTGTAATAAAGTAGTGGTAAAAGCACTTTTCCAAGGAGAGGATTCATTTTATTACTTAAAGGGAACTGTAGAAAGGGAATTCCAGTCTATCTCCCAACTTCTATCTTAACCAACAAGTTACAAGATTACTGAGGTGAAAAAGATCGCAGAGGGAAAAGTCTCCACATGTCCTTTCAAAGTGCTGTTACTGTGCTGCAAAGAGTTAGGATTCATAGGGCTAGAAAGTGGCAAGGTAGGAAACTCACTAGACAATATATTTTAGTGCATACATCATTCATGCAGGAGTTTTGGAAGCTTTGGTTTTTGGAATTTTATGTCCATCATTGCTTGCTAGAATGGATCTGATGTTTTTGGAGTAGAATTGGAACTTAAGATATCCCCTCCTGAGTGCTGAGCCAATAAAGCTATGAAAGGATGTTCTTTTTCTTTCTGTTTTTCCTGAACCTTAAATTCCTTACTACAAAACGGCAGTGCTTCAGCAGGAAAGGAGGAGTTTATCTTTTCTCTACAGGTCCTCCTTTAGTAACACTAAAAGTTACCTGGCAAGTTTCACTGCCAGGTAAGTTGAAGTATCCTTCTGCAGCATATGAATTTGAACTCCTCTGGCCAGAGTACTGAATTTGGATTTTCTTCCTGGCTTAGTGTGTAAACCAGTAGGTTTTATAGAGAAAGTATCACTATTACATCCATCTGTGTTCCATAAAAGCAGTCAGAAACTGCTACTAGTAATGGGCCACATCCAGCCTGTGTGTAAGAGATAAAAAGTGAGAATGTCTACTAGATGGCCTTAGAAGGGGAGTGATGCTAAGAATTGTTTTGTTCCTGGATTTCAAAAACCAAAGCAGAGCTATTCAACCTGGGAGAGTCTCAGCTATGTGCAGAAGCACAGCTCCCATCTCCTAAAAGAAGTGTAATTGCTTATAAGCAGAAAAAAAGGTTATTTAGATTGCAGTTCTGGATTTTCATCCCTCTGTTGCTCACTTAGGAGTCTACAGTCTGTGTGTATTGAAATGAGTTCTCAACCTTTGTTGTTTAAACTCCTCTTTCAAGCCATTATCAGTGATGTGTGTTGTGAATGACTTTCTTACCCTTTACCCTTTGATAATAACTCATAGCAAGGGTTTCATTTTAACCATAGAGATAATGTGATTTGTTTACATTCTGAAACTTGTGATTTGATATTCTATTTATATTCATCCACATTGTGTAACTAAAACTACTTCTGTTATTTACCTTGTAGCAGTAACAGTTTCTGATCTGATTTTAAGGCTATAGGAAAGCATTGTTTACAAGAAAAAAGTTTTACCTTTCTATTATAATGGCTATTTTATTGGAAAAGGCAGTACGTTTTGGGGCAAGTAGGTGTCAAGTTAAAGGAATGTTTTGATAAATGTTTATTGGGTGGCAGTACGTCCATCTTGGAGGAACTGCTCCAGTTTAAAAATAGCAATTTTGTACAATCTACGAGTATACTTTAGTGAACACTGTGAGTCAATTTAAACTGTCAGTGCTCTGGAAGGCAGTCCTATCTTCTTCCTGTTTCAGGCTGTTTATTACTGCTGCCCCTTATCGTGCCCACATTTGTGCAATGTTGGCTGATCAGGGAACTGATCCTGCTGAAAAATACTCCAGCCTGTTTAAGCTAACAGTGTCAAACTGCAGTCTTTGGGATTGAGGCAAGCGAAGCTCCTGCTACCACCAGGCTCCTCTGTCCTGCCCTCCTCCCTGTCCTGACTGCATGCTTCCATCTCCCCTTTTGCATTTACATTGGTGTTTCTTGCAACTACAAGGAGGTTGGATCAGCTCTAACAGCTGGTAAGTTAACATATGCAAGGAGGAGGCGAAACAGGAATATGTTGTCAGCACAAGCTGTGTGGGTGGGAATGTCCATCTTGGCAACATCGCGGTCTTAGTTCATTTAAAACGGTTATGAAACTGAGTTCTAGCAGAGTAATTCCACAAGCATTTAAAGCAGCATAAACTTGCACCACAATTGAAAGGTGTGGTTTTCATCCCTGGACATTTATTCTTTGCGAATATAAACTTTTGCATGGCCATGCAGTGAACTAAACTGGGGTCCTGGTTAAACCTAGATTAAAAGCAGCTCAGCATTTTTTTCACAGCAGTGCAGACTTGACATACAGTTCAGTAACAGTGTAAGCTAACAAAAGTTGTGGCTGCTACAGCCCTACCTGCTTCTGCTGCATATTTGTACCTCCTCCTTTGTGCCAATACACATAGTAATGCAACTGAATTGATGAGGCACTTCAATTGCATTAAATCCAAACATGAAAAGCTTCAACACGAGGAGGTTTTTATTTCCCCTCATAAAGTTATGTTCCTTTCCAATTCCATGCTTGTTTTTACTGTAATGACCACATTGATAGTATAATGTAAAAGCAGAATACACAGGAAAAATACTAATGCTTAAGACCATAATGTCTTCTAAAAGCCTGTATTTCATATTTTCATATTACATTTTCCAGCTATAACTTACATGGCTTAATCATACTGCTCTTGTTATTTTAAAAGACTTTAAAATCAGCCCTTAATTTTTGCAAATGTTGGGGAAGGTTGGTATTTTTCATAGTTGCAGTGCTAAGATGGTAAGATTTGTTTAATATCCTCAAGCATGAAGAAATCATGCTGTTTCATTTATGAAAATCTGTTACACACTTGAATCTCAGTAAATCTTTTTTTATAATTCAGTCATATGATTTAAAATAGGTAATAAGTAAATTATCAGTTAGACTCCATTTCATGTTTTTGATTTCTTGTTGCCTTAAATCACTTCATTTGATTCACGATATTTTACATAGAAAAAGACCTTGGAAGGTTTTAAATTTCATTCCTAGAGGAGGTAAATGTAAATTGATTTTAAAACATTATGACAGTGATGTTTCAAGACTCCTCTACTAATCAGTTCTTTATGAACTAATGAATAAAATATTCTAACTGGAGACAATTACAGAGATAGTTGTCAAATTCTGTCAATTCTGGCACTGGAATTAAACTATTTTAAAGTTTGCAAACTGAAACTAATATAAAAGAGAAAATGTCAGACTAAATTCTTTTAAGTATATGAGAGAAAAGGTCTTATGTATTTACAGATTTCATACAAGTTAAAATCCTGCAGTGGTCCGAGTATGTGGGTATCTTTGTCTGGTGTTTCACTGAATGAAGTGGGCATTTTTCAGTTTTCAGATGTGTCGTGGTTTAACCCCAGCCGGCAGCTAAGCACCACACAGCCACTCACTCACTCCCCCACCAGTGGGATAGGGGAGAGAATTGGAAGGGTAAAAGTGAGAAAATTCGTGGGTTGAGATAAAGACAGTTTAATAGGGAAAGCAAAAGCCGTGCACGCAAGCAAAGCAAAACAAGGAATTAATTCACTACTTCCCATCAGCAGGCAGGTGTTCAGCCATCTCCAGGAAAGCAGGGCTCCATCATGCATAACGGTTACTTGGGAAAACAAATGCCATCACTCTGAACGTCCCCCCTTCCTTCTTCTTCCCCCAGCTTTATATGCTGAGCATGACGTCATATGGTATGGAATACCCCATTGGCCAGTTGGGTCAGCTGTCCCGGCTGTGCCCCCTCCCAGCTTCTTGTGCATCTGGCAGAGCATGGGAAGCTGAAAAGTCCTTGACTGGCATAAACACTACTTAGCAACAACTAAAACATCAGTGTGTTATCAACATCATTCTCATTCTAAATCCAAAACACAGCACTATACCAGCTACTAGGAAGAAAATTAACTCTATCCCAGCCGAAACCAGCACAAGATGTTTGACTGCAAGTGTACGAATTCAGAACAAAGTATTAGAAAATAATTAATAACAGTAGTCTCAGAACAAGATTTTAAGCAGTCAACTTGCTGAGTGGGGAATTATCTAAAGTCAGCATTTCCCATGTGCACCTGGGCACACCTCTACAGCTAGCCAATAGAAAATGTGAAAAAGTGAGTTAGAAAGCATCTGCCATACACCTTTCTCAGCACCCAGACTCCAGAACAGTTTCCAAAGAACATATGTACATATTCTTTCTTTCAACTTGATATCATTCATTCCAGCTAAGAAAAATCCCGGCCTCTATGTAGGCTTCAGCCTTTATCTCCTTTAGTTGATTGGGGATGCTATAGGATACCTGGAGTGAGTTCAGTGAAGAGCCATCAAGGCAGGGTTCTGGAGCACATGTTCCATGAGGAGAGGCTGTGGGAACTGTATTTTTTTCAGCCTGGAGAAGAGAAAGCTACCAGGGTACATAATGGTATTAGGTCCTAACAGACCTAATGGCCCAATAGCTGTGAGAAGGCTGAGAGGAAGATAGAGCCAGTCTGTTCACTAGTGAATGATGAGGAGACAGAAGATGTGAGTTGAAACAAGATGTTCAGGATGGTGAAAAGCTTTTTCACCATGAGGATAGTCAAGCATCAGGTTTCCCAGAGTTGTGCAGTCTCCTTGGAGGTTTTAAAGACACAAACGGAAAAAGCCCTGAGCAACCTGGTCTGATCTCAGAGATAATCCTGCTTGGAGAAGGAGGTTGGACTAGAGACTTCCTGAGGTCCTTTCCAACCTGAGTTTTCCCATGATTCTACCTCTTCTTCCAAAAGAGGGTGGTTTGTGGCCACTCCATGGCTCTGCTACTACTAAGGTCAGACAAATTAGTGATAATTAAGTGACTCTCGAACTGGGTGAAGAAAAAGGAAAAAGGCGTTTCAGAGTTTTTGCTTTAATAGCTTTGCTGCTTTTCTGAAGATGTGATGTGAAAGGGGGTAATAAATACTACACTGAGAAGATACTTTATTTTTCTGATAAGCCAGTCTCCCTTCTGACCCTCAGAAAAACTATGTAACACCACATTGTTCTGGCTATAATAGTGAACTACATCATAAATCTAAGGTTAACTTTATAAATACAGTTGAGTAAGGCTGCATCGGCGTTTGGGTAGCAGCAACACGTGCTTATCAGCTGAGATCCCTACTGCAGCTAATTCTTCTTATACAGTCTGCTTCAACAAGTATGCAGCGAGTACTGCTGCCAAGTACACAGTGAATGCTGCGAGGAATTGAAGTGGCAGGCCGTGTCTGTAGCTGTCAACCTCTGGATGCTGTCCCTTGTGTCACAGTCTCTTCTTGTCACTGCTGTAACTTAAATGACATTGAAAGCTTTAAGTGGGTGAAGAAGACAGGAGAGGTAGCATAGTAGCATTTGTAGTATTTGGCATGCCTGTCTTGTGTGCTTAAGACATCCACTAGTTTTGCCATTATCACATGAACTTCTTTATTATAATGTTTGTCTCACTGTGCATCTCATTGTTATTATAAGAAAGGAGGAACTACTTCTGCATAAGTTGCTTTGACTTACCCATGTGTTCTTGAAAATATCTGTAAGTACTAAGTCTTCTAAAGTTTAGCAGATCTTTCATTCTTTCAATAATTGTTCAGATAGGATTTCTTTTCTGTTATTTCTATGTAAGATTTGTCTTAATGACAGCTGTATTATTAAGCCCATGTTTTATGGAATGAAAAATTATTTCCTACATTTTTTTTTAAAATTTAAGGGAGTGAGTGTGCAAGGGCTTGTGCAAGGAGCATCCCTGCAAGGGAGTGAGGGTGCAAGGACCTGTGCAAGGCTGGGAGCATGCAAGGGCTCGTGCAAGGCCACACATGCGAGGCCGGTGCACGCCCCTGTGCACGCTCTCACTCCCGTGCACACCCCTGAGCACAGCCGCTGCAGCCCCCTTTTTATAATAATATTTTAGAGGTGTTCTAAAAAATCCAAAAGCTTTTAATTAGTTTCCTTTCATTGTAAGTCTTGTTGCATAAAATTAGGGGAGATACTTTATGATCCAAGTTTTCTGTTTCAAGACTAATCATTGTATACTTATTTAGAAAAGACTGGTGGTCCACATTTAAATCTGTAGAAAAAATAAATTATGCCCTGGCTTTTCTTACTGTCCTATTGCTAATGATTTAACGTGACATTAGTGTTCTGTATTCGATATCTTCTTAGCTAAAACTATTTAGGCAAATGTGCATGCATACTTTACTGACATTGGCAGCCAGAATTTGAGAAACTTTTTTTTTTTTTCACAGAAGTTGAAAACATACATTCTTACTTCTCAAAGCAGGTCTATTGACCTCTGTCTTTCTACACTCTTACCTACTGCCCCATGCTCACTTTTTCTCTGACTTTACTTATCCTCCAGATGTGTTGTTTTTTCATATCAGTGGATTTCTCTTGCAATGATGTTCAACAGGTGTTTTTTTGGGGGGACAGCAGTTCTGCATGGCTAGAAACCTTTTAGAGGATGTATAAATCTTCTCCCTAGACCGTATTAGAATATCCTAGATAGTAATTTTTACTGTAAAAAAATCTCAAAGGAATGAGCTCATTATACTTTTAAATCGCAGCTTTGTAAGGTATGACTGAAAAAATATTTTCCACAGGAAATGTACGTGTATTAGCTGATTTTCTTACATCTTTTATACAGTGTTTTACTAACTCATCTCATGCCCTTCTAATTTGTGTGTCCTTCATTTATTTTGTCAGGTTTTAGATTAATAGTTTAAGGTCAGAGGAACAATTAATACAACTTGATCTCCTGCGTAATATAGCCCGTCAAATTCAGAAAGTGATTTCTGCATGAAACGTGTAACTTCTAGTTGAGCTAGAAGATAAGTTTTTTTAGAAAGTAATACAACCTGAAGGTAATGGTAGTAATCTGTAAATTATGCTAATGCTTAACTTAACTTAACTAATGCAATACCATTAGAAATTTGCCATTCATACTTATATATAATTACCACAAAATAGTCAGATTTCACTGTGTAAATATTTTAGAGTTAGACAACCACTTACAGGGAGATACTATCTTTAAAAATCCACAAAAGTAAAGTTGTAGCATACTTCAGACTTCTACTTAAAACCTGTTTAAGTCATGATTATTTTATGAGCTTCTAGTATGCCTTTGGACATATTTAACATGTATTACAATATTATTATTCAGGACAACAATCAAGTTTTAATACTTTATTTGATAGCGTCTGAAGGCTTTTGGTCATCCAATTGTTCATCCAATATGAAGAATTCAGGCAGTGCACTAAAATTGTATAACAACCAGCACTTTAATTAAAAAWTTTTTTTTTTTTAATTTAAAAAAAGCAAAATAAGTTCAGTTGTATTAGTGGAAATCAGTGAGTTGTTACACATTTAAGCTTGCATGAAATTTCACAAACTCTTCTGTCTACTGTTATCTGACAAAGGAATCTTTATCACAGAAATTTTAGAACTGTGTGTCAACCATTGACAATACTGTGCCTGCAATACTATACAACATCCAGACCTCTGGATATACATTTTGTCGAGGAAATTACTGGGTTTTAACAGGGTTGTTTCTGTTGGGATTGTCATTTTTCCTTTTCCCTGTGACCAGATAGAATTGAAATTTTTTTCAGCTTAAGTGAGAAAAAAAATGGCCCTGTAGTAGCAATAGAACAATTCTTCCTGTATTGTGCAATGTTCCATTAGACAGTAATAACAAAACGTGTATTGAGGGGCTATATTAAAATACATTTGCAGAGGTAGTCACTAAATTGCCACTAATAAATCAGTAAACTCTACGGTTTTTCCCATTTGATATTCCTTAAGTTGTTCTTTATCAGGTCATCCTTAAGTAGGATTTAAGTGATTTTTCCCCATATTTTATCCTATTTGTTCTCTTGCTTCCGGCAAGTGAAACACTATGAGCTCTTGTTCTTTTATAATATTAAATATTCTTCATTTTTACTAGTTTTAAGTTAATACTCTTTTAACATTGATAACAAAAAAGCTTGCCCAATAGCGTGTTTAGCACCAATGTTTAGCCAACTACATGGCTAAGCAAGCACTTCTCAACTTGTAAAATACAAGCAAAATGTTTGTTCTAATTGCCAAAACAGTCCCCCTGAAAGCAGCTCAAGCTGAGATGTGCGTATGACCTTTTCTGCTTGAAGTCACAGGTTAGAGTTCACACTTTAGAGAGGCTAAATGCAGATCAGCTAAGTCCTAACTGAATGCTCTTCCCAGTATACTGGAGGTAGACTCTCTTGCATTAGAAGTTCTTCTAAAGCCTTAACTCTTGTGTTCTTAACTCTTGTGTGGCCTACTGGGCAAAGATAGTTTTGTAGTTGGATTATCAGGATATGCTGCTGGGAAGTGAAAGTTGTAGGCTTGAAATTTTGTGAACTGGAAAGAGAAATGAACAAAAAGTCACCACCTCCTGAGCTTGTATTCTAACTCCTAAATAAATATGCAAAAGATGGAAGTATTATTTAAGGGGACCTTCCTGAAAGCAGGTTTTAGTCTTCAGAAAAGAATTTCATGGTCTGCATTTTCAGTAGGCGGATATATCACTTTTATAGTCTTGATTCCAGTGACTGAACTCCAAAAAGGAATGGAAATTCACATACATCCCTGTATTCAGCATCCTGTAGGTATTCAGCACCTCTCCCAGCACTTCATCTTCTTGAATTGCTGAAGCGTCTCATCCTCTTCACCAACAGTTTAAGGAGCCTGGGCTCAGAGCCTAATTTAGGCTCTTTGAATTGCCCTAATGTTGGGGGCTGGTGTTCAACTGTTAGACCATATTTTTCCCTTTGGGTTTGTATCATGCATAACTCAATGGGATGACAGTCTTTGACTAGGTATCTAGAAAATATTATAATGTAAATATTGTTTATTAACTAGTGGGAGATTAAAAAAAGTTCCACTTAGTGTAACATGTTCATTATATGGGCGGATTCTGTCATCCTCTGTAGTATCTAGTACTGTCTCCTTTAGCCTGTATTTTCAGGTTTCTTTATTCTTTCTTTCTACAGCCTGTTTCATGATTTTCTTCACCCCTGTCTAATTGACTGCTTTAGATGTATGCTGACTTTAGTTCAGGGTCCGATAGACCCACTCTCAGAGACAGAGTAGTTCACAAGGTATCCACTGAAGGAGCTATTATGGCATCTTCTTTTCTTGCAAGTTACAAACTGTCTGATGAAAAATTATCATTTTGGATTATGTTTTTCCAAATAAAGGAAATAAGATGTGTTTTTAAGGAAGACCTTCATAAATATTGCCACGGTTCTTGTGTTTTTAAAAGGACCCTCTAAAGCTGTGTAGCATTTGCAGCCTAACCACTGGAAGATTATGCTACTACATGAAAAAAACACAAAGTGAAAATAAACCATTGCACCAAGTACTTCAATAAGCATCCAAACTAACAAAGCCTGATATCCTGCAGTTTTTTTGTTTTCTGGTTAATTAGTATCAAAATTAAGCTTTTCCTGCTGATACTTAATAAGATATTTGATGTCTAATAACATGAGAGACAAGCCTCTTGATTGGAGCACTATTCTCTGTTTGCCGGTATTTCCATAAAACATGAAGGCAACTGTTTATGCTTGAAATCTGCTTTTTCTCAAATTCAGTTGAAAATGACCAACGGGTACACATTCTTTAGGAATGAAGGCAGGCCAGTGTACACTTGCATGGATGTATAAGCCTTGTTTCCTTATGAAGCTGTTTTAGAGAGGGTACCCATATGCATTTGTTCCATTTGCCAGAAAAAAAAATGAGATAACAAAGGAAGTAAATAAAATTGAACTATTGCAGTATCACAAGTGAATCATACAAGCAAGAAAAAGATTGAGTTCCTTTCAATCAGAAGCCATTGCTTGAAGATGAACCATAATGTCTGAACACTTAGTAAGTGAGTTACATAATTTTATTGCGAAAATAAACTATCTCTCTCAGAGCCTAGACTTCAGATGAGAACATTAGTGACTTCAGTGGTTTTCCAGTGAAGTGACTGGTAGTATCTTGAAAGTTGAAAACAGGGTGCACCAGCAGCACAATACAGAACTTCTTGTAGAATCAGAATATCTGAAGCAGATCCTTTTTGTCACTTCATTAGAAAGTAGAAGTTCTTTTCCTATAGTGACAGAGGAGAGACCTCCGGCTACCCTTCTGGCTTCCGTGTTTAGCCTGTAGGTGTTATTCCACACGACTAAAGATTAAAGAATCTGTTACTAAGTTTTGTAATTAACCAGTAAGTATATTGTTGTTTATTGGGTCCTATTGTTTAACCTCCTGATTTTAATGTACTAGAAACATGAATTTAATGAAAAGGTATGACTTATTTCAGAAACATTCCCAGACTTTACTAAATGTCTTCTGATAACATATCTTTGTAAACACAGGAAGCTGGTAATCATGGTAACACTTTTAGTTTGCAAAGACACAGTCAAGGACTGCAACTGCAAAGCTACCAGTAAGACTAAACATTCTAATGTATGTTGAAGAGTTTATTATAGAAAACATTTGTGTAGTATTAATGAAAAACAGCCTTGCAACAATAAGTTCTTATAAATAAAATAGAATGAAGTGGTAGATAAAAATAAAAGGCATAGAGGAAACAATTGCTTTGTGTATAAACCAAATATCTGTGTTTACCTGTGACTGAGAATAAGACAAAAAGAGTTTTATCAATGTTCATTAAGATAAAATACGGTTTTGTAATTTATGTAATCTATATGAGTAAACCTGTGAGATTAAAATGTTTTTGCTACTTATGTAAGTGAAGGACAATTTATAACATGGAAGTACCACTTAATTTCCCAGCTCTTATGTACAATACTGTATCTTGGGAAGAGTAAAAGAATAGGCATTTTATGGAGAATTACCATTGGAAAACTTACGTTGTTTTAGAGATAAAATGGTATGAACGATTGAGGTAAGATGGTATCATGGGATAATAAATTCTTACCACATTGATAAAAATCCATTTTGCATTTTTTTAAAAAAGCATTTATTCATTGATCTGTGAGTTCAGTTAATAGACTTACGGAACATAAATATTTAGTGACAACTTTAATTTATCATAAGGTACTAGATGAAATGTCTTGGTGAAAGCTGTGGTAATTTTTATAATTTTCAAGAAGCCAGAATTTTACTCCTGGCATAGGAATTTGTATTGGATACTTAATTTAATTTTCTCAGAGTATATAATTATTTTTATTTAGTGTTCTTAATAGATTCACATCCTACATTAAAATGTTACTTTTTAATTACTAGATATGCTTTCTCTGGGCTACCAAAAATTGAAAAGAAACTGATAGCTGAGGACTTTGACTATGAAGAGTATAGAGTATGGAACAAGTATCAATAAGCCTTTTTTTTTTTTTTTTTTGCTGCTATGAGCCCTGTATTTATGCTGTTTATTTTCTCAAGACAGGATGATTTACTGTCTCTGTGCTGCAACCGAAATTCAGCTATCAAAATGTAACTCCTCAACCTGAAAAAAAATCATGCTTTTGCTAAAGACTTGAGTAGGAGAAGTTTTGATATTTTCAGAATTCATATACGAAAACCTTAATGGAATGTAAAAAAGACAAAATCTTCCCATTTTCACTTAAGTGAATTTTTTTTAAGATTTAAATGAACCTGCTAAGCAGAACTCTAGGTGCTCAGTATGGAAGGCCTTGTATTTAGTTGTYTAAAACTAAAATATACATGCTTATCCTTTAAACTAATTTTTTGAAGTATGATGTAAAGAGCTTGAGAATGATAGACCAAACTGAATTTTTTGAGTCATTCATGTCATCCTCAGCTACAGTGTTTGCAATATTCCAGATTGAAAGTGAACATGTAGATAATAACATCAATGTACAACTGGAAAATACGAAAGCAAAGATGGTGAGGCTGTACATGTATGTATGGCTGGTGGCACTGTTTGTGGATTGATGCCCAGTGAAGAATCAGGAGGGCCTAAGTAACTTGGATTTGGCCAGCTCTTCAGTCTTGCTTATGGCATTCAGAGTGTACTAGTGTTCCTGATAAATCATCTCCTTTCCAGCACAGCCACAAGCAAGATATACATGTACCTCATCAAACCTCTCAGCAGTGTTTGGCCCAGAGTATCTGCTAATTTTTTTTTTATCCAGTACCACATCTTTCTTTCTCTCATTCCAGACATTTTTTAACAATACACACAGGTTTTTCACAAGGGCCTTAGGTCTGCAGTCCATCTGTTTTCGCAGGAATGAAATAAAATAAGGAATCTGCTAGTTTCTGTTGCCACTGAAGAAGTGTGTTGTCTCAAGATCTCTCATAAAGTTTTGTGTTAAACAAAACAAGAGGTAGAACCAATCCTCGTAGTGTCACACAAATAAAGGCTTTCAGGGCTGGAGAGAAACCACCCATCAGAATTGTYTTGAAGCTGACTGATAGGAATTGACCTATCCAGTTCAGGGTGACTGATTCATTTCTGCCAGTCTCCCAGGCAAGTCAGCAGCACATGCTGATCTTCAATGTCAAACACTGCTGATTGATAGGTTTAATGAAGTAATCATGGATATCTTCCTCTTAGCTGTGCCAGAGAGGAAATAGTTCGCAAGCAAGACTAATGCACTCTGAAAGCTGTTACCAAGTCTGAAAGCCCGACTGGCCAGATTTAGGTCATTGGCAGAGAATTCAAATTCTGTAGAACAGTATGTTGGTTTGGTTTTTTTAATTATTTTTATGATCATTTTTCCCAAGAATAAAGCGCTATATTATGTAGTAGCTGGAGAGAACATTCGGACTAAAGCTTGGGCATTAACACTTCATTCTTCATTTTGGTTTAAAAAATGTGATTTAGATTCAAATTACATTCAGATTACATTAGGCTGCTCAGGGCTTTGTCCAGCTGGGCTTTGATTGTCTTCAAGGATGGAGATTATACATCATCTTTGGATAACCTGTTCCAATGACTGCCTTCATTGTGAAAAAGGTTTTTCTACTGTCTAGTCAGAATTTCCTTTATTGCAATTTGTGACCATTGCCTCTTCTCTTTTTGTTGTGCATCTCTGGGAAGAGCCTGACTCATCTCTACTGTGCCCTCATGCTGGGTAACTGAAGACAGCAATGAGATTCCCATTAAGCTTCCCCTTCTTAAGGCTGAACAAACTGTTTCTCTCAGCCTCTCCTCATGGGTTTTGTACTCCAGCCCGTATTGGTGGCCTTCCACCAGCCTTGCTCCAGTATATCAATGTCTTTCTTGCACTGGGAAGTCTGAAATGTGACCTTGTGCTGGAAATACAGTCTCACAAACATCAAATAAAGGGGGATGCTGAATTCCCTCAACACTCTTGATGTAGCCCAGAATGCAGTTGCCTCATGTCTGCCACAAGGGTACACAACTATTCAACTTGTTGTTCACAGGGATCCCCAATATCTTTCCTGCTAAGCTGCCTTCCAGCCAGCCAGTGCCTGGCCTGAGCTGTTCCAGTGCATAACTTTGCATTTACTATTGCTGAAGTTGGTGAAATTCCTGTCAACCCATTTTGGCAGCCTGTCAAGATATTTCTGAACGCCCCCTTCCAAATTTGATGTCATTCACAAAGTCTTTCAGGGTACATTCTGTCCCATAGTCCAGCTTCTTAATGAGATGTTAAATAGCTCAGTACTGAGCCCTGAAGAATGCTTCATGTAACCCCCTATCAGTTGGTTGGCTAACTGCTATCCTTTGGGCCCAACAGCCCACCATTTTCCACCCTCCTTGTGGTCAGTTCCTCATGTAACTTACTTGAAGTGAATGGGATGTAGACTGCCAAATAGCATTAGATGCCACACTACACATTATGAAGGTTTCCATCTCATTAAGATCATGGGTCCATGCATGAACTCATTTCTACATCAACTCCCTGCTCCTTGAGAATAAGAATCAACTAACATACTTCTTTTATACTCTATAATTTTAAAATCTCATTCTCCACCATTTCTTGAAGGGATGAATTGCATTTCTTATCCCGGTGTGATGAATATAAAGACTATAAATCTAATTTTTTTGTATCACTATTATTGCTCTATAATCAGTGTATCTTATATCTATTATTTCTCCTGAAAGTGAGAAATATTTTTCTATATTTACTACATAAAATTTCAATTAAAAAAAATTATATAATTACCTTTCCATGATGCGAGAAGGAGCAGCAATGTAATAGTGTTAACAGGGCCACACAAATTTTACTATACATTTCTAGATTATGTAGATTTCTGGTTATGTAATACAAGTAAAATCTCAGCATACTAATGGCACTAATAAATATTACAATGCAGTGTTTGAAATACTTTCTGAGTTTTGTACCATTTGAATACTAGCTATTTTTCACTTACAACTCCAGGATCTAAGCTGGAAGAAGTTTGTTAATGACTGGTTTTTCTGTGTGGAGAAAGACGGATGGCTAGCTGCTACCTAGCTATGTTATTGTAATTATATTTGATGGTGATTAGAATAAATGTGGGCTGAATATACTGTTGTATTGTTAGGTTAGAACAAAGCTAGATGAATAAATTAACTAACATCATTGGAAGATTCAGTTTTTAGACATCAGGTGAACCAGACCTACTTTATTAAACTCCACAGAAGGAAGATAACTCTAGAAAGTGGCTCTGGTATCTCCTTCATTCTTCTTAATGAAAGCAAGCTTACTATTTTATACATGTAACCTTTCAAGCTTCATGTACTATTGTATATCTTGGCTTCTGTTGATTTTATTCTTTTGGAAGTTGGCCTTTTGCTTTTTGTCATCTTTTTGAACATGATTTCATTAGTATTTTATAAAATCTGTCAGGTATAGGAACATAAGTAGAGAAAACATGTTGAAAAGGTTGGTAAATTCTGTAACTAGCCTAAGTGAAGACTTATTTACTCTTTTTTCTATCGTTACGGTCTGACTGTTATAGTCTTGTTGTGATAGTCTGTCTTGAGTAGGTCTAAAGGGTTGCAGTCGTCTTCTGTATAGCACTTTGGCACTGTATAATCATATTAGCCATCTTTCATTACTATTTCAGCGGTTATAGTAAGATGGTGGCAGTGTATAGGTGTCAAAACTAACTTCTCTATCTTCTGTAGTGTAGTTCGCAGACAGTCAGTCTGCAATGTCAGTAGACATTTGGCTTGCTTTTGACCAAAAGGACCGCAGTTATAAGTGAGCAGGGGTATAACTGAGCAACAAATTACAGTGAACATGAATTAAACAAAGCATCCCTAGAGCTACATGGCAGAAGTCAAGTGTTACTAATTCTCTGAGTTATTACCTCATAATAACTAGCATCCTGAAGTTGTTCTTCTGTTATTAAATTCTTGCAGAGTGAGTGTGTTCTATGAAATACTAAATAACATTTTTCACAGTGTGTGATTCACATTGAGTACTTTATCTCTGGTAATCAGATCACATTGCATAAAGGAAATGTGTATGTGGTTGAATCAGACAGAATTTAGAGGAAAATAATATTTTAATTTCATTTGAAATAATATTTAGAAGAAAAATGGCAAGCAACTTTTCTGCATGTGTTTAATGGATCACATCTTACAGACTTCTGGAGTGGCATGGTTGTCAGAAAGTTATTCAGTAAAGGCAAAGGCCAATAATGAATCATTTTCAGTTTTACCATCTCTCCAAAACACTCTATTTTTTATTAAAAAATGTATTGTTATGCTCAAATTTCTAATGCAATTTGAAACTTGTCTCCAAATCAGTACAATAATAATGATTGAAAACTATAGTTTGTAGTTTCTATTATAAAATAAAGTTGCATTTAACCAGGTGTATAGCTAGTGATCCATTGCACTGTATTATAGGTTAATTTATAAGAATTAACTCTAAAAACCTGAAAATATTTAAGGGAAATTAAAAGTTTTCAAGCATTGTAGACTGACAGAACTTTTTTACTTGTCCTCAAAATTCATTGTACTTTACCAACATATTTATCCAGGCAATTGAAAAGAATCCCATTTGGGGTAAAAATGGAAGTTAGTTTTTCTACCTTGTTCAGTTTTTAGCTTGTCTGTTAATAATAATTCCATACTGTCAATTGTAATGATGGCTTGTGTGGTAACTCTGAGCTAAATAGAGCCACCAACCTAAGTCAGCAAACAGTAATCATATATAGACAACTTTCTCTAACTGTTGTGGATAAGGTAAAATGTAACTAAGGGTGAAAAAGCTTAATATTCTATTACAAAATGTTAGGATGTCAGAGCTTCTGTCTGTATTTTCTCCAAATGTTGCCAAGGAATGAGCTCTTTTCTGCAAATCATAAAAAATGGTATTACGTTTTGAGATTTTTTTTGAAAAATCAGCATGTTAAATAAAAATGTATCCTCTTCATCAGAATGTACATTTTAATTATACTTAATGTAGCCTATGAATAAATAGTATATTTACTATAATGCTCTTATAGTAACATTTGCTTGATCACTTACTATGCTTTTACAGGATTTAAGTGCTGGGTATAGAGTTCCATCAAAGTTTGCACTTGTAAGGCTTTTGCATGAGTATTTTATAAAAACAGAAAGTAAGAACATACATGGAACCTGATATTTTCCTGTGCTTCATTAATCTTTTTTCTTTTTTTTTCAAAATAATCTAGATAAAGAAAACCACATTACATCAATTACACAGTTATGCTTTTGTGCTTACACAAAGCTATCTATATCTCTCAGAATGCTTTTATACTTTAATATCTAAGATCACTTTTTGTATTGAGCTACATATATGTAGGCTCCTGAGCCCATGCACATTGTCATTTTCCTTTTAGAAGTCAGATGAGCTGTATATAAGCATAGGTGTCCATTTGAACCCAGATCATCAAAGATCTTGGTATAAATTAAAAATTGTTTGGGATATTTAGGATTTGTCTGTAATCCTGCCATATGTCTGATCTCAGCATGAGCAGGAACATAAAACTTCATGCTGCTGTGGCATGAAGTTCAATACAGGGAAGCTACTGAGGTTAGTACTGGGGAATCGGGATGAACACTTTTGTGCCAGAAACTGCAGAGCTACTGACAGTTCCACTACCTGTGTCAGCTCAGTTAAAGCTGGTATGGGGCATGCTTACGTGTGCTGTGATAATCCTTCTGCTCACAGTGGAGCACCTTCACAACACAGGTCTATCAGATTGTTAACGTGTCTAGTTATGTTTGATATGACGTATACTAATATATAAAACATTTTATTGAATTGTAAATACATGTAGTTACATAGATACTTGATACAGATACCTGTACAAATATAAATGACTTTGTGTTCTTGTATTTGCACACAGAGATAGCTATATTCACAGTTAAGTTACTTTTTGATACATTTCTCAAATTCTGTTTTCATACCATTTGGATATGTGATAATTTAAAAACCAAACTAAGGCATTTTCAGATACATGGATGAGAAAATGTGTATGCAATCTTAAAGCCAATTTATCGTTATTTGTTACCGTGCTTTTATAAATAATTAGGTTATATAGATGTGCAGAGATCATTATTAAGTATTTTTAAAAAGCTTAACCTTTTAGCATAGAATTAGTATGAGAAAATTTAGCCCAAAGATTGCTTTTCCTAGTTAGAAATTTTTGAAAGTAAGAGTTCATAATGGCAGTATTTCTTGTGCTCCCTCCTCTTACAGCCTTCATAGCATAGCTTGGTAGCTAATAGGGGCATTGCTAGCAACCCTAATACTTAGATGGCATAACCTTTTCCATTTTAATAGATTCTTACATTCTTTTCTTTGAGAAGCTGTCACATTTACAGTGTTTGCAGCAAATCTTTAATTTGGTGTAAATAAACCCTTCAGGCTATGGTGTGTTTTTTGTAATATGGAATTCTCTTCAGCTTTTGCCGATACATTAACTTGAACGTTGAGATTTCCTTTCTTACTTGCAGAAGAACTGTGGCCAACTACCAGAATAACACTGCATCAAAATTTGGAGGCAGACAGGCCTCTCTGCCGAAGTGAATGCTTGAGAGTTCTCTGAGCTGCTGTGTATTGGAAGGGGTGGGACAGGAGCCGAAACAAGCGAAGCTGTCCCATCTTCAGAACACAGCTTCATCCTACCCCTGACAAAACTGTCTACAGAAGAAATAAAGCTCGGTTCCCACTCCCAGTAAATGTTTCCCAATGTCCATGGCATTTTGTACCTGCATATAGGTTCCCTTCTTTTTTCCTCCTTCTCTGCCTCTGACACAAGCACTATATGGTCATGAAGGTATCTTAATATTCCAGCAAAAACAATGAGAGGTGGAGGAGAAAAAGAGAGTGGAGTGAGTTGTTTCATTTGCCAAAGGTGGAACTGTTTGCTTGTTTGCTTTTTCCTTTAAAAGAGCACATAGGAGGGATTACATAGGAACAAATATTATATTAGTTGTAAAGCACACCAAAATAAGGAATCATTTGGAAGCATATTTTAGAGAGCATATGCGAGGAAGAGTGTCATGTTCTTTAAATATGTGCTGAAGGTAGCCCCTTCTGCAGGCAGACAGAGAGTAAGGTGGAAGTCGAACATCCAGCAAGTTGAACGGGCAGAAGGAAAATGCTACAATATTAAAAACTGTCAGAAGGGCTTGAGTCATAAGAAAGGACAGGTAACTCACAGAAGCTTTTCTCTTACTTCTCAATTTGCCTCTTTAGGACTACTGAAGAAAAATGGAACAAGGTCTGTGAACAGCATTAGCCAGGAGAATTTACAGTGTAAATAGCATGAATCACAAAGATAATCAGACAAAATGAAAAAATCTTTATGCTATGAAGAAGTCTGCATTAATTGCTGCTTTTTTGTGCATTTATAGTATGCTATAATTTTTAATAATGTTATAGTATACTAATTTTTATTATTCAGTCCTCAGGATAAACTCAGAAGGGTCAGAAATGAGGTTACATGTACAATATTAAATATGCTGGGTTTAGATTTCTACTTTATTTTGCAACATTAAAATCTTTTGCTTAATCACTGTATGTAGACAAATGTGACAAAATCTAATAAGCAAGTATCTGGGAAATTAATATTTTAGAAATGTGTGTATGTCAGATGCATTTTATTTCAATTACTTGGGGAAATTATTATTCAGGAATGCTAAAATTTATTTGATCATAAAATATTTATGATAATCAATAATGATTAATAAAATATATATCTAACTTTATTTACCATTGTTGTGTCCATGCATGCAATGAAGACAAGAATTTCTAGTTGTAAAATTCTAAGCTGCCAAGTGTTATGAACAAAACAAATTTTAGAAAACGTGGTAGAGTTCCTTTTATATAAAAATTATGTAACTCAAACTTATTATGGTGATGACTACCCTTATATTTGCATCCTTTACTGTATGCAGTTTAGAGTTATATTTATCAGATTATAATAGTTATAAATTTTGCACATTCATGCCATTGAAGCTTGCAGACCTCTTTCATAGCATAAAGATTTTTTCATTTTGTCTGATTATCTTTGTGATTCATGCTATTTACACTGTAAATTCTCCTGGCTAATGCTGTTCACAGACCTTGTTCCATTTTTCTTCAGTAGTCCTGAAGAGGCAAATTGAGAAGTAAGAGAAAAGCTTCTGTGAGTTACCTGTCCTTTCTTATGACTCAAGCCCTTCTGACAGTTTTTAATATTGTAGCATTTTCCTTCTGCCCGTTCAACTTGCTGGATGTTCGATGTCCACCTTACTCTCTGTCTGCCTGCAGAAGGGGCTACCTTCAGCACATATTTAAAGAACATGACACTCTTCCTCGCGTATGCTCTCTAAAACATGCTTCCAAATGATTTTTTTGTTGATCCACCCTTCTTTCCACAAAAATGTTTTCTGTGTTTTTAAACCTAGTTTCCAAAGGGGGAGAGATAAAGCTAAAGTTACTGTGAGCAAGGCAAGGTCATAAGATATGTTAAAGGAGCTGAGGTTATTGTGGTGTTGGGTACTACGGAGGAGAGTACAAAACAGTAGGAAACTCCAGTTTGGAAGTCTCCTTATTCTTAGGATAATTTGTTTTTCTATATTGCCACTGTAGAAGTGTTTAAACTTGCCCTTAAAGGACTATTTAACATTCCAAAGGGCTAACTAAACAGGAAAACTAGGGTACCGATGCTTCTTCTGGAGCCCAGGGGTTAAAATACAGAGTTGTACGATTTCTCACCAAGTTTGTTAAGGCCAAAGTACATTTAATTGTTTTAAAATGCATTTGTTTTTTGAAGATATACACATAAATAATTCACACAGTATGCTGTGTGGATATTTACTGCTTTTCTAGCTATCAAGAGGCAATAAGTAATTATTGTTACAATCAACAGTTTTTCTTTCTTTTGTTGCTTCTCTGTAAATGGAAAACTATTTGATGTGTATTTATATTACAGCCTGAGTGAAAAAAAGCAGTTGTTGAAATCTTCACTTACAAAACTAAATTATATGCTTTTTGTAAATGTTGATTTTTTTAAAACCTGATATGCAGTTTATATGCTAAGAATATATTACTCTCTAAAATATATTTTATGGGGTTTTAAAAAAAGTTATGAAAAATTCTTACATAAACTTTTGATTGACTGAATTGCTAACTAAATGATTAAATAATCTTTCTCTAAAAATATTAATTCTAAATAGAGGCAACTGAAATGGGGCATAAGCAATAACATTTCTTCTTAGAAAAGGTATCTTACTTTTTGAAAAACTGAACCTTGACTAATCTTTCATTAGTTATATCTTTATCCTCCAAATGTAAATTATTTCAATGTTGGATCAACTTGTTTTGAGAATTCTAACTTCAACATTTATTTTTTCCCCTCATCAGGCACATCAGAATGTTTTATTAGAAAAAAAAATTGTTGATGTCTTGAGCTAGTGTTGTAAGATTAGGTAATAGCTCTGAATAGTTCAGCTTATACTTTTTTTTTTATATGTATATATATATATATGTGGGTTTAGGGAGGATTGTTCATATGATAATAAGAAAAATCTCACAAGAACCCCAATGTTAGATTGATTTCCACTGTTTAGAATTGACCAGAATTGGAAGGTTTCAAAAACAGCTGTCATGTGAAAAAAGCAATAAACTGGTTCAGATGTACCTGGAAATAAGGGTGGGTTTTTTTTTATCTGAACAATGTCCTTTCAATTTCTGCCCTCATTTCTTAATTCTGTATTATATTTCTGCACCTATACCTATTTTTTTGAGTAATTTCTTTGAATTAAGATATTACTCCATAAATTGCTGTCATGAAGGAACATAACTCAGCTGAATATATATTTATATTTCTGTGCTTTTCAAGTTCTAGTTGATGATTCTATAGTAAGACTACCAATTAAGTATCTATACCTGATTTTCCGAGGAGAAGGAAAGCATGCACAGCTCTTTCTTTAAACACATGCTATTGCCTTAATTTATAAAGGCTACAAAAGTTAGCAACATACAGAATAACAACTATGCGTACTCAAGGATTGAGACATATGACTGGCTCTGATTTTGAATCACTGGCTTGTTTATACTACTGCTTTGTTAAATAAGAATAATATTAAAAATATCTGAAATGTTTTTCTGCCATTCCACTGTCTCTAAACCATTCAGAATAAATCTGCTTGCAAACATCATTAAATGAATATTTTTCACATTTATGAACACTTGGTATTTTGAGGGTGCTAAACAATTGACTGTCYGAATAGCTTTTTTCCTTTGATATGACTTTCTTAGGTGGTCAGTCAGAAAAAAAAGGATTATTCCATTCATTGTGAATTCTGCTACTTCTAGTATCTCGATGTAGTAATCTTTAATAAGCTATTCACTTAGCTGTCTCTGAGAAAGAATGAACTTCAGTTACTCTGTAGATCTAATTTCAACTTGCTGTTTTATAGCATTTCTTCAAATAGTAGTCATCCAGACAGATCTATTCTTGAAAGCTTCTTGAAGGCTAATTACATATCCTATACTGAGATGCATGTTACGTCACTGAAAAAAACGTAAATCAGGACATAATTATGAAGTTTAGTAGAGCTAGAAAAGCAAGAAAAGGAAAATTGAGAATGATTTTTTTTCTACCGCAGTTACCATTCTACTTAAAGTTCTATGATTAGCATAACTGGAATAACCCTGGTAAAGATTTATGCAAACCTATAAAAGATTAATGCTGATTCCTATAGATTTTTGTATTTGGGAAGCTGCCATAAAATACACAGTTCACTAAAACATTTCCTGTTAATTTGATGTGGCATAACATGACTTATTCTCAAATATAAAATGTCATTGTAATCATATGTTACTGGGATTTATTTTTCCTCATCCAGTCACAAGAGAAATATAACTGATTGGCACTTTGCCAACAATAAAGTCCTTGTCTTGAGTCTGGTTTACCCTGTGATGATGACTGTATAACTTTTCTCTTTCAAAAACCCTGTGGTTTTGCATTGCCTCTTGAACTAGGTACCAGCTATTTGATTAGGCATTGCAATCATCAAGAGGCTTTGCAAATCTCAATAATGGGTGTAGAATGCAATCCTAAATTTTAGGCTCTTGATCCCCAAGGAGGAATATGGAATCCGCAGCTTAGTCACTAAGCTCCCTATATAGCATCTTGAGGATAAGTGCCATAAAAAGATAGTACATGAAACTTCTGTTCTGAAGAGGTGCCTCTTGTGTCTATTCAATAGGAACTGTGAAACTTACGGTGTCATATGGTWTCACATCAACTTAGATTCATCATCTCTGGCTTAGAGGTGCAGGGAGGTACCCTCATTCACTTGAAGTCAAAAGATTGAAGAGTTTTTCAGAGAATAAACAGCTACCGATATTCTTTGAACAAACGAAGTCAGAACTTGCTCCTGTGCCACTGCTACAGTTGCTATTCTCTATATAATAAACTAGTGTTTAGAGATTTTGGCTAACAAGTGGAAGGTCTAGATTTGATTCTTCTAGGCTGAAGCAATTCAGGTCCACTTCTCACAAGAGCGTCCAAATATACATATATATCCTTAACCTTTCCTATTGCTTTCTGATATTCATGTCAAACAGGAAAGTGGCCAAAATGAAAAGATTTCAGCTTTTACATTTGGGAGGAGCTGTTTTAGCATGCTAAATTGGCAGAAAAGTAACCCCTCTTTTCCCTAAAAATTAATATAGTTTTCTGATTACTTAGTGCGTGGAAACAGGTTGGTTAGCATAGCCAGATCTAAGGCAAGAGAGGAAAAGGAAACGTTGCAGCAAGGATAAGGCTGTTGTGGCACTGCAGCTTTGAACATACTAGAAGACATTTTAGTTAGAAGAGTAGATATATTTACCTCTGTCTTTGCAGTATTCCCTATCCTTTTATAACAGTGTTGGTATCTACATTTTCAGAAATAACTGACATCTTTTTTAAAGGTTAAGTAAAATATCATTATAAATTACTGTGATTACACTTTAAGAAAAGCAGGTGAAAATACTGGACATAATTAAAGAATGTTTCTGGAAACATGACTATCTTAAAAACGGTAATAGAAAAAGTGACTGGAGAAGTAAATTTCTGCAGTATGTATGTTTGATTCATAGCATCTGCACACCTTACTCCTTTTTAATTTTAGAGACATCCTGGAGTGGATGCTAGCAAATTTACTTAGTATGTTACTTGAGCAAATTTCTATGTAAGTTTCTTTTATCTCATCTCAAAGCAGTGTTAGTATTCATTTACCATTCAGTGAAATGCAAACTTAACAATAACTGGTTGAACAAGAAGGCCAAGTTGATATAACAGGTTTACTATGGTATTTTCAGCACCAAAGAACAGTATTTTATCATGCTTACTTTGTTAGATACTTAACAGTGAAAGACAAAATGTCAAAATGTAATTTAAGTACAGTATCCATTTTTCTTGTTTTTAACTTGAAAATATACTGATAAATAGTTTTCACAGCACAATTACTTGTGAATACTTGCATTATCAGTTATTAAAATAAAGTGTGATAGCGTTTTGTATTGATTGCCAACAGAAATGTAATTGAGAATATATGCCCTTCTAGGGCTTTGTTGGAAGAGTCATGTTATGTCAGAAGAGTCAGCAGTGACTTCTGTACTGCATTTGCCATGTCATTTATTTTTATGAATTTCGAGTACATATTTGAAACTACTTTTAAAAAGTTATTTCAGTAGAAACATGCAGATGTGGTGCTAAAAGAATCATAATTCTTTTTTTTAAAATGTAATATGCATTTACACCGAGTGCTTCATCATCTGTGCTTTTTGGTCAGGTTCCTGTGTTCTAAATTTTGAATTCTAGTATATTTAAGTTTCATTCCTATAAATAAAATTTGGTAAATATAGCACTACGAAATGGTCATACAGTCATAACTAAGAGCTCATTTCTAGTGTACACATTAGAATTAGTGAGTGAATACAGTAAGCTCTCAAAAGTTGATTTTAGATGCTTGCATCTGTTCTTTTTAGAAATTCACAAAGCTTTCATGGAAAATTTCCATAACAACCCAAAAAAATATACTCTGTATAAGGTAAATTTTAAATATTACTACAGCTGTATAAGCCAAACAAGGAAGTCTGCAAAACAGAACAGAAAGTAGATTCTGTAATAGTTAGCTCTTAATTTTCTGAGTATTTTTTTTCCTTTCACCCATGTTGTATTATAGAGCAGTGCTGATACCAGTAGTCTTCAAGGATATGATCAATCATATTATATTTAGTAATACCTACAAAACAGTCTTTCTACAATGTGAGTAGATTTAAAAACCATTATCATTTTGTTTAAAAACCATTATCATTAGGCTTGGAGTAATCAGCATAGCAAATAAATTAATGAATATATACGGTGAGGTACTGTGGCAGATCAGCACTTGTTAAACAAAGATGGGAGTTCAGGGTGTTCCAGTACTTTGTCACAACTGATGTTGCCATTAACCATTTATCTTGCGAGCTTTGATTTTCATTATTTTATTGAAACTTCAGATCCAAAATAAAAGGGAAGCCTTAGACTTAATGTTTATGCTAAGATGCTGTCTTAATGCACTTCTCATTTAAAAATGGGTGAAATCAAAGAAGTCATTCACTAAAAACAAGTGTGGTTTAATTTTTTGTGTTGCAGTTATCAGTCATGCTGAGAGATAACCCATTTCTCCTGAATGTTGATGTTTGTCCTAGACGCAGCAGAAGAATAAAATATATTTTAATTTACATTATCTACCCAAATCATAAATGCCCTTGATTAATAAAAATACATGTGACAGCAAAGGATAGCTCTGCTTTTAATCTGTTACAAAGATCATAAAAGCAGTGCATGTTATGACTCTAAGATGTTTCATGAGAGATCAAGAAATCTGCACTTTTCTTAAGATTGACCTATCACCTTGAAAAGCAGTCATGAAGGAGAGCTGCAAATGCAAGACCACTGTCAGGTCAACCTGTCGTGGTGCTGACAGGTCTCTGATATAAAACCCAATTTACTGTTTAAGAAGCACATCCATTATCCTTCTGATTTTAAAATAGAACATACATCAGCAAAATGATAAAAGAAAGTGCTTAAGAATTATGAAAGTCAAGGACTATTTCATATCAGAAAGTCACAACCTTTTTTGCATATTACTGATTAAAATTACAGTGAATGTTAATATTCGTCTGTCTTTTTTTTTCTTCCAGAAAGTTAAGGGTTTGCATCAGTTGAACTTCAATCATTGTAATTCTACTTGTATTATATTGTTATTTGGATTAGTCAGACGTTATGTTACATTAATATTTATAGGACTTGAAGAGGTTTTTGGAAGTGTGGGTAATTTTAGGCAAACTGATGTGTCAGTTTTTGGGAAAAAGATCTGTCTTTTTGATCCTAATTAAAAAAACCCACCAACAACAAGCCATGTTTTTCCTATCATTAGATTTAAGCTTCATCTCCATTTGTAATTTGGAATAGAGTAAAATTCTTAAGTTTCCTATGTAAAGAGGATCTGTAGACTCTTCTACTTAATACAACTTTAGTTCTTGAAAATGGAAATGTTAAGGCATTACTGAATGGGCAGTAAAAAGGAAAAGCTTATTAAAATTTTTTACTTGATGACCTTAATGGATTTAAATGTTAAGTTGGATATCCTAAAATAGTAGGAACAAAACACTGATTATATTACTGAAATGTCCACCAAGGCTGTTGGAGAAATAAGATTATGGTTCTCTAGTATCAAAGCAGCTTTCACCCTTTAGAACAGTTTTCAGTGTCATCTTACTTACAAAGTTTTAAAATAGCTGTCTTAACTTGTGCCTGTATTTGACCATACCTTTTTTCCTGTCTTCTTTTTGCTTTTAGTGCTAGTTAAAGAGCTAGGGGCTTACTACATAACTCTTAATTCTGCAGAATTACTGGGCATAAGATTGCTTAAGTATTGTTATCCTTTTCCCAAGCTGTTTTTGAAAAATCACCCTAAACATTTCTAGTTCTTGTATTTTTCCAGTAAACTGTAATTTATTATTCATTAATTATAATGTCTTTAAGTTGTTTTAATCATTTTCCAGGTTTATATTGCAATACTATTCCATTCCCTTCCTTCCTCTTTGGGTACAGAAAGCCCCATGAAATTAATGAATCAATGAAGGTGTAGGAGGAGAAGACAAGGCACAAACCAATCATACCACAATTCTTCAAACTTGTGTGTGTATTGGAACACCTCATTTCAGGCAGCTTCATTCATATGCTGTCCCATTGGTCGCAACAGTCAGTAATAATTACTGCAACACTGCTGATTCAGAAACAATCATAGCTTTTTCAATGTTAGGGGAAGATTTCCTTCAAATTAGTTGCAACTTTCTATTGCATTTGTATTGGGGCAAAGATTTGTGGTCAGGTATTTAATTTTCACAATAGTTGCTTTCTTGGCATCAAAAATTCTTTACTGTCATGTTCCTGAGTTTATTCCTTAGCATTCAGAAATGCTAAGTTGTTATATAGAATAAAGCTTTACTAATATTTCCCTTCTGAATCAGTTTCTTCTCATAAGTAAAAACAAAGAAAGCCAGAGAAAGGATGACTTCTTCTGTTTTCTGAGATTGCCTTGTCTACATAGCTTCTAAATCTTTGATAAATATCCGTTACTGTACTATTCTTAATGGTGTTATTGCAAATTCCTATCACATTATCACTAGAAGCCATAGTAAAAGAACAGGATCTGCTGATGGCACTGTACAATACAATTCAAAACGAGAAGCTCAGGGTTATTGTTTGTATACGTTCCTTTAAAAACTTAAATGTATCTATCTCACGCATGTGATAGAAATATATGAAGGTAATTATTTCACTGAAACAGAAGACTAGAGAGCATGGAGGAATATTCTGGAAGAATATTCTCAGAAAACTACAGAAAAGCTATGGAAATATATGTATCACTTAATGATAATTGGTAACATATTTCCATTTTGATGAAAAGTTTTAAGTTTTTGAGAAAAGATAATGAATAAGAAAGGATAAAATAAGAAATGTGAAGCAGTACTTCAAATAGTTCTGAAAACTAGATTCTGTATTATCAGCCAAAATAAGATCATGCATGGAAAGGTTATCTAGTTCATCAGCTAGTGTGATGAGATTCATGCATACAGTTAAATGTAAATGACATCAGTGAAAATGGCATTTAGTCTTTGTCCTTATGCAAGATTATGTTACTCTCATTCCATTTGTCTGCAGTTTTACTATGTCTAATCCAGTTTATAGTTTGACATGCTGGATAATAACCTTTCTTTTCCAGGGTTAAAAGAGGACACAAGTGGGAAAAAATATGAAAATATATTATTAAAGTTACTGAGGAATAATTTCTTTGTACATCACTTTTAAGCAAGCTGAATCTTTATTTGACCAAAACTTAAGCTATTTTGTCACTGAGCGGTAGTGTCATTAAGATTTTAGATGTTGACAGTTTCAGTAGTTTCGAAAATAAGTTCCTCCTGTCGTCTAATTGTCATTGGTCTAATTTTGGATTTTCAGAATTTGCTATGCAGTTACTCAATATGGTTTTGATCTCCACAGAACCTATATCTTTATGAGTGCATTCTCTTCTTTGTTTTCTTACCTGCAACCTGCTGAAACTGGCAAAATCACAAAAAAATGTGCATGGAACCATATTCTTTGGCACTGGCTTTTACAATCCTATTGGCTAACTGTACCTACTTTGTTTTTTTTTTTATTTTTAAGAATACATGTAAACTTCTTTGGAAATTTATTCCAGATTCTTTAGGTAGTAGATTCTGTTTGTTGGTGATCTAAAGAAAATTGATAATTGAATGCTTTTTTTTTGTGTAGGCACTCTTGATTTTGATAATCCAGTTGTCTGCTAACGACCCTTAGGATGAGAATTGTTGTTCTGCAACCCCTGACAGGGGTGGGGAAAGGGTGTGTGGTTCTTTCTGGATCTGAGTAAGAAAGGCCTGACAACAAAGGACATAATAAAATAGCTATTTTAATAAGACAGAATAAAAATATGAATATAGATAGCAAGTAAATCTTACGTCCTTTCAGATGCTGGGAACCCTCCTTTTGTGCAGCATTGAACTGACCCCCAGATGGATTTTCCCATGGTACTCTGCACACATTATGTCTTTGGAGAGTTTCCTCTTCCCTCCCATACCGTGGTGCCTTTTATTTTGTGTAGCAAACAGAATCATATGTCTTCTCCTGACAGGTTGGAATGTTATCTGTGTCATAACGTTCACCAGCATGCAGCACAGGCAGGCATGGGCCACTCCAGCAGATTCCCTTACAGTGGCATAATCCTACTAACATATGGGCTTCTCAAGCCTTAAGTACAAGGCTCAATAGAGCAGACATGGCTTCCTCAAGACCACTAACTCCTCAAATACAATGTCTTCCACAAGGCTCCCAATACATTCATCTGGCCAAATGTAGATGCATACCAAAAAATGAGCTAAGAAAAAAATGAGGTGTCCATAGAACTTACAATACTGTTGTGGTTTAACCCAGCAGGCAGTCAAACACCATACAGCCGCTCGCTTACTCCCCCCTCCCCTCAGTGGGATGGGGGAGAGAATCGGGAAAAAAAAGTAAAATTCGTGGATTGAGATAAAGACAGTTTAATAAAACAGAAAAGGAAGGGAAAATAATAATAATAATAATAATAATAATAATAATAATGATGATAGAATATACAAAATGAGTGATGCACAATGCAATTGCTCACCACCCGCTGAGCGATACCCAAGCAGCGATCGCTRCTTCCTGGACCAYRYCTCCTATTTATATATTGAGCATGACGTCACATGGTATGGAATACCCCGTTGGCCAGTTGGGCTAGCCCTCCCGGCTATGATCCCTCCCAGTTTCTTGTGCACCTGGCAAAGCATGGGAAGCTGAAAAGTCCTTGACTAGCAGACTACTTAGCAACAACTAAAAACATCAGTGTCTTATCAACATTCTTTTCATACTAAATCCAAAACACAGCACTAGGAAGAAAATTAACTCTATCCCAGCCGAAACCAGGACAAACACATATTGAGTTAGAAAAATTATCAGCTCTACCTGCCTACAGTGTGATGCAGCTCATCCTAGGGCAGACATAAATTTTTAGCAATAACTGTGCAACTGAAGTTTAGCAATACTTTATGAAATAACTGTTTAGTATATGTGAATCAGTATGATTTGGTGCCACAGATTATTTTATGTCTACTGTCTAACTCTACTCTGAATGCAGGGAATTTACCAGGAATCAGTCCTACATATTTGAAGTATAGGATCTTACTTCATTTACTATTCTACCTACATTTTGAAAAATGTTAAAATATTGAATTATTTGTATTGTCCTTTATAAGGAATTAACTTAAGAATGTTATATTTGAGAAGATATATTTTATCTTAATAGTTCAAGTTTAGCAAGGCGTAAAAGCTTGCTTGCTTGCTTGCTTGCTTTCTCATAAAGTCATCTTTGGTCAGCTTTACTCTGAGTGCTAGATTTATTCAGGGACAATGAAATCTTCTTGTCTTTAAATTTCAAAGCTGCCTTTTTCCTTCAAGACCAAGAGGTTTCTTGTCTTATCCCTGAAATGATGCATGAAAATTAGCCAAGTCTCAGCAGAAGTGTCTGATTCTTCTTTGCCACTAGTGCAAATAACAAAAGTAACATTGTTACATATAAAGACAATAATTTTTCTTAACTATAATGTTAACAACAATCACCAAAGGCATTCAAAGGTTATTTTACCTTTGGTAAATGTCCAGTATTCATAGTCATATATTCTTAGAGCATTTCTATCATTTAATTATTTGCTCTAAGATCATACCATTTTTCATTTCTCTGTCTTTTCTAGTTTTGATAGTACCTGGCTTGTTTGGGTGTGTGCACTGTTCTATCTAAATAAGAAAATTGATAAGAAAATTGCTAGGCTCTGGTTTGTTTAAGGTCTACTCTTCTGTAAGGCATCMGATTTTGTGAAGATATGTTTAAATAATCTGTTACTAGTCTTGTATACAAGGAATCGACATTGCACCCTAGTTACAAAAGCATCTGCCAAATTTTTGAAGACTGAGATTTGAGAATCTTTTATAAGTCTTACCATTTTATAACTAGCTTAGATTTAGTCACCAGATCCTCCAGACTCATTCTTGATTTTGGAAACTAGATTCTACATCTACATTTCAACTTGTATTTAACTTCTGTGTAGTTAATGTAACACTATACAATTTGTTCCACTTTGTTCCTCTTTGTCAGAGATCTGTAGTGTTACAGATTATTTTAGCTTGTTAGAAAAAATCTTCCTAAGATATAGGTACCTTCTGACTTTTAAGCGTTTTATGCCCTATATCCTAACGTGGCAAAATTGCTTTTGTTTAATGACATTCTGCTTTTTCAAGATACTTGCTGTTATGGTGACATCCTTACAAGTTTGCATTCTTGTTTACTTTAAGCAGATCCTTTCTTAAAATGTAATGTGCCAACTGTCAGAAATACTCAAAGATATTCAGACAAATGGAATCCTTATGAGAAGGAGAGTTTTTCCTTCCACTTATTGATTTACATATACCTTGACAATCTCTCTATTCTGGGTTGGTGACAGAGGGAAGGTAAGAAATTTTTTTTTCTTTGATTTTGGGGTTTTTTTTCCATTTTGAGATTATTTGACAGAGTTTTTACATAATTGCAAATTATTACATAGTACAGTGTTATGTTACTTATTGCTAAACAACAGGTGGACAGTTAAGTCGGCATTCCATGGAAGCTGTCTTCTGAAAAGTGTAGCATCTTATGTCGTGTTCAGTTCCTGTACTATTGTCTTGTCCATGGTACACAAAAGATATCTTTTAAAAGTTTAATCTTCAAAAAGTAATGGAGAAGTTGCTCTAGTGTATATAACCTGCTAAAAAATTTTCCTGTTTTGAATGGTATTCCTGTTCCTACAGCAGTATTGAAAATTAATTTCTATATGTGAAAGATGAACATAAATATTTGGAGACACTCAGTATGTATGTTCACATATTGCACAAAGAAGCAATTATTGAAATTACTAGGCTTTCAAAATACCGGTCTTTATTATGAATATGCATTTTTCTATTTATTTTTTGAGATATTAGGACTTGATATTTCTAAAGAAGACACATCTAAGGGTTATACAATATGGCCTCTGATATCTGATTTGTGCCAATATCAGTTGTGATTAGTCTGATAATCTCTTATATCCTCTTTAATCCTCTCTAAGTCCCTTTATTATTGCAAACTCCAGTCTGACATCAATGGTTTTATTACGCCAGTTACAATCTGGATTAGTTTAGGAAATTAGTTTTTCTAACTGATTGCATGTTCTGCCTGTGCATCTTTGCAGTTTCTTTTTGTGGCAACACTGTATAATCCTCTGAAGCATCTTTTGCTGAGATTTTTAAAAGTTGTGATCTCACCAGTAACCATATGATTAGTTTCTTCCTTGTGTTATTACTAGGTGGAAGTACTTTTGATTGATAAATATAAAGCAAAAGGTGACTGATTACATAAACTTGAGATTTTAGAGCCTCATTTTTTTCAGGAATAAAGGAAATAATTCATAGCAAGTAATTCGCTCAATGAGTTTAAATGAGTTTACCTTCTACTATTCCAAAAGTATTTATGAGAATATCTGAATTCCCTCAATCTTATTTATTGTACTGATTTGTTGTGTAAATATTTTCAGCAACTTGGCAATGAATTTTTAATGTGAATATTTGGTTTTATACTAAAACACAGTTTCAATTAGGTGAGCCTTCTAAACAGTCTCTTCAATCCATCTTAGTCAACACAGTAACCACCTAGTGGAAGACCATTTTTCTTTCGAAAAAGAAAATACAATGCAGAGTAGAAACACTGTACTCAAGACTTCAAAGAGGAACTTAAGACTATGGCTATTTCATACTGGACAATAAAATGTGAGATTGCAAGTACTTTGGCATATAAAATGCAAAATGTAGTATTTGATCAGCTGAATATTTTCATTGTTTTCAATAATCACATAAATTCACCAACAGATCTGTTGTTAGTCAGCTGTGTAGCAAATAATTTTTCATTGGACTAGAGTTCTTTTTCACAGAAAGAAAGTGTCCTGGAAATGTAAATGTTGTCCACACACCTTCTTATTAGAAACCATTTCCATATAAGTTTCTAGAGAATTCAATATGAAAATAAGGATAGAAAATTTAAGCTAAATGTTTGTAATCAGTAAAATTAAAAATCAGCAGCAGACAAATGTATTCTTCACAGTAAGAACAGCATTAAAATTAAAATTCTTCTTAAAATACTTAATTGTATTGAATAAATTATGAAATTTCAAAATTCCCATCAAAGTTTTTATTCCTTCTGCATCTGTCTACATCTGAGGAAATGTATTCACTGAAAGGAAAGACAGTTATGAAGTGTTCTGCTTGTTTCCTTTAGGAGCTCCATCCTTCTGAAAAAAATGCCTCAGCTGGTGGGGAAAACTTTCATTTAGTGGCATCCATTTTAGTTGGTCCTGAATTAATATAATTTTTTTAAAAAGCAAAATCACTATTTATTTTTTAAATATGTGTCAGCTATACTCAAATTATAAATACAGACATATATTTTTACCATAAAAATACTGTATATTCTGAAGAAAAATAAAGGTGTGATCTGCCCTTAGCTTTTGCCTGATAGCAGAAGAAATGATTGGTACTAGATTAGTCATTTATGTGCAGCTTATCTGGGTTTTTCTTCTGATCTTGTCAGTCTTAAAAGAACTATGAATTTTATTGAGACTGGTGATGCACTTGTAGCTTTATTACCTGTTTGAGAAGCTACAAAATACTGAAGCTCTTTAATAACAAACACTTTATTATTTCCTTGTGTCAGCAAATTTCCTAGATTGATACATTCTGTTTGATTGCTGCAATCCTACTGCACTGTTTATATGGTTCTAAGGCACTAATTTTTGCAAGACCTTGAAATAAACTAGTAAAGGCATTATAAATATATCCTTTTTCTTCTTTAGTTTAGTCATATGACTTCCTTCTGTGCTATGATTAGCTGCAGTACTTACTTTATTCTGACTTCCATCAGTGTTGTTATTAGTTGCTCTCAGTTGACAGCTGAACTGTCAAATACTGTATTAATGAAAATGAATTCCTTCTTAAAATGTTGGTAGGTCTGATAGCTAAATAATAGTTACTGCTCACCTGTCCTCCACATCTTTACTTCACAATTACCCAACTATCTTTTCTTTCTGAGATGGTGCAACTGATATATATCAAACTAAATTGTCAGCAATTGTTCTCAATTTCTGTTTAACTTTGAAATTGCAGTTTCTATTACAGACCTGAAGGAGAGCTTCTGTTTTGATTTTGCCAGTTATACCAATTCATGTAATAAAAGGTATTTACCCTATCTGTAAACCTTATTGCTAGATTATATGTACACCTCAAGTCTTTATATGCGTTGCTTGTATGTGTCAAGGAAAATAGAGCTGATAAAAAAATTAAATAATTGTAATAGGTTAGAAACAAAAAGTGATTTACTACAAATCTAAGTATCTTTACAACCATTATTTAATGCATAATCTTCCATTTCTTCAGTTTGATTTTTTGAAATCTGTATCATAATGAGTCATTAGATTTTGAAAATGATCAGGAATGAAGGGATGGGAAGGTTTTATATGGCCGAGTAGTTCATCTTAGGCAACAATAAATTTTTTTTGTTGATCCTCAGTTAAGCAAAGAATTCGTGCTTGTGCTTACCCTGTGGTAAGCTGAGTGAGTTCAAGAAGAAAAGATGGATGAAGCCTAACGTTTTACTACTAGGTTCCAGTTGTCACTCTGCTGTGGTTTCAGCTGTACTTTTTACCCTTCACTGGGTTTACCTCTTCTTTAGGCCTAAGGGAAACTAGGTAAAGTCTTTTTCTGAGATTAGAGAGGTTGCAGCAGCAAGATGGTGTAACTGCTGATTTCTCTCAAGGACGCTGAGCTGCTGGATGTGAAGCTTGGCCAGCTGCCCCTGTGGCTGGCAGCAAGGGACTTCACCCTCTGTTTTGATGGGGCCCTGCACAGGTGGTGTGATAGGTACTATACAATAATTACACCACTGTGAGAATGGGGGCCTTGGTGGTATCACTATGGAACTTGCTGGCAAATTTGTCATCACCTTCCATCTGGAGCTATGATCACTTGAATCATGACCAACACAGCATGAACTTCAGAAAGTGAGAAGTACACCTGTTGAATAGACTTGGCTGCTGAAACAGTTACCCTGCTGAAGGTACCAGAACTACTCATGTTAAAACCTGTCCTGCTATTCTGACCATAATAAATTCTACGCAGCTTCCACTTAAATCTCTTTTTGGTTGGAAACAGGCTCTTTAGGAATGGCAGTCTGTGAAGCTGAGGAGAGGGAGTTGCCCTTTATATGAGAGAGCAGCTGGAGTGCATGGAGCTCTGCCTTGTGACAAATGATGAGCCAGCTGAGAGTTTATGTGTTAGGATTAGAGAGTGACATGGTTGTGGGTATCTACTACAGACCGCCTAACCAGGTGGAAGAAGATGAGGCCTTCTTCAGACACCTGGAAGAAGCCTCACACTTGCAGGCCCTGATAGCCATGGGGGACCTGGTTGATGTCACTTCAGTGTCACTCTTGATAATCTTTGAAAGGTCATGGCAATCTTGGGAGGTTCCTCTGGGCTTGAAGAAAGCAAGTGTCACTCCTATCTTCAAGAAGGGCAAGAAGGAGGATCCAGAGAACTAGAGACCGTTCAGCCTAACATTGATCCCTAGGAAGGTGGTAGAGCAAATCCTCCTGGAAACTATTTCCAAATCTATGGAAGACAAGAAGGTGATTGGAAGTATTCAGCATGGATTTATAAAGGGGAACTCATGCTTAACCAACATGATAGCCTTCTACAATGAGGTGACTAGCTCAGAGGATGAGGGGAGAGCAGTGGATGTTGTTTATTTTGACTTTAGCAAGGGTTTTGATGTTGTCCTTCATAACAGGCTCATAGAACTGAAGTATGGACTAGATAAGTGGGCAGCGAGATGGATTGAAAACTGGCTGAACTGCTGGGCTTGAAAAATTGTGATCAATGGCACAAAGTCCAGCTGGAGGCCAGTCACTAGTGGTGTACCCCAGGGGTACTGGACCCCAGTATAGGGGTTGATGGGACAGAGTGCACTCTGAGCAAGCCTGTGATGATAGAAAATGAGGAGGAGCTGCTGATACACCAGCCGGTTGTGCTGCCAGTCAGAGCGACCATGACAGGCTGAAGAAATGGGCCAACAGGATTATTCTGAAGT
Organism: Phoebastria nigripes; assembly: GCA_035582835.1. Classification (NCBI taxonomy): domain Eukaryota; kingdom Metazoa; phylum Chordata; class Aves; order Procellariiformes; family Diomedeidae; genus Phoebastria; species Phoebastria nigripes. The sequence continues at coordinate 993,556 of JAYKAV010002944.1, read as the reverse complement.
TCAACAAAGGGAAGTGCAAAGTCTTGCCCTGGGGAGGAATAATCCCATGCACCAGTACAGCCTGGGGGCCAACTGGCTAGAAAGCAGCTTTGCAAAAATGGGCCTGGGGGTCCTGGTGGACAACAAGTTGAACATGAGCCAGCATCGTGTCCTTGCGGCAAAGAAGGCCAGGAACTTCCTGGGCTGCATTAGGAAGAGCATCACCAGGGGGCAGGGAAGGGGATCCTTCCCCTCTGTTCAGCCCTGGTGGGACACATCTGAAATGCTGTGTCCATGTCTGGGCTCCCCAGTAAAAGAGAGATGGACATACAGAAGTGAGTCCAGTGAAGGGCCATAAAGATTATTATGGGATTGAGCATGTGACATACAAGGAAGGACTGAGAGAGCTGTGACTGTTCAGCCTGGAGAAGAGAAGGCTCAGGGGGATCTTATCAGTGTGTTTAAATGCCTGGGGTGGGGGATGGGATAAAGGAGATGGAGACAACCTCTTTCCCAGTGGTGCCCAGTGACAGGACAAGAAGCAATGGGCATAAACTGAAACACAAGAAATTCCATTGAAACATAAGAAAAATACTTTTTTCTTTGTGAGGATGATTGAACACTGGCATAGGTTGCCCAAAAAGGTGGTGGAGTCTCCATCCTTGAGGATATTCAAAACCCAACTGGACACAGCCCTGAAGTAACCTGCTGTAGGTGACCCTGCTCTGAGCAGGAGGATTGGACTAAAGAGTTTCCAGAGATCTCTTCCAACACAATGTGATTGTCGTATCTGCAATTTCTCCTACCCACCAAAGTGGAGAAAACAACTATGAAAATTAAAATAAATTTTGCCATGTAGAGAATCATGCTAACGTTGCCAGTTATCTTCCAGTATCCATGTTAGCTTACTGAAAACTGGCTGCTCTGACAGCAAAAATGGCATATAGAGTAACCTGTGACAGCTGACTATACAGTGTTGTTCAGAATAGCCAGATGCCTTGCTGTCCCCATCCTAGTGTCTGTTTTTATATCCAGCATTGAAGATGGACATTGAAAGATGATTTGTTTGAATGACCACCAACAAAATTGCTGTGGATGTTGAAAAAAAACGTTGTCATAAAGATTCTAAACTGAGGGGGAACATCACATCTATTGGAACTCTGTTTTCAATGTTTCTTCAAACAGTTCTTCATTGCTCTGTATTTGAAAAGTTTTTTCATAATCACGAAGGCTTTTTTTCTTTTTTTTACATTGTGTGTGGGAAAATGATATAGTGAGATCGAAGGAAAACCATTTCAGAAACTTCCATGACTCAGAGCCATAGTTGTTGTTCATTTGTGTCCATGGGAGAACTGCCTTCTGATAAGCTCATATCTTTTTTAATTGAATCCCTTGGAACTTATGGTGAGGAAAATAATTCGTATTTCTGGATTTTGGCACTTAAAAGATTAGCTCCTTTTCCCTTAAGTCCATCTACTACCAGATTATGTTAACTGTGTTTCTTCTATCTTTTCATTGAAGACTCTGCCAGGTCCCAGCAGATTTATGCTTTGTGATGCTGAAAATTGAAACTTTTACTGGAATTTTGTTTTCCTTAAGTATTGGTTGATTTATTTAAAAATATTGCAGTTTATGATAAAACAATAGAAATGGTATTACTTTGATTGGCATGGTTTTCAAAGTATGATGTCTCTGTCTTGAAGTTCAAACTGGTAGTTTGAAAATTAATTCTCTTCACTAAGAGATGCTGGTCTGAGAGGCTGCAAGGACATACAAAATTATAGTAGACATAAGTACCTAGGTTAGGAACGGAAGCCCCAAACAAATAATTGAAACAATTGGCAGTCCAGATGTGCCTCAGGAAATGAGAGTCTGAATTTTCTGGCAAGAAGTAAAGTTGAATAATAAAACATTTAAACCTCTTTAAAAAGCTTAATAAACAAGGATTGTCTCTAGTAGCATGGTAAATACATGCTGTTGCATCTGAATTACAGCCTAGGTCACCTGCATTCTCCATCAGTTGTTGCATCAGTTGTTGAGATTTAATAGCAAAGCCTCAAGGGCAAGGTTACCAGACTAAACACCCTGTGCAATTTCTGTGGGCTACAGAAACATACTGTGTGTGTGAAACCAAGAATTTATGATTCATCTAATTAAAGTCTTAACAGTCTGATAAAAAAAATATTATCAGTCTAGGTAAGAAGATACTTGCACTTATAGTCAAATTATCCAATTAGTACTGCTTATGCCCGATAATGAAACTATTAAAAATGATACATACGAGCTTTCTAGTACCTATGCCTTATGCTGATGCTGTGCTCACCCTTCTAATGCATATCTGGGTCCTGAAGTCAATGGTGCTATTCCTCCTCAAAAGAAAGGGTTATGGCAAGTCATCAGCATCCCAGGTTTTTGATAGGAGGAATGTGATGTTTATGTTGCTGATTTCTTCCCCCTCACGGGGGGAAGAAGGGGGTCCCCCTTGAGTCTATTTTGCATCACGTTTATACATTCGCTAACACAGTTTGCTTTTTCTTCATTGGTCTGTATTTCTGCATTATATCCAAATTTACTATAAATGATATGTTTCGCGTATGTTGTATACTTGTTCGTGTCTGGTTGGAGGTGGGGAGGCTGTTACAATCCTGTTTTTATTCAGCAGCCTTTAAGCTGTGGCTTTCTGATAATCTAAATAATGCTTTACTAGCATAACCTAGTTGAGCATATATGCTTGTTCTGAGGACATCAATAGTTTACAAATATAACAGTGCCCTAGAAGGCATTATATATAAACACGTACAGAATCAGATACAATGTCCTAGTAACAGCTTGTCATCAGTATCTACTAGTTATGTCAATATCACTCATATGTTATCACAGTTATTTCACAACACAGTGCTTGTCATAAGCTGTAACCTAGACTGCTCGTCCCTGCTCAAGAATAAAGACAACAAATGTGGTTTAACAACTCTGCAATATTATTAAGCCATTTGGGAAATTACCTACCAAAAARCCTCCCAACCATCCCAAATTGGTAGATTCATTTCTAAAAGTGACTTTCTGATCAGAACTAAAACATTAATATAGATGCACCCAACGAGTTAACAGTGGAAATAGTTGTAAAGTGCCTGAATTGCTAAAACACAAGTTCTGTATTTAATTTCCTGCTGTTATCCATGAAGACGGTAAGTGACGAGATTACCTTTACAGCACCCTCCTGATAAACCCACATACCAGTTTGCTTTGGGGTCTCCAACAATCCACTGTCATGTTTTAAAGGTTCCAGTGCACTGAAATACTCTAGAGATATGGACTTTTCACTCTTTTCAGAGGAACTCCCTATTTCATATTTAAAGATGAGTTATGTATGTGATTGGCTTTGTTACTGCACTAACTCTCTTCAGACAGCAAACTGCATAAGAACATGTAAAATTACAGTTACCTGCAGTCACCATTGCAAGCTTCACCAGAACTTAAGTCACACTGATGGCGTTGTTGCCAAGTGTCTCTATCTCTGAGATCTGCAGAGTTTTACCCTGAACTATTATTCATATTTTACCAAGCATTGCCAAAGCCTCCAAGTATGAATTTGGATTTGAAAAAGAACTGCCCTCATCTCTATGTACAGTGAGGAATTCTAGAACCCTCCTTCAACTAAATAGTGGCTCATGGGGAGCACAAATTGAAACTTGACATGTAGGAAAGCAGACAAAAAAGTTTTATGTTACTTGTAACTGCTGTATGTCAACTATATGTGTTATTCACAGCCCCTTTTCTGTCAAATCTGATAGAATCTTAAAATTTGAGGGTTGAGAAGAATTAGAAAGAAAAAAGCACGTGCTGCATCATTGATGGACATGCATTTAAAAAAGAGCTAGAGCTCACTGCAGACAAACTGCAGAGACAAAAAATTACCTGGATTTCACTGCTCAGTCTTATAAACACCTACAACATACATATCAGCAAATCCTCACAAAGAAAATCGGTTACAGGAAAATAACTTTTTCATTCATTACCTAATCTCATCTGCTCACGGTCTCTTTATTCATATAAATTGCCATTAGTGCTAGTAATTTCGCCCAATACCCTTGTGTTTGATATCTTGTGTTGACAGAAGAAAACAGAGCATTAGTCCAAAAGGTTTATTCTGACATGATTAGATACCACAGTTCAGACAAATATGTTGTTTGGCTAGTTTCTAGTTGAAATATTTTTAGTATACACTTTTGTTTCCCCTTACTCCATATGGATAGTTGCTGAAAGACTCAATCCGTAAAGTTTTCTGGGAGGAATATGAATGTAGTGACACTGGAGTAGGGGAAATTTAACATATATGGTATAGTATGGAATATAGAATTATTGAATCATTCAGGTTGGAAGGGATCTCAGGAGGTCCCTGGTTCAACTTTCTGCTTAAAACAGAATCAGCTATGAGATTAGACAAGGTTGCCAGGGTCTTTACCTAGTCAGGTCTTGAAAATCTCAAAGGATGGAATCTGGACAACCTCTCTCCAGGCAACCTGGTAGAAGCTGTCTTCTTTCAGTTTATGTCTCATCCTCCTCTCATGATACACCACCATGAAGAAGAAATCTGGTTTGGACAAAAGAGGTAGTGAATGGAGTGAAATAAGGACCAAGAAAAGGTGAGCATAGTGGTAGTAGCAAAAGCCAATTTATCAAAAGCCTTTCTTGAAAAGGTTCAATCACAGCACCAATCCAACAAAATAATACCAGTGGGCATTGCCAGAGACAAGAATAAGTGCAATGACTTTTAAGAGCATTAGAAGAATCGAAACAAATTGAGAGAGAATAAAAACCTTACAGGATGAGTTTGGCTCATTTATTTAGGGAGGCATGGACTTCTAAACAAGAAGTACAGCAAAATCATAGCATAATTTAAGTTGGAAGGGACCTCTGGAGATCATTCGGTCCATCTCACTGCTCAAAGCAGGGCCAAACTCTAATTTAGATCCAACTTTAAAGGTCTACCAGGTTGTTCAGGGCCCTGTCCCCAGTCAAGTTTTAAGAATCTCTAGCAGGCAGAGATTCCGCAAGCTCTGTGGGCAACCTGTTTTAATGTTTGACCATCATAATTGTGAAAACTTTTTTTTCCTTGGACTTGATCAGAATTTTGTACATTGTAATTTAGGAGGCAGCTGGAGCTGCTGCCAATGTGTATATTGCTGTCATTATTTTTGGTGCCRTTGATAGTGGCATGACTATGACTGGCCTTAGTCTGGGAACAGCTGGCTGCAGCACTGAGTGGGACTGAAGAGTCACTGACTTTCTAATGCAAAAGGCTGGTCGCAGAACTGGAAATACTTTGTGCCTCCTTGGATCTCACCTGTAAAACAGCAGTATCAGCCTTTCTTTAAAATAGTCTGAGCTCTGTGGAAAAAGATCTGTGTATGTGGATATTATATTATTCCTGGAGAAGAGAAATTGAGAGTGCAAAAAATGTGTTACTTATGTATTTTTATCACAGTACTAAAAGTAGGATAGAAGAATAGCAAAAGATACTTTCAGATGATGTTCTTTACATGGAATTGATAGGATATGGCCTAGACATGCCAGCTAGAAGAAGAACAAGTGGAACCAAATGTCACACACTGGCTGTTGGACTTCAGAGCAAATAGGATGCTAAAACTTTCCAGGGTGGTGGAAGAAGGTTGTTGGTTTGGTAAGAAATTAAGTTTGTCTTGTTGATTTGGCTTTGTTCAATGAACATTAAGGGTAAAACATTCAAAGTTGTAAGATTATACATGAGGGAAGAGAATGCCAGATGCTAACTAATTTGATGCAAACTACCAAGGAGCATTCAGACATTAATATTTTTCTTGCTACCAATCTAGGACATACCGATTGATTTTAAGAGAAAATATTTTTCTTCCATTACATAATGCATACAAATATATTGTTGTTTTGTCACAAATATCGACTTCGGTTGCTTATATTATTTTTTATTTTTGCATGGGTTGGAAAGAAGAGAAATCACCTTTTCTAAAATATTTCAAAACAGTTACTTAACTTTTAGTATTTATAGAAAGGTGTATTCTGATTTTTCTTAAGCTACAGTAGAAGCTCGGACCTCCTGAATATGGAAGTCAATATGAGTTCTACCTGAAAAACAGAAAGATATAATTTAGATCAGAACTGTAGCTAAATTTTTCCCTCAGTGTCATTCATCTTTGATACGCTATAACACTGTTTCTGTGTTTCTATATTACTCGTGCTTCTGTTACAAACTAAGCAGACAACCAAAAGGAATCTTTCAAGTTGATCTCATTTCTTTTCAGGGTACAGCATACCATCTTTTCAGTTTCTGTTACTAATGGAAATCTTAAGCATGAGATGTCTCAATTTTCTGTCATATGTTATTATTCTATCATTTATTTGTATTTCTTAGCTTTGACTCATAAATTTGTTTAAACTGTTGAAATACTGTTGAATTGGGGTGAAATATACTGTTAATTGGGGTTTAATGTTTGACCATCATAATTGTGAAAACTTTTTTTCCTTGGACTTGATCAGAATTTTGCACATTGTAAATTAGGAGGCAGCTGGAGCTGCTGCCAATGTGTATATTGCTGTCATTATTTTTGGTGCCGTTGATAGTGGCATGACTATCATGAAAATACTGTTAATTGGGGTTTAGTAGCATTCATGTCATTCCATAAACACATGGAATTGCTGTTATTTGTGTGGAGGTACATGTGAATTCTCTAGTTTACAAATGAATGTAATCCTCAATCAATGCCATAGATTGTGAAGAGTGTTTCTGTAAATGGTATTTCATGAATATTCTAATTTTGTTAGGTTTCTTATTAGTTATTGCAAGATATTGTAACTCTTAATTTGGATATGTGCATATCCTAATGACTAGTTACCAGTACGTAGATGTTATTTTTACCTTATCAGAGATAATAATCAGCATTAGCTAATGTATATAGATGCCTACACTGTTCTAGCCATTTAATTGTATAACTTATGTGACTATATCAAAATTTAGATAAATGGTTTTGAATTTTAAGGATCTACCAGATAAAAACCTTACATTACAGTGCCTTCCATTTATACTCTTGGTACCATGATGTTTGCATTCTTGCATATGACTGATTTACACTTTCATGTCCTCTTCAATATGCATGTGCTGCGTATTCTTGAGATTATAGTTCTCAAGCAGTAGGAGGGTGGAGGAAAGAATAGAAATGTTAATACAATCTCAAGAATCTTTTATTATGATTTAACATCTATCTCCATGGAGAATATTTGCCTGTGTTGATATGATACAACCTGAAAACCAAACAGTTAAAAGGTGTTAATTTTCAATATTAAAATATTCATGGAGTTAAAGTACAGTGAACTATAGCTGCCTCCTGAGAAGAGGGAGGAAAAACCTCATACAAATGTTTTTGACAATAGAGCTTAGTGAGAATGATTACCATACAGTAGAGAGAGAGGAAACGTCATCTCATGGTAGGACCAGGAATTGAATCTTTATCAAAGCTACAGCATTAAAACTAGTCCTTAGAGAAAAGGGAGATATTTAAAACTTATTTATTTCCTTTTTTTATCAAACCAACTCATACCTTTAGCTGTGATGCAAGGTATGATGGTGCTTTAGCCAGGCTTTTACAGATATTCAGTGACTTTATCAACGGTCTTAAAGTAGATGTTAAACTGTGTGGAGTTACACAATACAGTGATACCTTGGGTAACTCTTAAGATCGGTTGATAAAAATAAGTACATTAATCATGGCCCTTTTATTATTAAAAAGGCAAAAGTAAGCAGGGCGTCGTAAAGAGGTACATTGTTTTATAAGTGAAGAAAGTAACAAAGGCTTGTTTCCCAATGATGTCTGTTTCTCATACCCTTTTCCCTGGGTATGAATTCTACCTGTTTTCTCTCTCCCCCCTTTCCCAAACCCTCCTATAACTGCTAACTATTGTCTGGGAGAGAAGTACATGCTGTTGCTGTTGCTGTTTCTGAGCTACACATGCTAACTGGACACATAGGCAGGCAGAGTAGCTTGCAACAGGTCAAACAGAACACTTAACTGATATATTCATATTACCACCCCTCCCTCAGTGGAATATTAATTGAGGTCTGCCTTCTTTAACTGGCTGCAGGTTTTCACAAATCTTCTAGGACTCTAACTGTATCCCTTTAAAACTCTGAAATTTTTTTGCAATTGACCAATGTACTCAAAAGTTATAGAGGCAGAGTATACATCCTTACAGAAGCCTGATTAGTTTCTTTCCTTAGAATACCAGGCTAAAAATACACTAAACATCAATTTAAAATCTTTTTTATTCTTTATTGTCCTTATGAAGTGGTGATAATAATTCTATAATAAGAGTGGAAACAATCTTCCCATCATAAGTGTAGAAAGAATGTGATTGCCTGAGACTGTGCCTACTTAACAAGAAGTTTGGTGAAACTCAAAAGAAGAGTTTTTATATTACATTATTCAATGTAATTGAAGCAGTTTGTTGTTCATGGGACAAGATTTTCTGATGCACTCTGGTCTCTTGGCATCTGCATTAAGGAGCTAGGACTCAATAAATAAAAAATGCCAACTGAAAGTTTCCAATTACTAATTATCAACATTAGTAATCAACCTATTTATCACCCTAGTCTATAATGTGTACTTTTCAACTCTTAGTGTGGATAGTTTATTTGTTTTCGGAACAATTACTTTTGACTAACATATAGAGCCAGTAATCTTTCATTTCGATTTATCTGTACAATTTTGAGACCATTTTCTATTTGGGAGTTTTATTAATAGTTTTATTATTAACACTCTTTTCTAGATACTATGTGGAGCAGTTTCTTCATAGTTCCACCTTAATTTATTTTCTTTTTTTAGTTCATTGATAAATTTCAGGAATACATTTTTCAATAAATATTGTTTTATGGTGGTGTCCTGGAGGTCAAGACACTCATCTGTGATATGGAAACCTTAGATTTTTACAGAGTTATAGCACTGGAACAGATGCATTTGGGGTATAACTTAATCCTTATTTAGTCAAGTAAAACAATATTGTCAAAGGTTCTAGAACCACAGTGTGTTGTAGTAGATGTTGAAACTGTCAAAGTTCATATATACAAAATATACAAGAAAGAAGATAAAAATAACTAGATTAGGGCACTCCCTGTTGAAACGAGGTATCTTCATTCCAGTCCCTGCTCAGAATAGCGTATGTAGCATATAAAACTGGTACAGCTACATCAGGACATGCTAGGAAAAAAGCATCCCAATACCATGTAGTCCCATGCCTAGGGCATTCTCCCTTTTCTGCCAGAACCAGCCCTTTTGTTGTGTAAGGAGTCTATACACAGTAAATTGGAAGTGTCAGTTTAAACTGAATTGAGCATGAATGTGGATGTTACAACACAAAAAAGTGGGATGAATTAGACATAATTTGACTGAAAAACAGCATAACATCTAAAAGAACCGCTTTTATTCTGGAAAGGGTATGCACATTGTGCATACCTTTGTGCGTGCCATTGTGCGTACCTTTCAGTTTCTCCTAAGTAAAAAAGTCCTTGTTCGTTTTTGAGAATCTTCAAATCACCAAGAAAAGAAAATTATCATTAAGTTTTATGCATTCACTGTGTAGGTAGTTATGGCTAGTTTGCTAGTAAAATATACTGAAGATACTCTATTTCTGTCCTTTGATTTTCACCTGTGAGTATCTTCATGCTTCCTGCTAAGCTCAAAACTGTGGGAGGTTAAGATTCTGCTCCCATCAGCACCTTAGCAGATCAGCTCCTGAGATGATGAGGACTATAAGAAGGGGAAATAATCATGATGAGGAAAAGAAAATACACAGTTGGTCATATTTGCTGGAAGGTAAAGAAAAAAGCTGTATATCTGTCGTGGGGATTCTTGGAGTGCAAAGAATGAAATGAGCTCCAAAAATTTGCAAAAACTGTTTTTTGACTAGCTAGATAGAAGATATCTTCCTATGGAAAAAAATATCTCCAAGAAGATTCCTGTGAACCATAGAAAAAATTAGGGCAATATTCTGTGTTATTTCAAGTCTAGATGGAATAAAAGATGTATGTAATAATGAAAAAATGATATCTAACTGAATCTATAATCACATAAATATATAGGACAGGAAGGCTAGCAAGCTGCTGAAGTGACATTTTAAGGTCTAATCACCTTATGTGGAAAGAAACTGAGGAAATTACAACTGAAGCAGTTGGACAGTGTATGTCAGTGAACGATGATGACACTGAAAAGAATCTGGGTCTCAGACTTCTTTTCAAAATGGCAAAAAAAGCCCAAAAACCCCTGTCAGTACTCTCCGGTCTAAAACTAATCAGCTTACTGAAAAGAGAGAGATCTGTAATATTTCAAGACATTTTTGATAAAATGACAGAAGTAATGGATCACAAAAACAATAGTAAGATTAAAAAAAAAAAAAGGGCTTTGACATTCAGTGAGAAAAGTTAATCCAGCTCTACTTCACCCCATACCTGAGACATCATGATGTCCAAACAGTTAATATCAACTCCTGCCCAAATGGTCTTTTAAAAAATGGTGGTAGAACTCACATTTCGTTAACTTTAGATACTTCTGAAGAAAATTCAGCAATTTCAGCAAAAGAAGAGGAGGCTTCAGAAAAGGTCTCAAAGCAAAGAGTGATTAAATCGATTTAAAGCCATTTCTTAAGTCACAGCACACACAGATGGAGGAATTGTTAAAGAAAAGCATGGGACTTGATATGGGAAAGATTTTAAACAACTTGTCACTGAAGAGTAACAAAAATCAACATATGATTGCCAAACTAACAAGTATGAAGATGATAACTTCATTTTAAGAAATTTTTTTAAAGTTAGCAAAAGGGTCCCCCATATCTTCCAGACCTCAAAGATACCACAAAATTCTCCCTGCCCTGAATATGGGACAGATTGATTTACCCCATAGTAACAATGCTGTATGGATTAAAAATGCTACATAAGAGCTTCAGTATCAGAAATAGCTATATTCAATAAATAGAAATGGTAATAGGAGCCCACAGAATAGAAAGTTCAAAGTTTTTTGTTTAAATATTTCATATATTCTGGTCAAGATTAATATATTTCCATGCAGACTTAGTAGACATCAGTAACAGACAGTATGTCTTCCAGCTGTGCTGAAATTTTTAACATCAACATAATCAAATTTTACCACCAACTTTTTAGACATGAAAAATTATTTTTCAAGGAAAAAGGATGCAAACAAACAGTAAGTCTAGGTGGTTATGGAGATTGAAAAAAAACACATTTGGAGAATATACAGAAAGTTGTTTATTAATCCTGCATTTGCAAATATGAAAAGCATTTTGAATAACAGAATCTATGAAAGTAATAGCATTATGACCTATGAAAAACACGTCTGTCCCTCCACAATCACAACCTAGCCGCTGTCAGTATCTGTGAAGACATATTCTGAGAGAGCTCCTTTTCACTTGCATCCTACTACTTTGAATTCTGATATGAGACAAAATTGACTCTTTCACCAAGGAAAATTTTAGCTCTCCTAAGGGGATTTTTTTTTACCTATATGCAAAGTAGACAAATGGAGATTGTTAAAACCTTTTCAGCTGCATACAATTTGAATTAAACAACTATTCTTTTCCTACTAGGGTTCCTCTTGTGAGGAAATGATTTGAATTTAACATCAAAGAAAGCCATTGATCTGCTGTCCTTGCAAAAAGGACAGATATCTTAGCAGGTTAATACACGCCTTTATCAGCAACATTAGCACTGAGAGAAAGGAAAAAAACCCGCCATACAATAGAATAGATATTGCATCATGTCCTAAATTCTAATCTCAGTACCAACAAACTTTTTTGCTGCTATTTTGTCCCAATAATATCTTACATGATCATTTGTAATAGATTTGAATCTGAAAGAACTAAGGCAATTAGCTAAGTAGAAAAAATATTGACACAGATGAAACTTTACACCCCAAACCAGATCTTGGCAAACTGCATGTATATGCCTAAAAGAAAGGAATAGAAATGAAGGATTCATGTGTGTAGGGTTTCTGTGTTTGTTTCTAATGATAACAAATAAATAAATAAATTGAAGCGCTAGACTGGCTTTCAATTAAGTAGATAAAGATAAAGAAAGAAGCATGAAGATAACTCAAGTATAATATTGAAATAAATTTTAACAGATAGAGGCAGAACCCCTCCTATGTAGAGAATGTATGTATAGCTTTAAGAATGCTGATTCACCTAAGATTTTAAGATTCTCCTAAAAGCCTTAGAACAGCCCACTAAGTCAACTGAGAACCCCACTCGGATATACAAAAAGGCTTTTCAAATATGCTTTCTGATACACCATTTTTTGAAAGCTGGTTAAACTACAGGTAAATGTGGTGACACATCAACTACACTAAGTATTGTCACTGGCAGTTTAATATTTGTATAAGGTGTACTTTGCAAAAGGCACAGATGGTCAAGTGGCAAACAGCTGACTGAGTGCTTGTTGAAAGGCTCTTTGACAGTGGCATCAGTTCATGTGACAGTGATTTCTACCGCTATTGATCATAATGTTCACAATAGTATAAGAAGCTGCAATATGAAACTGTCTTCTGAGTTTTGCTCATCAAGAAAGGTTGGCAATTCGCTTAATAAATTCAGCCTCCTAACACCTGCATGGAGAGTAAGCTGAGACCTATAATCCACTTAATGGTCAAAGTTATAACAGAAATGTGGTGGCTTGAACTTGAACCTTAAAAAATTTGACCAGGAATTATTTCCTACAAGTGAGATTTGCTATCTGTTTAAGACAGACAAGGAAAAGTTCCTAAATAAGCAACTACTAAATGCTTTATAAATATTTCAGCAGTAATTCTCAAACTGAACAACAGTGGGTAAATTTACTTTATCAACTGATGCAAAAGAAGTTGACAATTAAAAACAGTTCATTTCCTTTATCTTTAGAAAGAGGTGAAGTTGGGGGGATAATTTTACATCTAGCTGTTAGTGTCATCTCGCTTTCAGATCCATCATTATTCTAATTTATTTGTTTTTTGGAAGTAAGTCACACATGAAGTTGGAAAGAAAATGGAACTGCTTTGGCTGTTTAGATACAAAGTTTGTTCTTTTTAAGCTCAGGTTACCTTTGTTGTGTTTAATTAATAAGTACTTGATAAAGTGAATAAAATATGTAGTAGCTTTTTAAGCAGTTTCTTAATCAATTTCAGGGGCTTCTGATTTCACAACTTTTTTTAATAGATAATGGCTTCTCCTAGTGGTTCAGTATTCAGTTCTACCACTTGGTTCTTCAGACTTAAAATGTAGTAGGTGAGCAAACATATACAGGACTGTAGGACATATGGGGTCTGGACATAGAATTGTACTGTTTATTCAAGATGGGGCAAATGAGGATAGGTAATGGGTGTAATGAGGAATCCACCATTCCTCTCCTTTCCTCTTTAGCTGTTGTTTTTAGTGTTCCTATTCCATCTCTTCAGATGCAGTCAAGTAATTTGCTATTGAAGATAGCCATAGGATGGGATTTTGTGCATTTTTTTAATTGTGGGAGGATGATGAGGGCCCTGTAGTAACTGCTCTGCTAGCTGAAGCCTCTAGCCATGGGAAGTTTCCAGGTGCATTCTATAGAGAGCTGAAGCATGGCTTTATGAAAGTTGATAGCTAACTCGTCACAATCCCATTTGACTTCCTGGATTTTTATAAGGTTGGTAAGTAATTCTAATCCAGTTCTAAAATGGGAAATTAGTGCCAAAATGTTGTTTCACCAAAACCATGGATGGAGTCTGTCACAATCAGAATTAGAATGCAGTGATTTTATCTTCTTGGTCCAGTGTCTAATCCTTTAAACAATGTTCTGTCATGACCCAAGCAAGTTTCTTGATAGCTCACAAGTCAATCCAGCCTTTCAGAGTCAATGTCTTCAGATAAGTGATTCACCTGGATTGTCTTAGGGCTAATAAGCCAGTGATTCAAAAGCTGACACAATGGGGCCCTGTTCTCTTTTGTGAAAAACCTAGATATTTTTAGACACTCTTCCCAGTTGGAGCAAAGAGAAATTTCTGTATTTTTAATTTTTCCATGATATGGAGATAAGTTTATTTGCACAGTTCTAATAGGAGTTAGAGTAGTGTTATTTCAATATATTCTGAAAGTTGCTGTCATAGGCTCCATATTGTCATCTCACCTATTATTCTCCCTATCTAATACTTCTTTTTGACCAAAAAAATTAATGTTTAAATAATTTGAAAGAATTTTTTATTATGCTTTTGGAATTAAGCTTCCCAATGGAATACATTAGACCTACACAAGACGTCAGCATTAGGAAAACATACTTACCAAAACACATAATGAGGCTTATTTACCACCTCCTAGGTGTGGAATAACTGCCAGGGAAAAAAATTAACCCCCTATCAGATTTGGTTCTGTGGCAGCTTAAGTTAATTTAATTCTAGCTACCATGGGCATGCCATTCCCTCTCCTTCACTTTCAGCAACTGTGGTGGTATTCCAACTCTGTTGAATCATTTCAGTACATTCTCCAGCAAAAAACTATTTTAACAAAATAATGTGAATAGTTTACTGGCAGATTAGAGCATTGAAATGGCTCAGTGCAGGATCAGGCAAACACCAAAATTAGTGTAAGAGAAGAGACAGTATAGATCCAACTGGAAGGGAGGGCAGGACTTTGGCAACTTAGAATAACAAGAAGCAGGATCGCTATATTATGGCCTTGCTTTTATGCTCTTCCCTAGATATCCTCTGTCAGGGTCACAATAATAAGTTAGGATGTTAGGTGTATTCCAGCATGGACCTTCATACACGTCTGTGTGATGGAAGTGCAAAATAGGCTGAGAATAACTCTCCTAATATTTTACAGTTTTACCAACTGTTCTTTGCTTTGAAATACACACAGATATGCCATGATAGTGTATAGGAGCATTATAAAGAACTAAAGATTACAGAAATCAGAAAAATTGTAATTGAATTATATATATTATTAAAAAAAATAAAAGCCACGTGTTTCATTTTGTTTCCTAGCCAACAACATTCTTATAACTTGCAGTATGTAGAACTACAACATGTTGATTTGGCATCCAAAAATACACATGCAGCCATAAAGAATGTTGTGGTTACTTCTACATCAGGGAGCAGCGCAGGCCAATAGGAGAGGATCACCAGAGGAAAAGAGCTGATGCTGAGGATATGATGTTTTACACATTTCAGGGATTTTCTTCATTCAGACTGACTGTTGTCTGAAAGGACTCCAGATCATTCACTTTGAAACTGCTTCATGATGTGAACCGTAATTGGGTGCCACTTCAGAAGCACATTTGTGATCCCAGCTGAAACATTAATGCAAATGTACTCACAGTGAATTAATATTTTTCTAAACATTAGACTGCAGATGGAAGAATTTCCACAATCAGGAAAAATTTAGATGTCTCCTAGATTTAGTGGAACTGATGCACCGGAAGGCCTTGTGAAACTAATAAAGCAAGAAAAAAAAAACAGTATTCATCTGTAGACTGGAAGAAGGAGAGAAATATATTAGCAGTTGTCACTCTTCTCCCTTTGCTTTAAAGGAAATTGCTTGGTGCACATCAGGAGAGAAATCTAAATGATATGAAATAGTTACATTATACTTCAGCAGAGAATAAGAAGAGATGGAGGACCTTCTGAGAACAAAATGCTGTAGAGCAGTTTGTAACATAGGCACATCTGGCTTATCGAAACAGCTTATCTTTTCCCCAATCAAAAATAACATTTCTGAGGTGATGAAATAGAGTAATTCTGTATGCAGCTTATGATTTACTTTCAGTAGTGTCTCAAGGCAATAATGAGATACAATATCTTTGTACAAAATCACATGTCTGATTTTTCTTTCAAGTTCTGGTGCTTTAGAAGCATTTGTAATGTTTGCTGACCTTCTATCAGTAGTTTCATTTTGGGGTCTTAAAATTGATTTCTCTCATTTTGACTTTTGAAGCTATGAGATGGGCTTTGATCTGTTGTCCAGATTTGTGCAGTAGCCCCAGAAGCAGCTTTTAAGCATTAGATGTGGCAACATTTAAAGCATATCAAGGGTGGCACATGTGAAGAAAGAGCTCCCTGTTTCTTTTTGGATATAAAAAGCTTTTGTCTGATACATGTTGATGGATCGTGTTCTTTTGATATTGAATGCTTGTGATATTGATATTAAATTAAAGGAATTAATGTGGAACTCAAGAGTACCTATTGGGACATCTTACTGTGCCTTTCCTGTCATTTGAAGTTTCTCATTCAATTTTCGGTATGTCTGCCTAGTAAAATCAAAACATGATTGTAGAATGTATTAACCACCTATGTTAGTTTAATCGAATTAGGATCAGTAAATGAAGACAGAGCAGTACAGGCTTTGTTGCTTATTGCCAGTCACAGTAGACACTCTTGGGGATGCCCAGTACAGATTCTGATTGTTAACACTTGTTAAGATTTGTGTTTCTAAGACTTTACTACTACTATTACATATGTTTATTAGAAAATCTGTGGATATGTCACCAAATACTATTATCATGCTATTGTTTTGTTGTGTTGGTAGGTAACTGCCAAAATCTTGATGTTTTCTCACACATGATTGCTGGGCTTGTCTTGATGATGGGCTTGTCTGTGTTACAAGTACAGAAACATGTAAGATACCTATGTGCATACTAACTCCAGAACCACAAACTGGGGCTCATGGCGTTTGCACCTAGGCTTGCTCTCTGGGCACAAGTTGTAACTAGGCAGTGTTGTGCCGATGCCTGGTCAGCCAAGTTAAGAGCTCTATCACACTATATGGATGAGAACCTTGCAGTTGATGGTTCTAGTAAAGCTTTGTATGTCAGCATGGCACTGCATAGTGCTAGGTATATTATTTGGCCTTTATTCCTGCTAGCTTGAGTATTTCTTCGTTGCATGGTGTAATTTATTTGACTTATTTAATATATCTTGCATTTTACTTGAGGTTTATGTCAGGATTTGGCAGCAGCTTCTGGCTCCAGTACACAAGGAAATGAATGGTGATCTTTCCTGTGGGAAAATCAGTGGGGTGCCAGTTGGACTATGCTGCATGAGCCAAGTAGAGTATTAGAGTGTTAGTTTAACACCGGTACAAGAGGAGGATGAGACGAAGACCTTGTCAGTGATTACACAAACATTTCCTTGATGCCATCACCTTTACATCTGCCCTGAGACAGCAGCATGCATTAGTAGACTCCATTCTGTGGATACAGTGCAATCTTATACAAATACATTTTTCAGTTTGAATACAAAGAAATAGGATTTATGATTTTATTTCTGAAAATTTCACTCTTCAAGATGATAATGTGGTATTATATTTTCAAGGAGGACTGCATTTTTTAGGTAAGACAGTTGAGTGGTCATAAAACTTTTGATCCTTATAGCTTCAAAAATAAATTTAATGAAATATTTTTGTGAGGAAAAAACACAAAAAGATCTGATTAAATTCCAGTCTTCCTGTAAGGAACTTGGCAGACAAAAAACTGGAAGTTTTTTCATTCTTCCCAGTTGTCATCTAAATGTATTAACCTGGGTTAATCAAACAAAGATATGTCTTTAACCATTAAATTTGATTACAATGTCACTGGTCTTTTTTTTTTAATATATGAATCATTATATAACAACAGTAGAATCTCAGTCCATTCTACTATTAGGAAGTAAAAACATTGGTCTCTTAATATCTTGATTCCCTACAACTTAATATGTGATCACATCTTTTATTTTCCACACAGCACTTGAACAATTATTGACTTCTGATTTGAATAAAACAACCTATGTCTGCATAGGCAGATGAGAAACTGCATGTCCAATTAATTCTTGATGTTCAATATAAATTCAGCACCGCTCCTTGAAGAATCAGTCACCTATTTCTTCCTGTCCCACTCCATGCTGCTCCCTCCCTTGTGCCAGTTTAAGTGTTCACTCATCTTTGCAGTAAACCACCTTAAGGATCTAATACTTCACAAATCAACCTAACAAAAAAAACCCCAACCAACATCACCAAAAAGCAAAACCAAACCAAACCATTGCTTTGTTCCTGATCTGGTCCTCTGAATACCTACATGAAATCTTCTGTCATTAATGGAGAGCAGTACATTGTGCTAGCATCCAGGCTCATGAGGTGGGAAAGACCATTTATCTCTGTGTCAGTGTCAATTTTTGTCTGGCTTAAACTGCTCATGAAACTAGTGTTATTTTTCACAAAAATCACCAGTTGTCCTGTGCAGGTATGTGTTTAGGTCCCTGAGTATGCATAGTTTGACACTCAGTTAGGAAATTTGGATAATTCAGTCTTCAAATAATTAATTGCTGTTTAAATCTGGCTTCAAATAATTTTTCTTAGTCATTTTCCTAATGTGCCACTGAAAATTCTAAGAATGCAACCTGATACAATGGTTTTAAACGTCCACGAGTCAATGAAAGAAATATGGTCTTTCTCCTTTTTTTTTCTTAATGGCTTGTATCTTTTATCTTGTCACATAGTTCAATGGCATAGAATTACAATAAATTAGTTTTGCAATTATCAAACTCTTCAACTTCTCTCTGGCATTTAACGAACCTCAGAAGCTGTTTATTGCTTCATATACTTTGCCATCATGAATATTAGCCTTTAATTAACTGGAACTCTAATCTTAATCTTTCTAGCTATGTTGCAATGAAATGTTTTTGTTAGGTTGAAG
Organism: Phoebastria nigripes; assembly: GCA_035582835.1. Classification (NCBI taxonomy): domain Eukaryota; kingdom Metazoa; phylum Chordata; class Aves; order Procellariiformes; family Diomedeidae; genus Phoebastria; species Phoebastria nigripes. The sequence continues at coordinate 974,859 of JAYKAV010002944.1, read as the reverse complement.
AAGATAGTATTTGTTACTGTTTTTCCAATAAATGGAATACTTTCAGAATGACCTTTTTAGTCAGTAATTATAACAATATAAAATGTAAGACAGAACTCATTATCACAATGAAAAGCATTGTGCGCTTTCCTTTTGTATATTTTACTTAGCAACATAAAATCACAGAGAAGCCTCAGCTGAGAGGGATCTCTGGAGATCATCTGGTCCAGTCTTCTGTCTAAAGCTGGGTCTTAGATTTGTTTTTTCACGTCCCTGCCAAGCTAAATCTTGAATACACGGAGATTCCACTTCTCTGGGCAACCTATTCCTGTGTTTAATTTTTCTGACAGTGAAGAACTCTTTTCTTGTATCCAGACACAATTTCCCGTGAAGAAATTTGCTCCTGTTGCCTCTTGTCCTGTGCATCCTTCTGAAGAGAATACCTCCATCTTCTCTATAACTCCGTTAGGGATTGGAAAACTGTGATTAGATCCTCCCCTGAGCTTTCTCTTCTCTGGGCTGAACACATCCAGTTTCTTGAACCTTCTGTCAAGATCTAATGATCTTCATGGTCCTCTGCTAGACCCTCTCCCTTTTTTTCAGTTTTTGTCATGAACTGGGAGGACCAGAACTGGACACAATATTCCAGGTGTGTCCTAACAAATGTAAAGTAGAGTGGAACTCCTTGATCTGCTGACTATACCCTTACCAATGCAACCCAGGGCTCATTCTGCCTTCGTTGCTACAAAGGCATTGCTCGCTCAAGTTTGATGCTGTCCACGAGAATCCCCAGGTCCTTTTCAGCAAAGCTACACCCCAACTAGTCAGATCCCACCCAGCTTGTACTGCTGCTTGGGATTATTCTACCATCTCATGTGCAAGACATTACATTTATGCAATCCTTGTTGGCCCTGTCTTCTAGTTTGTGAAGGCCTCTCTGCATGGTGGCTATTCCTTCTGGAGTATACTACCTCTCCTCCCAGTTTGGTATGATCCACGAACTTGGTAAGCAAGCATTCAGTTCTGTCATCCACATCCTTTATAAAGATGTTGAACAGTATCAAACCCAATACCAACCTCTAGGAATATCCTTTGTGATCAGCTGCCCATGAGCCAGTAAAAGCATATCAGTCTTACCCTAAAAGTTCAAGCCATAACATTTCTGTAAGATTTTGAAAAGCATAGTTTATGTAAGCATCTTGGTAAATCAGAATATTTCAACTGTCACCAGGATCAGTAGGTATTATCCCTCTGTTTTCTACATTTTTTCCCTGAAACTATGGACCAGATGTGCCTTCAGAAACTGTCACATTGCAGCTAGGAAGGTCCTAATAAGTTGTACATGGAGAAATGCTAAATCTGCATGAGGAAAAGAGCTGTTAAGAATGGTCATTCAGCTATTAGGAAAGACTGTTCAACAGTTTTCTATTGTGAGAAATGTATCCTCTGTATGAAAAGCAAAAAAGAGGTAAAGTTGACTTTGTTTCCTGGAGAACTTGACTGGCCTAAAGATTTTGAGACAGCTTCTCACCATGGATACTCTGTTCCAGAATGTAATTGTTGCTCTTTTATTACTTTTTTATAGCAATTAATTGGAATCTGTGATGGGCATTCCTGCACTGTGATAGTCTGCAAACAGAAAACAAAAAGAAGTCTGGTCTCAAAAAGCGCTACTTAAAATCTAAGTATAGGAAAATAAATACATAAAACAAAACAGATCAGGAATTATAAAAAGTGAGAAAGTAAATTATACACATATACTTTTCCTCAGGCAGACTGTTGAAGATGCATGGCTAGAATGACCCAAAGAGAGGTCTGCATAAGAGAACAGTGTTCAGAATACCAAATATGATAGTGATGGTCTCCCTAGTAAGAAAGATAGGAAGGAAAGGAAACTGTTTGCAAAAGGTAAACAGTATTAGCTCAATGCAGCCACTCTTGCGAATGTCTCATAATCTACTATCAGATGCAAACAAAAGGAACAAGTTGCGTCCATGTAATAAACTTAAAGAAGAGCAACAGTGCTCTTCAATCATGGAAGGTACCATTTCTTCAATGCAGGGACCGTTCCACTCTCTTCCTGATTGGTGATACTTCTTTGTTCTAGGCAGATCTTAGGCTCATTCCTGTCTAGGTCGTTTCGTTGCTTTGGATTCAGTTGCTCTTCCTGGTATTTAAAAGGTCTCCTATTACAGACCAAACTGACACGAAAAACATCTTTAAGACAAAGGGAGAAACAACAGCTCTTTCTCTAGACTATTTTCAAGCTACTTCTCTAGCTATACACACTACTTTGCTAGTTATACAGTACAAGAATTATGAGATGTGTAAGATGGGTAAGAAACTCCATATTGAAATGGAGACAATAGTGACATGTAATGTTGAAATGAGAGATATGATAATAGATGGAAGTTATTAATGAAACTTCTTAAGAAGTGGGTTTAGGGCTAACCTTATTTAATATTTTCATTAGTGACCTTGACAAAAAAAAAATTAGGATTGTATAATGAAATTTATAGTTGACATAATGTTTGGAGTTGTTATTAAAACAGATGAAGATCACGGTGTCACACAGATGGAAGTGGAAGCCCTTGAGAACTGGTGTAATAGAAATGGAATTAAATATAATAGTACAAAGTACAAGATAATGCACTTAAAACTAATGACAAGAAATTCTGTTGTTAACATAGAGCTCATCAACTGGAAAAGATAGTTGCTGTGGCAGTTAATCAAAGGATAAATCAAAGGATAACTATGAGATGCCAGTGTGATGTGGCCATGAGAGACTAAATGTAATGCTAGGAGATCTACCAGACAGACTGTATCACATGAAGAAGGGTAATACTCATTGTATTTCTGATCAGTGATAATGTGGATTTAGTAGACCTGAATGGATTTCTCTTTCATCAACTTTTCCAGTCACAGCTTGAATGTACAGAAACTTTTAGGATTCCCGACACTGACTTTTGGCAAGGAGTTCTATAAATCCACTACTTGCTGCATGAATACATAACTACTTTTGTTTGTTCCAACTTGTCACTTACTAGATTTTTTTGATGCCCTGTACTTTTACTGAAGGAGACAGTGGAAAACCTGTCCTTATTCATCCTCTCCATGAAGTCATGATTTTATAGATCTTTATTTTATTCCTCCTTAGTCATCATTTTCCCAGTTCATTCATTTCTTGTGAAAGCCATTCCATACCCTCAGTCATTATCCTCCTCTGAACCTTTTCTAATTCTACCATATCTTTTTTTGAGGTGGCAGATCAGAGTAGGCATGCTATTTAAGATGTGGTTTCTAACCACTGAAGTAAGGATAATGCACAACAGCCTTTCAGCAGGCAAGGGACAAATAAACAGCTTTGTAATCAATTTTTGAAAGACTTTGTACATATAATAGAGGAATATTAGAAGAATAATAGAGGAATGGATTTGATTACCAAGATCCTTTTAGTCCTTCTAGTTTCTTTGTTCCTGAGTAAAGGATAGGGAGAAGTCGAATTAACACAAACATATTTTCCAGAAAATTTGTAAAAGTGCAGTAGTAAAAGGTTCATAGCAAATTTACTAACATGAGTTGGGAAGAAGAAAATGTTTCGTTTCAGATAAGATGCACTTTGGGATTGCATGATGATAGTCTGCAAGAAATAGTTAAGATTGTATCATATCATGTAATCAAGACAACATATTCTTTATCAATAATTTAAGTTAAAATTTAATAGAACAATGACTTCTAATATTTTACAGCAAATAATGTTTTAAAGGACATGTGAAGGTCCTATGTGAAAAATATACAAAAAGAATATAGATGCTTTTCTAGTGGCCTCAAATGAGCAGTGACTCATAGACTTGCCTGAAATGCAAAAAAAATTAAAGACAGGTTAAAGTACTTATACTGGTGGCACAGAACAAATTGTTTCTCTGCAGAACACTAAGTGTACATTTATTTACATTGGCTAGAAATGCTTTTCTTGGAGTATTACTCTCAACTGCTGCAGATGTGCTTACTAAGCAAAGTTACAGCTATGCATATCAAATCTATTTTCACTAGACATAGTCTATCTGTGACAGCAATATGCAACAATAGGTCACAGTTTAGTAGCCCTAGTTTAAGCAATTTGTAGTAAAGTACAGTGTAGGCATATCACTAGTGGATCCCTCTGCCTCAGTCAGTGGAAAATGATGTCAAAATACTTTGGAGGAAAAAAGTGCCAAGTCAGATTTTCATCTGTAGTTAGCACAGTTAAATTACAGAATAGCACAAATGAAGCAAAGGATGTTACATGTTTGCATTCTGTTCACTGGAAAGCTGAATGTGTGTACTGCTAGAAACTAATGTAAGGGTCACTGAAGACATAGAGACAAATAGAACAACACAAAATACTGGGTATGATTTATGATCCTTGAAGCTCTCACCTTTTTTTGAAAATGACACTTTCTATGTTATTCCTGTTAATACAGGAATGTTACTTGTATGGTAACAACTCATAAAGGCATTTTTGAAAAAAGATACACAGAGAATTGTAGGAAGTTCTTATCCCAGATGTATGGCTATAAAAAAAAAAAAAAAGGCAAGAGTTTCTCAGGGAAGAATCAGTTGTCAAGGACATTTGAGATTAGTTTAGCTCTCTTAGTCTCTTTTAGCATTTGAGATTAGCTTTGTTAATTAGCTTAAACAATAGATTTCTTATAAGTACTTGTAATTCTATTATCTTAGTGCCAATTGTTAGTTGCTGTTACTACTATGTTTGGCTGAGAAAAAAGTTCCAGTGTGAGCATTTTGGAATTGGGCTGTCATTCAGGCACTCAGGCTACGCAATATGCTGACCAGCAATAACTCAGATAAGGAAATAAGTGGAGCTGAATCAAATTTCTTTCTCCAAGGCAACACAGGCAGAAGGAGAGAAGACTTTTCTTCATTTCTTCCAGTGCTTCAGCCATCAATACTGAAGGGCTGGAAGTCATATGAAAGCCAGATCCATAGCATTTGAGGAAGGGATATGGTGAAGGAGATTAGGTAATGGCCAAAGAAAGACAATGGAAAGTAAGGACAGTTATATTAGATGGAAACCAAGTCAAATGTCTTCTATAAAGAAACAAATAGAAAAATATTTCTCAAGGAGAAATGCTTAATTTTCCAAGAACTTCTACTACATAACGTGAATATGTTCTTGGTGTTTTATTCTTGCTTAAAAATGCTGCAGTAATGGAGATAGCTACTTATAAAACATAAACAGTTAAATATAAACAGTTTTTATGGGACAATCTGAAAGTAGTAACAAAAAAATGCAGTTAACAAAACCTGTAGATCATTGCCAAAGTGTGCTTTCAAAGAAGTGAAGTAGAGCATGTAAAGAAGAAAGCAAACTATAATTTGAGAGATCAATGTTATTCTTCTTTCTTATCTGTTTCTATTTTGAGCCATATAAATTAAGCTTTTTCTAAAAATATATTACCATTGAACTATGGGTTTTTTTGTTTGGTTTGGTTTGTTTTTTTTAAGGTAAGAGGGCCCCCACTTGCAGGAGCATTTAAAGAAAGACCGACAAAGCCCACAGCATTTCGCAAGTTTTATGAGCGAGGAGACTTCCCAATTGCCCTTGAGCATGATACTAAAGGAAACAAAATCGCCTGGAAGGTAAGTCATGGCACAGCTGTGACAGCCAGCTGAGCTTATTGAAGTGACATCTCTCATTGTCAAACAAAGTTGGCGTATAAGTAAATAAGCTGAAATAATTTCTTAGCAAATGGAAGATGGTGGGGAAGCTGTTAGAGAAAGGCCCCTGAGTCAGCTGTCTACCTTGGCTAACAATTAAATTATATGCTGCAAAAAGGAAGATGACAGAGTTGCTTTGCCTTAGAGAATTGTCTCCTGCCCAATTCATCTCTATTTTTATGAGGACCTGGCAATGCAGCCTGTTGCAGGCAGTCCATCAAATGATGGAAGTGGCTGGATACAGTGAGCAGCAGCCATTTATCTCCCCCAGATTTCACCTTCCTGCAGGACACTTCCAAATAGAAGCTTTAATTACCTAAATGGATAGGTCAAGATTGCCTGCTCCCTGAAAATGCAGAGCAGAATACAAACGAAGGCAGATTCTCATTCCACAGCTGTACTCTCAGTCTACAGCATATGTCAGACAGCGTAATCGCTGTCATACGTGCCCCTGTTAGAGGCTGACCTCCACTGCTGAAACCATTACAGCTCCGACATTTCTCTGACAAAAGGTTAATTGGCTTCAAAATAAATGTATTGCCTAATGACTCCATTCTAATGCAGCTGTGTTTCTCTCTAAAAGGCTTGGTGATGTTATTTGTAAAACTTGCCAATCTTCTAAGTAACTACTGCAGACTTTTAAATTTAATTTGAAAAATGAATGCTGATCTTTAACCTGCTCCTACTATTTAATTATTTCGGTTATCAGGAATTACTTTATTGTTTTATGTTATTTATTGGACTAGAATAAGATTTTGCTAGAAGCAGTGATAGTTACAGAAAATGAACGTGATATGCGTGAGCAAAATATGTCAGATTTGTAGAAAGTTTTAAATTGTTCATGTCAAGAACATGATACCAATTTTAAATGTATAGGTGTGTTAATTCAACACAAAAAGGAGGGATTTTGCAATTTTATAGCTGATTCTACTCCTAATGAAGCCAACAGGATTAGACCTATAGTGTGGTAAGTTGTACTATGTAATTTGTTACTAACTAGATTTTAGGGTAGCATTTTTGCTTATTGAAGTATAGAAAAGAGATTTGTGCTACTGTTTTGTTGCTCATAGCAGTGTTGAATCAGCACAAGGAACAATTAATAGTTCTTGCAGCAAAGGGAATCGCTATCCAACAAGACTTTACCCATGATCAGAATGAGATTCCGGTGCAACTGGTCTTTAGGTGACCCTAGAAATGCCCTTTCTGGACTAAAACTCACAGGCTTACAACATAAGTCTGCACTCTAATCTTTCATCCCCAGGTAAGACCCAAAGGTGATTTGCAAGCAACTGCAAATATCTGCAGAATTTAGTTTTTATCTTGAGGCATTATAACTTCTAATTTCTCAAAATCAGACTGAGAGGTACAGACAATTTTACCTCATTTTAATTGCTATTTGATGCATATAACTCCATCATAAGGACTAGCATTCCACTGGATGATGCTAGTGACTGCTTAGTTGACTTAAGACACTTAAGAGGAAATGGAATGAAGCTGTGTCAGGGGAAGTTCAGATGGGATATTAGGAAAAATTTCTTCACTGAGAGGGTGGTCAATCACTGGAACAGGCTCCCCAGGGAAGTAGTCACAGCATCAAGCCTGTCAGAGTTCAAGGAGTGTCTGGACGATGCTCTCAGACATATGATTTAGTTTTAGATAGTCCTGTGAAGAACAGGGAGTTGGACTTGATGATCCTTATGGATCCCTTCCAACTTGAGATATTCTATGATTCTATGACACCTTGCTCACTTGCTATCTACAAGCCTTCCAGCCACAGCTGAATGTCTAGAGTGTTTGCTCCCTGTATCTGACAGTTTGAATTGTTGAAAACATGCTACCTTAAGACAGTCACAATAGCAGAGTCTTTAGTCAAAGATCCAGCATGTATTTTTTCTTAACACAATTTGCAGTCTTATAGACCTAACATCTCCCAGTGACCACCTACCACAGTAAAACATAGGCATGTAGCTAGTGCAATGTAGGACTGACATGTCATGCAACAATTGCTTTTGCTATTGCTGTTAATCCTTTCTTTCAAAACAAATTATCACTACTTCAGCCTGCATGCGAGAAGGCAGCATAGTAGCGAACTATTCCATTCTTACATTAGTGCATGGCAGGGTCCAACCTTATTTCCCTTATTCCATGCCACTTGATTTAGTCAAATCAATCCAGACTGAGTTCTGTGGCAGGCACTCAAGAAAACAATACTGAGGTAGTAAAATTACTTGAGGCTGTTGTTTAATTTGGCATGCAACCATCATTGATTATTGTGCAGTTTAAGTAGATGAAGCAGGCAAATAGGAGTTTTCTAGTTCAAACTTTACATTAGGTAGCTTCTAAAGTCTTAGAGGCTGCCCACCACTGCAGAAGGGTGAGAATGTTGTTCATCATTAGCTAATATTTAAAGGTGCAGATAAAGTAAGGTCTGTATTTTTCACTTGTTTTAAGGACATGCAAATAGTCAAAATAGCCAACATACATCTAATGGCTAGTTTTCATCAGTTCATCATATTTATTTGTAAATCTGATTAAATAAGTAATTTTTTAAAAAATACATTTTACTCAATACTGCTTAAATTCATGAAAATGAAGAAAATATTTTAACGATGAAATGTGTCTAGGCAAAACATTCTATAAAATCTTGGCTGAACTATATTTATTTGCAYGAATCATGATTCTAGTGGAAGGATAAAAAGAAGAAATAAATAGTAACAGTGATATTTTAATCCTTCTATAACTGCACAATATCAATGGTTTTTTGTGAAAGGGTTTTTTCGCTCTGTTTAGATGTAATGTATATCATGGTTCATTTCACTCTTGTTAGTTTGTCTTCCAAGTGGTGCATGAGAGAAAATGCAAGGGGGTCTCAGAAACATGGTTTGTTCTGACAAAGGAAAATACTACAGGATTTTGTTCTTTCCTTCAAAATACACAGTTGATTTTTGGTTTTTTCTTTGTTTCTTTTTTATAATTACTGAAACAAAACAAAATAACCATAATTATCAGACATGAAATATTTTTTTGAAAACACTTTGAACTCTTGTTCACCATATTGTAATTCTGTGGACAGAATACAGCCATTTTCAGCTAGAACAGAAGAATCTGAAATGTTTTAATATCCATGAATTGTAATACGTACAAAAAAAATGCACAAATGACCCTTGATTTTGTAACAGTTCTGCATATCCCTAATTTTAAGCCCATGATTCCTTTCCTGTAAGGGCTGGCTACATATAACTATGGTTGTAGACCTAGATAAGACATAAATTTAAAGTTCAGGAACTATTCAGAACTATTTCTGAATAACTGCATGTGTTGAACCTTTAATTCTGAAATAATAGTATTTTGTTATTGTTGTTGTTTAGCTTAATTACTTCCAAAATGCACTAAATTTAGAAAGAGGCATTCTTACTCCAAATTACTCCTGAGCATAGACAACATTAAACTGTGCAAATAAACCATGGTGTTTACCTTGGTGCCTTTTCTTGAAAAAGGGACCAAAGCAAATTAAATCTCACTACAAAATCATTATAGCAAGGTATGTCTTCTATGTGAATTCTCAGTCTAAGTCTTTAAGTTTAGAAGGGCATGTCTTTGAATACTCCTGTAATATTGGCATTCTGGTTGGTAAGTTACTATTATTGCAAGTTCAAATAAACCTGTTTCGACCTAATGGAAGAAAACAGATGAATAGATAAAATATGTTTACAACACATAAATCAGTATATACAAGAACAGGAAATTGAACCTGGTTTTAAACAATACCATCCAGAGGAAAAAAAAAGCTTAAAAAGCTCTGATAATACCAAACTAAAATTATCTGGTGTTAGAGGCTGTAATCATGTTTATTTCTAAAAGAARACGACATGACTGTCTTGGTGTTCCTAATCTTTGTTTTCAAAACTGGAGAAAAGTGGTCCTTTTGTCATTTTCAAAAGGTGAATATAGAGAATGACTTGTTAATTATGTCTGTGAAAAGAAACCCACCATCTTTGTAACTCACTACACAAATTTCTGGTTTTGATTACAATTAAAGTGAAAGAACCCATACAAAATGAATTCAAGACGTTTCATCCCCCTTCAGGGGATCTACTAGCAGTCAGTGAATTCTTTGCTAAATGGCATACACTCAATGTAATATTTTAATATCTAATTTAAATCCTTTGTTTGTTTTCATGCTCCCCCAGTGGTCATTAAATAGAACTGTATAGGTATTAGTGCCTTAAAACTGCTGCAAATATATAATATTCATATTTTTTGATAAAGCAATAGCTTTTGAGATCTAGAAATAAACAACCTTTTTGGTTGAATTATTCAACAAATGGTCAGGGGTCTTTCTTTCCAAATTTGAAGCATTTGCTTTTGTCCACTAACAGAGAATGAATAATAATGGTATGGTTTGAAAATGTGTTTCTGATGTGTATCAAACATAAAAGTTTGGAACATAAATTGTTGTTAATTTAGAGTTAGATAATAGTAGAAAATGATCTTTTTAGAAAAAGAATGTGTTAAAATATTTATAAGCCCTTTGACTACTTACGTGGGATCCTGCAGTTCTCTTTTAGCCTATGTATATCACAATTTTATTTCAAAATGTAGTAATATATTCTTTTGCACAATCTCATACCAAGCTACGAATAATAAAAGCTCATAGTCCAGGTCTGAAAAGGACTTCCATTTTTAAATACACATTACTGAATTAAAAAAGGTCAGAATGCAATTAAACCTTTGACTAAGAAAGTTGATAAAACCGAGAAAGTATTTCTGAATTATTAAGAATGTGTTTGAAATGCAGACTCTGTATCATACAGAAAGTCCTCAGACTTGATGACTTGATGATAATTTGAAAAATTATTTTTTTAGGGAGTGGGATTAATTATGAAAGTCATTATGCAGGGGAAAAAAAAGCTTCGATTCTTCAAAACAATTTTAGCAATTTCAAAGAAATGAAAACCAAATTCAAAACCGCAAACTTCTCAAGCAAAACGTCAAAGTGAACATGATTTCCATCTTTTGGGGTTTATGTGTTCTGCCCTTAACATCATGAATTTGAATTGTGCATACACTTTTTCCTGGTGCAGATTATTGAAGGTTGCTTCTGGTAATAGGGACTACAAATAATTTGAACATGCCACAGAACTGCAATTTTTATTGGCATCTCTCATTCTTCATTTGGTTTTATCAGCATGTTGTATATTAGTTTATATAAAATTCTGAGCTGCTATGATTAAGCTGGTACCTATACCCAGCACCAAGAAAAATCTTTTTTGTTGTTTGGTTTGGTTTGGGTTGGGTTTTTTTGGTTTTGGTGTTGGGCTTTGTTTTGGGGTTTTCTCCATAAAATACCTGGGTTTTAAATTTTGTTTTCTTTTCCTGGAAGTGCAACCTTTTTTGCTTGTTTGAGGGGTAAGTTTTAAGCAAGAGAAAATATATTTTTTTATATCAACCGATACAGTTGGAAGGGAGACAAGTTTTCAGTTGCAGAGCTCTCAAGTAATGTCTCTCAGTATTTTTCATTTTTGTGGCATTGTCTTGCCATTAAACCACATGAATAAACACTGTTTATGTTATTCCCTATGTAGTATTAAGTAAACTTAGGCAACACTTACCAAAGTTCAAATCCAAAACAAATTAAAAATAGTTAGAGGGAGCTCATTTACCCTACAGAATGACCCCATTATTATACTAATGTCTTGCAATTTATAGAGGTGAGATGTAATTCTAGAAGTTGAAGGGCTTTAATAGCTTATTGCCATCAGAAGGGGAAGGTCCAACTTTCCTTCACCTCTTCTGCTCTCTATTTCTAAGGCATACTTGGCACTGGCACTGATGATACTTATCAGAGCTCTCTGTGAGTAAATTTATCTCACTAACTCAGGGAAAACAGGTGGATGTGTTTTTTCTTGATTAGCAATATGTTCACAGTCCTGTGAACTTTGATTACAAGAGTCTATGAGTGCTAAAGCTGTGTGTTGGTGTAGGAGAAAGAAAGTAGTGAAGTACAGTGAAGAATGGGAGAGAGGTGAAGGATCTCAAAACTTTTTTTCTTTCAACAGCAATGAACTGCTAGATTAGTTTAGCTGCTCATGGWATTGCAGCCTCAGATATCTGAAAGCAAAGAGAACAAACTGCCTATGAAAAATACTTTTCTTTTGGATTTATTTTCATATATAGAGGGGTTTTTTTCTGCTTCCATTCTTTGTTAAACTATGTTTAATATCTTCTTAATAAAAGATGTTCAGAGGACACTGTGATCTTAAAGAAAACTTGTAAATCCCCCACAAATGTTGTCATGCAGAATCAAAACTTTTTGCAACATTATATACAAAGAGGAGCGGCCATGTGTCATGCTTGGGCACAGGAGGTACAGCACAAAGTGGTGTTATTTTCTGTTTTATTTAATGTCTTCATTAATGTTTTAAGAAATAGTTCAGAGTTTTCTCCTCCACTAGGCTTCTGTTTATCTTCCCCAGAGGGCTCCTTTTTTTTAATGATTTCAGTGATCCTTTTTAAGCCTGTTTCCAATACAATTGTGTTGCTATAATAGAAAATTGCAGTGTGGATTCAAGAGAAGGCAACTGAAAGCAAGAATTTCTTAAGCCAGAAATAATATATAATAATTTAGAGAGACTAGAAATATGAGTTGAGGTAAAGAAATAAAGTCTTGGAGAAACAAATTTTAAATGCTGCCTCTGGGAAAAAAAAACAATCAATCATATTAACAGATTTAGTGTAAAGGAATAGTTTGGAAAATAATAATTTTATTTTTTAAAGGACAGTAAAAACCTCAGTTTTCTGTGGAGATAGTAATACTTCAAACTTGAGATGTGGCATAGTAGCAAGAAAGAATTATTCAGTTTTAAACTAAAAATGTAGCAATAGCTCTGTTGTATCATATTAAATCAGAAATTATTAGTAATCTGTATACTATGGCTTACTGAAGCAAGCACAAGCAAATACTGTTCATAAACAGTTGTGTATAGACAAATGCCATTCATTATTCTTTGTGACTGTGATACTAGTGCCCAACTAATGACTATCAAAAGTGCTGTCTTCACTGATGTGCATGTGACTTTTTCTTAGAGATTGTTAAAAATTGCAATCACAAGTCTGTTCTAGTTTCCTTTTTTAAATGCATAATACTAAAAAACAGCCACATCTTAATGACTATGACCTGATTTTCATTTAAACGAAAACTCCTTTAAATCTCTACATATTGTGTATGTACTACACTTATACCCACTCTATGACCTGAAATCATACAAAAGAGCTACAGAATAAATGCAATATCTTTTCTAGCAAATAAAACAACAAAATTCTTATTGACTTCATTAGAATGGGATCCTTATTGCCATAGATAAATATTATCCATTATCTTGTCCCTTTTTGTCCCTATGATATTATAAATTTTCCCACTGATCTATTAGGTTTTTAGTCCTTGATAATGCTCACAGGAATCCATTTCTGATCAGCTATAAATTATAATGTCCTGAGTTATCAAAGTTATAGAAGTTATGATCATCCTTTTGATAACAGCAGACTTAAAGCTCTCTCTTACATCTGAGAAGTGTTAGTTTGTATCTAATTACATTTATATTTAATAATGTGCTAATTTTATATTTATATTCAATAGGTATGTAGTTGTTTTTTTCATCAAAAGTCACTATTTATATTGACTCCAGCATTTTATGTGAGTTAACTAAGATTAACCATCTTTCGTTTACACACTAAAATAGGGTACCAAGCTGATGTCCTTCAATTAAGGCAACATTTTTAAAGTTGTTGAGTAACTCTGGGTGCTTCCAGTTTCCATTCCATGATACATATACTCACAGAAAGTGTTGGAACTGTAGGTTTCTCAAGTTTGAAATTTCTACATTGATTTGATCCCACCACTAAGTAACATTAATTCCAAATAAATTTAGTCTGTTCAAATCTTGCTTTTCAAAAGCACTATACTAGAATTAATTTTCAATTGAAAAACACTTCTTCATAATTATGCATGCTTAAAATAGTCATTAAAAATTTAGATAGCCAATGGCTCTGTAATATGCATTTTTCTGTTGGCTCACTACTTCTTAATACTAATCTACAAATCATTCATGACTTTACTCTTTTCTGTTAAGTTATTTTTCACATCTGGAAAGGAGATGTCTTTGCAGGTCTTAGAAGAAATTTGTGATGTTAGAGATTAAAAGAAAATCTTATCAAAATGCTATTTCAAAACACTGTAGCAAAACACTATGTTTTTGTGAAATCTCATAAAATTCAAAGTAACTATTTCAATACTTATCAACATTCTCATCAGTTGTTTTTAGTTTGTACATTTAAACTAATATTTCTGGTGAAACACTGAATTATGTCACATTATGTATTAGAGGTTACTCAATGCAATCTCTTCTTTCCTACCATTTGTAGCTCACAAAAACGTAATTCTTTCTATAGTTAGGTTTTTTACAGGCCTCTGGTCTTTTCCATTACTTTCATATTTATAATTTAAGAATCTAATGAAATGTCTCTTTTCTCCATGCTCAGATAAAGTACCGTATTTATTAAAAATATGACATATACGTTTGCTTAACAGCTGAATAATATGTTTCCCTTAAAAAGTAAAGAATGTTTTCCTGGAAATGACTGAGATCTCCTTTCTTTTAACAACATCCGTGCTGAATCTGGGGACTAGTATTCATCTGGAGTCTAAAACAGGCCTTGCAAAGAGTAGTGACAGTTTACCTGATTCCTATAGTACAGAGCTGCCATATTTCAATTATTAATTCCTCTGTGGCTAATTAATGGTTGCAACTTATCCCAAGATTCTAGAAAACAGTAATATTGTGGCAGTTAATTTACTGTTCCTTTTTCCCTGCATACACAATTAAAGTCATTCCTTTATTTGATGTAAATTGCCATCTTTTGAAAGCGTATGGAATGAAAACCCAGCCATGTATCAGAAATAACTTTAATTTAAATTTGCTAAATGACCTCTGAAAGCTAGATGAAAGATTTTCTGCTGAATGGGCTGGTGATCCCTGCCTGTATAATTTATGTGAGAAATTAGTGTGAATGGTTCACTTTTATGGAGCAGTGCTGCTTGTAGCAAGCCTGCAGAAACAATTTTCCCCCAAGCCTCCATCTGTTCTTCAAACCAGGGCATATGCCATCTCATCGAGCTTGAAAGTCAACTGATTTATAACTCCTGAAAAGCGCATAGATTGAAAAGAAAGGTCGACTGCTGCTATGTGACAATGATTTGCTAGGCACTTGGATAAAGACAATTCACATTACTATGGACCCTAGAGGACACAAGTGATGTTGTAAGCTTCAGAAATTGGTAGACTGACATACAGGACAAAAACAAATTGCTCCTCCTCCTTCAGTTAAACAGCTACCTCTCTTCTTAAAGATGGAAACTTTTTAGAAGGTAAGTAGGTAATATAGCCCAGACATCTTGTTATACTGTGTTTCAGGCAGAATAAGCTTTTCCTAGCTACAAAGGTTGCCATCTAGAAGTGCTAGGACTTGTTCCACTTTAATCTTTTAGCTGCAAGCAGAAACATCTGTCTTTGAGTGCTTCTTGTTGTTTGTCAGAATGTTTTGTTCAGTGCCACAAACACAGCATTGATGAATTTTCTGTATCTACTCTGAAGGTGATTTCTGAGCCCTATCCCAATTAATGGATGGCTTGTTCTCTGTCCATTAGTTGTCAGCCTTCCTCCTTTTACCCACACATATTGCAGAGTTCTCTGGCAAGTGACAAAACAAATGGAATTGACAACATAAAAATCAATGTGTGTTTGATGTTTTCATTTCTGGTAGTCGGATACTGTGACCATTCTACTTTGAGGCTCAGAGACTGAATAATTTCTTCAACTACTTTATCTTATCAACTCTGAATTTTTTTTATAATTTCAGGTAAAAAATGGCATATAGTTAAGTGCATTTTTTAACTTAAGAAAGGTAATGTAGAAATGATGCAAATAGAGTCTTTTAATGTGAAAATTTGGGGGCAGATTTTGTCTTGAAAAACACAGAGATGTAGTATAAAAAGTACATGTGAAGAGCAGGAAGAATCATCCTCTACAAGTATGAGCTTATTGCTTGTTGAGGTATCTGTAACATCTGTAAGAAAAAAACGGCTTTGTAGCTTTCCACAATCATCTGATGTTATGTAGCCATGGATATCCTGACCTAACTCACACAGATGAGTATACTTTCTGAACATCATATAACTCAAAGAAAAGCAAAGCAGTGCAGATTAACTACATCACTATTATGAATTATTTCTATTGTATAAATGGAATCTCAAACACTTAAGTCAGTACCCAGCATGTGTACTGGGTATTTGTGTATTGTATATGCTATTGACTGACTAAAGATGATGAAAATGTAGAGCTAATAAACTGTGACAATTAAATACAAATTGTAAACATCTTATTTTGCTGTGTTGTAGAGGTGTGTTAAACAGTTATAATACGGCTTCATAAAATCATAAATTGTGTAAAGGAGAATGTGAGATGTTTAAGAAAACTTCACACTGTATGTCTCTAATAAAAATTAATAGAGAAAAGTTCACTATCACTGAAAAAATATATTCTAAAACCACATTCAACAAATGTCTCTACTTTAGAAATGTATTAAAGTGGATGTCTGTTCTCGTCAGGTTTGTGATAAACACTATATATTTTGTTACCCTTTCATTGTTTCATTTTTGTTGTCCACTATATGTTAGGCATGTGCATGGGGCAAATTTATCTCCCTCAGTTCCATTTCATTTCCTATACTGTTTCCAAAGCATAAATTAGTTCCTCGTCATTTCAGTGTAATTTTCTCGTCACTAGACTCCATGAACCTTTCACATCAAATTCATGTTCACATCTACTATGCTGCAGAGTTCTGATCTGGGCTCAGCACTGCTCTCATTCCTCACATTTGTTATTCTGCTAATTAATAGTATCTGTTTGCTTAATACCTAGTTTTATTGTCCTTTTACTTTCTTCCCTGTTGGTTCTTTCATCTGTATCTCCTCTTGCTTATCTGTGAAGAGTTCATCTTCATATGAAGTTATTCATGAGGACAGCTCAGCAGGAACTGGTTTAAGCTTTATACTCAAATAAGGAATGCTTTTTACATGTTTTATTATGGTGTAAATGTGTCCTTGAATAGAAATCATTCAGATTAAGATTCATGAAAACTTCCTAAAACAGCAAGACCTAAATTTTAACCTTTTTTGTTTTTTTCAAATTCCCTCTTCCTTTGAAACTTGTTGACAACTCAGTTCGATAAAATAGCTATCAATGTGGCATGAAAGAGCGCTGTTCCTGCAGAGATTTAAGCATGCACTTAATGCCTTGTGATCAAACCCACTGAAGCGATACTTTTGCTTATAGTATGTAGCAGTGGTGTTAGTGAGATGATGTACCTACCTCTAAAAGAGAAAAAGATATTTACATTTGTTTGTTTTCAATCATAATCATGTAACTTTCTTATTAAGTGCTCATTTCAAATTAATGTTATTGCATCTTTAAGACATTAATGGCCAAGACCTTTAAAAATTCAACTCACTTAAATGTGTCTGATAAAACTCTATTGAGGTGGTTGAATTGTGCTTTTTTATGAAAAATTTGAAGACTGAGTCTATATTTACATTTCAAATAGCAGTGTGGATATTTGACAGTAGTAGTAGCTTGTGGTAGGTTATCAGGGCTAAAATAAATTATCTTAAATATTTAAATGAGAGAGTTCCCCTTGGCTTTCAGCTTTTGCACATTAATGCTCAGGAAACAGGCAATTGTAGGGAATTATAAATACTGCAGTTTTTGTACTAAGTGACAGAATCTGTGGGTTGCTAGTTTTCTCTCCTGTGACTTCCTTCAATATCACACCAAAAATGTATCTTACTTTGGTTTTAAAGGAATACCAGCTAAATAGTCTCTGTGTAATGAAACAATCTAAGTGCTGTAGGACCTAGTGGAAGTCTATATTTATAAAATCAGAGTTAAAACCCAAAAAAACCTAACAACTGGCACATTATACTTAAAAATAATTGCTTTAAATCTTATGCATTGGAACTGATTTTCTGTGTTTTAAAATTAATATTACGTTCATATGGGCAGGTAAATCCATGCCTTATTTAAAGAATTATTAGAAAAAGGTAGACAAATAATACCACAGAAGATCACAAATAATGATTTTTAAAGAGGTATGAATATTCAGATGAAAATTTCCTCAGGCTGGAATGAGACTAAAAAGGGGTGTTGCTTCCAGTGTAATCTAAACTTCAGTCTAAATACATATCTCTTTAGGAACATGAGTTGTATTGTAATGTAGTGAATCTCATCTTATAATGAAGACTAAGTGCACTGAAGTACAGTTCTGCTCTGCAAAAGTAACACAATTAATGTTGGTGTGTTCTGTTCATATCCAAAGAAATTCTACTAGGGTCAGAAGCCAGTGGTTGTACACTTAAGAAATCATAAATACCTGTATGAGCCTGTACAGTAGTGATGTTCCCACTCTGTGCTTCTTATCTTGTCCTTTCAGACTCTGAAAAAGGCCAGTTCAGATGGGAGACGTCTGCTTTGCCTTGCCATTTAATAACAGCACTGGAACCTCGCTGCTCTTATTATTCCTAGGTTGGTAGAGTGGGGGCCCTGGATAAAGCCCGTGTCTGAGGCAGAAACATTCCTTTTAACAAAGCCTGAGCTGGAGTGTCAATTTCACACTTGAACTCAGGTGAATTTCAGTTTCCTTTGAGTTGTCGCTTAACTTATGCTTCCACAATGTGAAAGACAATATGCATTATTAGCTGATCTTAATATGAATTTTTTGCTTAATATATTCACCAATCAGTTCATATGCTTGATGAAAAAAAACCCCACATATTAACCAGGTGAAACCAGTGAAAACTGCAGTGCTTTTTATGTCTGTGCCAAAGTCTAACCTTCTGTTCTTGTACAGCAGCTTGAGTGGAAACATGAGCAGTTATAAGTTGATACGAAATGGCATAGTATACATAAGTTTGGGAATTTGGGTGTCACAGATATTAAGGCTACTTTACTCCTTTCAGAGTTAAAGTAAACTTGCCTGTTTAAAATTCTCACCGTCATACAGTTCTCAGGGGTTGATTCAGTCTGAGCTCAAATAATAGTTGGCAATTTTGTGATTTAGCTGGAAATTTCTGGTTTAAGCTAAAGACGAGGAAAGCTACACTTCATTTTTTTCTTCTAGAATTAAACCTGTATTTTATTTCTTGTTTCTGCTATATTATTTGTCATTCCTTTTATATTTTGATGCTTTTCTGAAGAGGTGGGAAAAATAGCTGTCTAAAACTCTTCAGTGATATTACTGAATTTGCCCCATTCTTTCTTGACGAACTATAAGCAGTATATAGCCACAGTCATGATACTACAAACCATTCCCAAAATGAGAAAATAATATTTTTTTTGTAGATAAAAATCATCTGATAAGGAAAAACCTTGATCTTTATTGAATTTATGCATTTATTTTTATTCATTTTTAAACTTGAACTTATTCAAATCATTCATTCACAAATTAAATCAGAAATGCATAGTAAAATATTTGCAATATGTTTATCATCAGCTGTGATAAATTTGATATAATATTTCTGTGAGATAATAAAAGAAGGCCATAAAATTCAGTCCAGCTACAACAGAAGCCCTTATGCTAAGTATGAAAAGATGAAGTGAATACAACTTCCTGTTCACATAGCTCTTGCCATCAGTCTGTCACAGTTCTCTTGTCTCTAGACATTTCTGATTACAGACCACAAGGTAATATTTATGCTTTCTTGTGTACAGAGTTCTAGATAATTAGGACAATAAATCTGTTTGCTCTCAAGGGCGTGGAAAGACAAACTTTTATGGATTTACCACCTCGGAAGGTCATTTAAACTATCTGACTGACTTTGCATGAAGTTGATTTGGAATGCTCACATGATAGCATAGAATAGCAGAATAGAATAGAATAGTTCAGTTGGAAGGGACCTACAATGATCATCTAGTCCAACTGCTTGATCACTTCCTGATGCATTAATTAGACTCAGCTAGTAATCATCAGTACGAACAATCACGGAGAGCAGGAACTTCAGCCCCATAGCTTTTCCCTAGGTAACATTTATTTATGCATTTAGGATCCTAGATCATTAATCTAGTTTTTTGAAACATTATAACCTAATGTGGTGATATCACCTAATATGGTGACTATCAGGTTAGCACAATCCTCCAACAAGTGGCTTAATTTTTAGATATGCACCAGTCGTGGTCCAGAATTCCAGTTATTGGTTACTGTTGGGTTATTTGATGAAAATTTAAAGGTAGCAAATACATGTTGGGACTGCTAGAATTGGGCTGTTCCTCTTAATCTTTTATTTTATCAAAGAAGTTTGCTAATAAACCTTAGAATGTAAAAGTGAGTTCTCTCTAAGAGTGAAGTATGTTTTCTCTGCTTGAATAATTAATTCTGTACCCATATATATTTCATTATAAAGTGGCAGCCTTTTACACTGCTGTTAATTCTGCAAGGAAGTCAAAACTACTCTCCTGTCCTTATGCAGGATAGGGGCTAATGTGCACAAGCACATTAGAATGTTTTTTCTAAGTTTTTATTTTTAAAACATTAATATTTTCATATCAGCTAAGAAATCTCTTCACTTATATGCATATTCTCACCTGCAGGTAATGAAAATGGTGGCATAACTGGATAAGCCTCTAAAATATTATCTAGATAAAACCTACTGCCTTTTATTTCCAGAGGGATTTTTAAAAGTAGTTACATCTGATCTGGTATGACCTTATATGAAAGAGATTTGATTCAGGTCTTCCATGTCCTACCATACATATCAAATTTCACTAAACCAGTAGAAGCTACCATAACCTACCTAGAACCTACCAAGAAATATCGTGCATCTGTTTGGAATTCTTCACAGTCATTCAGCAAAACACAGTGCCCGAGTCCTGTTGTTTGGTCAGTATTTGTTGCAGAATACTTTGAAATACTTGGTAAAGTTGTTAAATAGCCAGATTCTTTGTTCACAAATTCTCATTTAAGTCAGTCTATCTAAATCATAGATTTAGTGGGACAAATATTTTCTACTAACTATACTGATTTTTTACTCCTACTATTCATTTCTAACTTTAAACCTGTGTGTGGGTTTTTTCTCATAGAAATGTTTAACCTATTCTCCAATAAATGCTGCTTTTTTATGAAGAACCATGACAAAGCCATTTTAATGACCTTCTAAAGAAAGACCTTCTAATTAAAGTGCAGCTTATAATATCAAATGTTTCTCAGTTGCCTACAACTTTATTGATCTGCCAAGAATTCTAATAAGTTCAAAGCATTCATTCCTCTTTAGCAAAAAGTGTTATATCTATATCCTGTAAAACGTTCATCTGAGTATTTATTATTCTATTTTTTTAAAAGTTCCAACATTTTTACCAACTAGGGGTGTAATAACCATTGTTCTATAATTTCTGGAAGGTTATTACATTTCCTGTTCATCAGATCTTTGGCCCAGTTGTTGCTATTAATTACAATGTGAATGTTTCTAGCACATTATCCACTCTGTACTCCTTTCAAACTCCCACCACCTGGTTTAGTTTATGAGTTTATTCCAGAATCTTCTCTTTTTTTTTTTTTGCCACGTCATTTGCTGCAGTTGGTACTTAACTTTTACTGCTATAAAACAGAAAGTCTTTGGGTTTGTATCTTGCTTTTACATTATATTTTCAAAACTATAACAAAGGTGGTATTTACTTTCCCATCAAAGTCCTTGCTTTTCTAAATGACGATCTGAGATTCCAGATTATTTTGAGTTTCCACAAAAATTTTGTCCAGGCATTTTATCGTCTTTCTCACTGTTTGTCTTTATACATTTACGTATTAGTTCTTAGCTTGTTTTTGGGGGGTTTTGGGGTGTGGTTTACATGTGTCTTACTATAGTTTATGCTTATTGACTCCAAGAAAGTTTGATTTTTGAAGTCCAAAATTTAATGGATTTATTTTTGGTTAAATTAAATGAAATGAGATGTTGAAGAATGACTGACTTATACAGGAAAGGACCTGTGGGTCCTGGTGGACAGTAAGGTCATCATGACTCAGCTGTGCACCCTTGTAGCAACGAAGGCTTACTGCATATTAGATGACATTAGCAATATAAAGTCAGGGAGCTGAGGGAAAGGATTATTCACTTTTACTTAGTAGTCATAAGGCTGCATCTGAAATTCTGTGTCTGGTTTTGGGCCCACAGAAATAGAAGACAGATATCAACATACTGGAGAGGGTCCAGCAGGGAGGCCACCAAGAGGACCAAGGGGCTGCAATACATGACATATGAAGGAGATGGGTTGAGTTAGCCTGGGCAAGAGAAGGCTAAGGGAGATCTAATTGCAGTCTTCCAATGCCTAAAGGGGTGTTATGGAGGAGACAGAGCCAGACACTTTTCAGTGGTGCACAACAAAAGGACAAGAGGCAGCAGTCACAATTTGCAATAAGGGAAGTTCCAGTTGGATAGTAGAAAAATAGTTACCCATGTTTTGGGCAGGGGGTTGAGTGAGATGATCTCCAGAGGTCTTTTCCAAAGTAAATTATAATGTGATTTTATGAAATTAGATGGATGAGCCTATTATTTTGTATTTCTGCATTACCTTTCTTTTGAAGATGTCAAAACGTACTATTGCTTAATGAGTAAGACTTCCCAGTGCTTCTGAAACATAGATGTTTTACAGGTAAAGAAACTGAGGCACAGAAATAATGGTAGTAGTTTAAATGCTGTTGATGGACTTAATTTGTTCCATTATATTCTTAACATTCCTTTAACTTAAAACCACATTTCTTCCATGTGCAGTATTTATACATACATATATATTTATTCAGTACGTAATTGTTATCACTTTCTAGCCGTATCAGGTAAATTTACAATTGCATTCATAAGATGTCTGAGATTTGTATTCATGTTCAGTTTACCATAACTAAATGCTAAATGTAAAAATACCTCCAGCTTTAGATCCTACAGTCAACACACTGTAGCAGCACTCTGAACTTGTGACAGTCTGATTCTTCTTGAAGACTTTGAAATTGATGTGGCTTACTGAGGAAAATTCCTTCTTGATGCAGGAAACCCAGAAATATTTAAAATGACTATGATTAGTCTATTGACATTGTACAAAGTGCTTTGGGCCTCTAGATTTCATGTGATTTGAATGAAAGTAGAAGAATTTTAACAGTACCTGTCATGTTGTATTAGATCCTAAAAGTGACTCAAGTAGAGAGGCTTATCTGTTTTCTTTTTAAGTTTAAAAAAAAATGAGGAAAAGTCATGAAATACCTCACAAATCTCCTACAGAACTATTGAATACCAGAACCTAGAGGCAATATATGAAATAATAATTAATTTATCTGGTAACCGTCTTGGTAACCATCAACTGAATTATCTTTCCAATTCCTCAACATCTTTCTTAAGGTGTGGTGAGGAAACAAGATATAGTATTATACATACAGCCTCACCGTTGCCTATTAAAGCAGAATATTAACTTTCCTCTACCTGCTGGCCACATTCTTTTTAATGCAGCCCAGGATGTAATTTGCTTTCTTTGTGATCGAGCACCACTGGCTGTTATTCAACATGGCAATCACTATAACCCTCAAGGGAGCAGGACTGCTACTCAGCCAGTCAGTTCCCAAACTGTACTGGTGTAGGGGGTTGCTCTATCCCAGCTGCAGGGCTTTGCACTTCTTGTTGAGTGTCACAATGTTTCTGTTTGCTTAGTCTTCAAGTTTCTAAAGGTCCCTCTAAACTTAAGCTCTGTTATACAGTTACTCATCATTCTTAATATCAGGCTTTGACTTTAATGTTTTAGGGGGATGTAAAATGGAAATATAAAATCCACATAAAATCAATAGTCACTTTAGATGTTGCTATGAAAATATCTTCTCCAAGGTCTGTAGGTGTGGGTGTGTGCACAAGTGTGTGTGTATATGTGTATGTATATATATACACACATGTACATACATAAATAAACTATGCATCCTGGAATTGCTTGCTGCTATTGCAGTAATGAGGGTTCAATACTGCAATTTTAAAACTTTTTTGGATAGTAAGCATCAGAAGGCAAAAGATGTGAAATATCCTTCTGTAGTGAAAGTTCACTCTTAATAAAAAAACAGGAGAAAATATTCCAAGCAAGTACATAAACTACTGAGGTAGGGTTGAAAAATATTTCAAATATTTAAGAAGAACTTGAGATAGACAGAAAGAAGCTATTTTTTTAATAAATGTGAATGTAGAAAACTGAAATTCCAAAATTCTAACACCAGATTTTAGCTTGTTTTCTTTTACATAAAAGTATGGGAATTTGAAGGGTGGCTAATGAGGGATCTGCTCCAGAGAAGTCTTGTATACATGGATAATTTTACTCATATGAAGATTCCAATAATATCAGAAACGCAATATGGCATTTTGCAGTTAAACAAACAGAAGTATGATTCTGTGAACCTCCCATTTCTCCATTTGTTTATGTCTATTATTTTACTGTCTTCAAGTGCTTAAATATCTATATGTTCTTTCTTCCTATTAACATTTGGTTCATTTTGGTAATTTAGAATGATCAATGTAAAGATGAGTTTTCAGACATGAACTGTAGAAACTACTCAACCATAGAAATGTCTGGAAAGCCTCAAAGATGTGGTGTTGGACACGCAGACAATACCTAACCCATGGGATCCAAAAATCCTTCCAGGCTCTTGGATGTGGCTGTGCTCCTTTGGCTGCAGTTTGTTCATTTACTAAGGCTAGAGTAAAGTAAGCAATATAAATTCAACTGCCCTTTAAGAATGATACCTGGGCATAGTTATCCAGACTGGTAACCTTTTGGCCCCTTTTACTTGCGTGTAGTGTAATTTGCAAGAATAACTTGTGTTTTTAAAAACAGACTTCTTCAAATGGAGATACTGGGCTAGAAAGACTAGGAGAAAGTTATGGTGGTGTTCAGGATTTTTGAGTCTCTGTGTTCTGATGATACCTCTGGATTTCTGGGAAAATTTCAGTGTTCAGATAGTGTTCTGTTCTTCCATACCCAAGGATGATGACCAACAACATATCCTCATTAACGTGGAAATGGTCACAGTTTTGGATTACATGTTCTGTCCCTGCTCATAAATGTTCTTGGTGTCAGTATGATGCCACATAAATCTTCTTAAATTTTCATTTGCTTTTTTAACAAACTAGGAAACTCCATACATCACAATCAACAAAAACTGTATTTTGATTCATTATTATGCTCTTTAACTACAGAATCATACATTTTTCCCTTAGGGTCTCACTTCATCTAATATGCAGGATGGGGATGGAGCTCCATGAACATTTGCTGTTGCATCAGAACCAGATTAAAAAGTTCCATCTGTTTGTTCACGTCCTGTGCCACAGTTCAATGCTCCCTCAGTTGCACTTAGGTTTCATTCTATTAATCAGATCACTAGAATGGTAGATCTTAAAACCAGTAAAAAATATGTTTGTGGTGGTTGGGGCTTTTTTTGTTTTGTTTTTCTTTTCATTTTATTTTTAATCAGGTCATTACAGTAACCTGAGTGCAGCCACACAGACATTTGCACTGGTGCAACTGAAAGGAGTGGGAGCCATGGCAGTAGAGTAGGAAGAAGCAGCAGAGGGAGGGAGTTCAAAATGCAGCTCCTGATGACTTATACAGTTTTTATGAAGGCTCTAACTGAAAGACGTTAGAAACTATTCTTCAAATTTTTAAATTAAATGTTTTAAAATTGCTTAGAATCAAAGTATACTATTTCAGTAAAATGAAACAAATGTTCAGTTAAAAACCTAGAAAATGTGCTTTCCAGCCAGACCTGAAACAATCTTTTCCTTTCAAAACCAAGCCAAGCCAAACCAAACCCTTTTTATTTTTCTACTTGGCACTTCTGCAAATCAGATTCAGGACTCTGAAGTATGGTCCCTGGAAAACAAGGAGTGGACATTTAAGTGGACGTATGAAAATTTTAAAGTAAAATACTCTATGGCCTTAGACGTTAGCTTTTTTCCAGAGGCAGAAAGAGGGCATCCAGGGCCCTCCAGCATGTCTTTCAATTCCACCAGTTCTTTTCCTGAAGTTCTTCTTTCTTAGTAAGAACATACCTTTCAGAATCAAAGGTTTTGTAGACACCAAGCTGCTAATAAGCTTACGCCATGTTTCTTTTCTGAGTAGGAACCTTCTAGAGAATATGTAAATCAATCCTATTGAGGGGAGGAAGGTTGATTCTATAGGTCATAAATATAATTCCATGGAATCTGTGGTTTGGGAGAACAGTTTGTCTGGAATAATTGCAACTGAGAAGAGATTCAAATAATTAAACATGCGTGTAAATATTTATATTTATGTAAATATATATACTTATATAAAAATATATGTGTTTTATAGCTAGCTCAGAATATCATCTCTATTCTGTTTTCCAGAGAAGGCTGCATGCTGTCAGTTGGCAGGACTTACATAACAAATATCACAGAATAATAAAGCAAAGTTATCTAAATTTCATTTTAACTTAGTCTTTGTTAATAAACTTTACAGAAAAGCTTTTAGTAGCAACTGAAACATTAAATTTCACAAATTTTCAGTAGCCACACGGTGGGAAAAACAGCAGTAGAGTAAAAGCAAATCTATCATACATATCATGGAAAAATATACTGAGACAGCAGAAACTGTTTCTTAACAAGCTGACATCCATTGCAGCAGAATCTCAATATTTAGGGAGAAGGTGATGTGGAATATCACTCATAACAAGTGTTTCATCTTTCTGAGCAAAGTTAAGCATAGGGCATAGGAGGAATCCTTTAACTTCTCCACAGAGAGAGGAATAACTTTAAGATACTCTTTTCCAAACTGTTCACAAACATGCCAGGATTTTTGTTTTAATGGTTACTGTAATCTTATTTGAATGAAATACGCAAATCCCACCCTACACACTTTTTATTTAGATTGCATGGGAGAGGTGAACTTAATTCTTCATATTTTGATGACTTTTGATGCAGAAAAGTGTTAAAATATTTTGGTGAAATATTGTCATGATAAATGTATATGGAACAGGTTGTAATAAAATGATGATTCATTAATAGTTTGCATCTTATTCCATATTGCTATAATTTAACCAATTATATTTTATGTAATGAGCTAAAAGATTTTCTTCCACTTATTACCTTTCAGTTTCAATGGAATACGTTCTTACATGTACTGGTATAAAGAATTTGAAGTGTTTTTTCTCTAGTGATTACCCAAAGTCAGTCAAATATGGAGGATGAAGTCCTAAAATCTAAATTAAATAGTAAAGAGTGACATAAATCTCACTGAACCGAGAGGAATCTCTTTCACCTATTCCCTTTACCAAAAGTCACTGAAGAGGCATGCTGTAGAAGTGTCAGAAACTCTTTTGTTTGCTTCAACTGACCAACAAAACTAAACCCAAAGAAAGTAGGAACACTTCTCTGAATGACTTGTCTCTATTGTTAAATGTTTTGCATATTAAGGTAAGTGGATTATTCAGCATGATTGTTTACTGAAGGGCAGGAGGTGATGTTGCAATCTTGTTAGGTTTCAAACGATGACTTCAGAATACAAATACCCTTATAGAGTTTTTGCAGCAACAGGCAACATACTGAGATGTACCCAAAGGGATGAAACAGGAGAGCAACTGCAACAGCAACAGCTACTGTCACAAAACCTTGAGTCTGTCCTATTTGCTTCCCTGATTTCTGTTTGTTCTAAGGTAATGGAGAAGACTGAGAGGACAGAAACCTCTATGTTACTAGGTGCCTTTATGTGGCAGTTTGCTGAACATTGTTACTTAAAAAGTATTTGCTATTCTAATTAAAACAGTACTGGGAAAGATTCTTCAGCATGGACTGTAAGGGTTGACAGGGAAATGGTTGCTATGGAACTATTTTCTGAGCTAGTATGGCAGAGCAACATTTAGCAGGATTTAATTTGCATCTCTTCCATGCTGCAATTTCTTCAGGATGGTCTGACCATAGATTTCACCAGTCTCCCAGGAAGCATAGCTCAGCACTGAAATTAGTTGTTTCCTCAGAAATAGTACAAGTGTCAACCCTCCCATCCCAACATTAGCAAGATTTCTAAAAGTAGTGAAGGTCAATCTACAACATTATTTAATACGTAATCTAGTAGTTATCACATTTATTAGTTGCAATAAATCCTGAGCTTTCTATTTTTTTTCATGAACATGTTAGACTTATTTTTATGAGGGGAAAAAAGGTGTTATGTTAATTACAACGATTCACAGTCACTGACTCAAGACTGTAAGTGTGAAACACTTGGACCTTTCCTTTCTGCTATATAGGTAGAGACGTATACATAAAAAGTCTTTTCTATCTTTATCTTCCACTGAAATTAAGTTTAATACTGTGAATTTAGTTTCATGCTCATTTGAAGGGACTTCCTACTTAAATATTTACTTAATCTCTAGTGTATTAATATAATTAACATTATTTATTAATAATACTGTTAGTTGAATAAAATATTTGTGTGAATAAAATATCATTGCATGGCTGTGCTATTAAGTTGGAGGATCTGGGAACAAGAAATTGTAGCAAGAAAATAAACTGATTTAATATGCTGCATTAAATAAAAGTAATATAATTTCAAAATTAAATGTGTTAACAAAACTGCAAGCCTGTATGCTAAGATATCCCGGCTGTATTTACATATTATTATTTCCTCAATAAACAAAAAAAAAATCCATTAATATTCATTATTCAAGAAAGGCTGTTTTGGGAATCATACAAGTCAAAATTTCATTTCAGCCCAGAGGTGCGTGGCAACTTAACTAATAATTCTTTATATTTGACATTTAATGCACCTCTGAGACTTCTTCTTACCGAAATATTGCTAAACATGTTAAAAAATTAACTAGATCATCGTGCCAGAGCTTAGGTAGTCAAAATTCATGTTTTCCCACMTAATTCTGTGCTTTGGCAGAGAATAAATTTGGCTGTCACCCAGTGCCCATTTGCAAGGCTGTCTCCCATAGGAACTTTTGACTGGAAATGAAAAGGAGCAACCATTTTGTCACCATTAGGTGGCTCACTATGAATGCAGTTGTGGTGGAACTAGCTGTGCCACCCCTCCTCCACTTTGCCTGGCTCTCCGCGTCTGGGGCTGTGTCTGCTGCGATGAGGTTTTTTGCAGTGTGTGAGTCATTTACAGGAACGAGGAGAAAAAGACCCTGTCTTTGAGTTCCAGAATAGCCGAGACCTGGGTCTTGCTCTGAGGAAAGTGCCCACAAACTGCAGTGTAAGGAGAGGTCTATTTGCCTCGCGTTACTGCCTGCCCCTTTGTTCCTTGTGTCCTTGGCAGAGGCTGAAAGAGCTGGGCCTGTAATACTTGGGCCCTGCTGTGCCACTTAAAGAAATAATAAGCCATTGTCTTCATTAAGCAAGCCTTGTTTTAGCAAACAGAATTCAGATACTAAAAAGGGAACATTTTTAAGGGGGGAGAATTAGAGACAGGGATGCTTTACAAAATTCCCTAGAGAAACTGCTTTGTTTCCACTATTTTATTGCTACTTACTGAGAAGATTCATATTCAAATAGGTTGGGGTTGTGAATCGGTCGTTTGCACATTCTCATGCACCCAGGAAGGCTATGATTATGGCTAATTACAATGACGAATGAAATCCTAACAAGAGTGCTCAATCAGATTGCTGTTCATGCATGAAGCAACTAAGACTAGCCAATGGAGGTGTGATTTTGGTAATTACAAACAATGGGGCTAAGTTGAAAAAAGCTTAGTAAATCTGCTCGAGACTAAATAAGGTCTAATTAATCACTTTAAGTTCTGAATTCTCCAGATGAACTGCATGCTCCGTTCTCTTTAGCATTCTTTTAATAGACTTAGTCTAAGGAGTAAGAATGCTTCCTTTTTGCTCATACTTTCACTGGATAAAATGCAACTGTTTCAAAATATTCTGACTTTCCCTTTGTGACAATTGTGTTGCAACCTGTTTTTCAGGCAAGTAGATGGAATGTTAGAGAAATAAACATGCTGTTATTTGCCTTGCTGACAGTGCCGTTACCTACGTTGAGAAAAAAGATGAAGTTTCTTTTAGTTGTCATAGTATTATTGACCACATTCCCAAACCTGATTTTACTGAAGTATATGGGAATTTTGACATTGTCTCCAAAGACTGCAGATTTTAAATCTGCCTTAAAAGGCAGTTGTACTCAGGCTAATGTAAATAAACTACTAAATAGTCATATTTTTTAAATTATTATTATTTTTATTACCTTATTTTTGAATAAAGAAATATTAGCAGCATATATATAAAGTCAAATGAAGTCTAATCTTTTGGCAATGAAACTTTGAGGGCACGGTGGTTTTTCTTTGATGTATTAATACTCATTCCAAATTTTATTTTAAAAATTATATTACATGAGCCAATATTTTCATATCAAAAATCCTTAGATTAGTTTGTCCATAAATAAGCACTATACTGAAGATAATAATATGCAAGTAACACATAACCTGGCTTCAGTACATTGGGGAACATTTGAGGAACTTCTTTTTTCTTGTAGATTCAGTTGGTGTGAAGGGATCACCTATATATATGACTTCAGTGAAACCTTGCTTTGATATAACCTTTGAGAGGAGCCGTTTGGATTTTGAACTTTTAAGAGCACCAGTTGTTTATATTTGATGTTAAATAATAATGATTCTTCATATTAAGGTTTCCAGCATATTTCTGTTCATCCTCAGAAAGCTATCCGTGTCTGTCTCCATAGACATGTTTTAAGTATGAAGGTATTATGTACTCAGAAAACCTATAGAATAAATTCCTTTTATTGTACTGCCATGTGAAAAACCACAAACCATAATGTAAATAGCATTTGTTTTGGACCATTGATGTTTGTGTGGGTAAGTCTTCACTAGTTTTATTGGGTCTTTTTCTGTCATTTAGACAAGTCAGCAGTTTGTCCAAAGACCCTTCTTTATTAAAAAGATCTTTCAGTACGCAAAATATCTTTTCATTGCCAAAAATGTTGTTGAGGTTGATGCACAGGTTCAGAATTTTACTGGATATATCAGGTTTTGATCACTGGTATTTTGTGAGATCTCGGTGTTAGAAATGTTAAAGCTTAGATTTCAAGTGCTAAAATAACCTTAACAAATTAGTCTAAGAGTTCTATTGGTGCTTGTTTCACATGATTTTATAGATTTGTTAATAACCTTGCCATTAAGTGGTAAAACTTTTGTCCCTGATTCTTCTGAAATAAATGTCATGTTTATACCATGCAACGATGTATTGCCTAAGTTGCTGTACTTCTTTCATT
The DNA here is from genome assembly GCA_035582835.1 of Phoebastria nigripes. Lineage (NCBI taxonomy): Eukaryota > Metazoa > Chordata > Aves > Procellariiformes > Diomedeidae > Phoebastria > Phoebastria nigripes. Next base: position 943,796 of record JAYKAV010002944.1, on the reverse strand, counting down.
ATCAGTTGTCTTAAAACACATGATTTTCATAGTGTGGTTTGGCTGTGTGGAGGCCTTAGTGACAATAAACAGGAACTTTCTGGTACACGCCTTAACTAATTTGGTAGGAATTCTGTCAAATTACGAATTACGAGTGATCCAGTGCTGCACAAACCTCTCATTAAGGAGCGTGGAACCACTGGCTTTCAACGAGGCCCAGATTTGTAGACTTCTCTGGATAAGCCATGATCCATAGTGCTTCATGAAATGATTGAGCCAACAAAATAGCTTGCGGCTGCCAAAATGATAATTTGTCCCTGCTGGCTCCTGCTGCTTCCCTTGGGTAAGTCCTACTGCTCAGCTAAACCTGAGACATGGTGTTGCTCACTAAACCAGCAGTGGATATAGTATTCTACTGGTTTGGTCAGCTGAATTGATCAGCAAGGGATCAGAACAATACCTGAGCAAGCAGAAGGACAGAAAGGTAGTACACATCCAGACATGGAGATGGGTTAGAGAGGAGGAAGTGGGACCTCAGCTCTTCATTTGTGTCAGGCAGCTGGATTGTTTTAGTCATCTCTTGAAACTATGTCCTATGTAGGCCTTGATTGTATTTAGTACCTTTACTTCAGTTCCCTCCATAAACAAAATTGTTCAGGGAGTGTCCTTCAAAAGCTTTTTACCTCCTTTGATTGCATCTGATGTGTCTTAAATACCTATGCTTTTGTATGGAAAGCCTTTGTGTAATCTTTTTGTTTGATTTTCCAGCAGTCCAGTGAATTAAAGCCATCTAGGTCATATGCCAAACACTTAGATATCTTAAAATTAATTAGGTAATCCAATTCATAGCTTGGTCACATGCACTGTACATAATCTAACAAAAAGTGGAAGTAATCATTTTGCCTAGCTGCAGTTTCTCATTTGACATAATATAAACGAGAAACTAACTTGAATATGGCCATGTGTTTAACTTGAAAATCTTATGAAAAATTCTGCATGTAATGCACATATACAGTAATCTCATCTGTGGATTTACTCACTGGTGAGACCAGTTACTTTTGTCCCTGCTTCTGTGCATCTTCAAATCACTACTACTTATTTCGGTAAGAATACAGGCGTAGGAGTAAGTGGAGTATTTCAACCTTTTCTCTCCAAGAAAGGAGTCTCTGTCCTTCACTGATGTGAAAACCAAGATAGGAAACAATAATTCCTACATCAAAGAAGTCCAACAATGCATAGGTCATTGAGGCAGGTAGGAATAAGGGTTTTCTGCTGTTAGATAGCCATAGCTATCTATCTGCTCTATTCCAATGGATTAAAATATCTTTTAGCCTTGCTAGATTGTGAAAATTATATTAAAAACATACATGAAAAAATCTTTTAAATTTATTTGGTTTAGTTTTTAGAAGATCATTAAAATTTTTTGAAGATATCATTAGTTGTAATTGGAGTCCTAAAGGAATGTTATAATTGGAGAGAGAATAAAATTAAGACTATTGTATTTGCATTACTAGTCTATAAAATAGAATTTATTTAAAATATGAAACATTTATAGAATACATAGTGGTATGGTGCAATATAAAGGTTTAATTGGCATTTATTTTTGGATGACCTACATATTGCCTATAAAACCTTTATTTTCTCAGCATAATGTTTTTTCATTGCAACAATATGGAGCTGTAGTAGGGCAATCTAAATAGCTCTTTATCTTATCAAGAAATGAATTTAGCAAATAGGCTTATGTGAGATGTTATTTGAAGTAAGCAGAAAGAAAATCTGATTTTATTTCTGTTAGCAGTGTATTACAGAATGTTGTAGATTTCAGCTTGTTGTCTCCCTGCATTTGGTTATATATCCTCCATGAAATCTAAGAGTAGTTTAGAGAGCTTCTCTAATAAATAGCTTTACAGTGACTTTTTGTATTCTTAAGTGAGTTACTGTAACACAAAAGTGAAGCATAAACTGCTATATGAAGTTACTTCAGATATAAACTAGATCCATGCCCAGAAAAAAAACTACAGATGCTTTTTCTAGGCACTCTGACTTAGTTAATTTATTCTGCTTGTCAGAAACTTTTGGAATATAGGAAACTCAGCTGCTCTAATGGCATCTCTGACAATTTATTCCCACAAGCATCAGCTTGGATATTTCATTTGTGGAACAGGAGGCACTTAATTGACAAAGTATCCTGGAAAACATACTGAGGTTAGAACAATATCCTATGCTCTCCAGTGACAGAATTACTTATGAATCAGGGAGATATATCAGTTTGCTACCTACACTACTCCTGCCTATCTCAATGACACTTAGGGTAGGAGGCATTAGGGACTCTCATATCTGTGTAGGTTAGCGTATATTACTCGTATATTATGTAAAGCAGTATATGAAAGATATTCTACAGGTAATGAATAAAATTAATAATTACATCTTTGATGTTGCCAACCATTTCCTTCATAATTATTTTCTCACTATTACAGTAACACTATTTTTACTCTTCATTTCAGTCTAACCACAATACCAATGCTGCCTTTTTTTTTTTTTTTTGCTGGGACTCATTATACTTTGTAATTGTTTCTTTTTTCTTGAGGTATTTGCAAACCTTAGTGAGAGTAATAGTAATGCAAAGTTGGAAGGTGTTGCTAATGCAGAGTGGGACCACAAATAAGAAAAGTTAGACAAGTTTGTCAGCTGGAGTGCTAGAAATGGGTTGAAACTTAATACCAAAAAGTTATGTGTATAGAGAGTAATAGTAAAAGTTACTCATAGTAATATTAACCTGATTCTTAGGGATTTTTTTGTCAGTGATGTAAGTGGGAGTTAGTGCTTCACTTACATAAAACAGAAGATAAAAAAGTTCTGACAATGTCAGTTGACTGGAAGATGGCTATGGGATACTGGTGTGATGCAACTCTAATGCAATTTTGCAATGCATTAGTGCATTTAGGAGAGACAGGAAATACATCATTGTGCAAGGCGTTGATAAGACCTCATTTGGAATATTCTGTAGTTCCAGTCACCTGTGTTCAAGAACGATTAATTTAAACAGGTGTAGAGAACTCCCAGGATGACTAGGAGAATGAAATATTGGTTTGAGAGAGAGATATTTAAGGAGAGTGGCATATTTTTGCCAGCTGAGCCAAACGAAACTTGAGAAGGAAATATGGCTGCTTATAATAAATACATGGTTATAAATTGTGACTAGAAATTTAGTCAGGAGTGAAAATCTGGAATAATCTTCCAAATTGCATGGCAGCAGCCACTTGAAAGGCTTATGGAAGGGTTATATGTCAAAATGGTAAATCCTGGAGATAAAAAATTCCTGTAGATAATAAAATAAATTATTTTGTGTATGGCTCCATAAGTATGGTTATCTCAAAGGGTTTTGAAAATAAAAGGATTACTTCTTATTTGCACTGTATTTATTCAGTTCTTCAGGGTTTCTTTTTGTTGCCAGTAGGAGTGCAAAACAAAAACCTTTTTACTAGAAATACATAATTTTTCTCTTGGTTTATTTATTCTATTCTTTGTTTATTTGCTTTGAAGCACTCAGCATTTCTATAATTAACAACAGGTTATCAGGACAATTTTTCTCCAGGAGTTTGACCTACACTTGTAACACAAAAAAATACTTCTTGTAGCTGTGAGTGGATTCTGCCATCACAAAGCAAGCTAAAACAAGACAGATAGTTGGAAGCAATGTCAATAGTTTCATTCTGTAGATTTTCTGAGAATGAGACTTTTTTGTATAATTTCTAGCTTTACCCAGTGGTCTAGAAGGTGTGGCAAAAATCTTTCTACTCCAACTACATTTGCAGATTTACAGAGTCTTTAGCAATATTCTTGAAACAAATTTAAGCAATAATAAAATAATATTGGTGGTTGCAGAGAAAGGTCATATCATGATTCCTCATTCTGTTGATACTAATTTTGCAAAATTGCACAACAGTCAGAGGTAGTATTCAGTACTTACTGGATCTAAACTTCCTTTTTTTTTTGGTGACAATATACCTACATTATAAATTACAATTTCCAGAAGATTCCAGGACTGACATATGTCAGTAACTATTTATTCATGTAAAAAGTATTGCATTTGATAGCAAGCTCAGACTCATTAATAATAGCCTAAATTAAAAAAAAAAAAAAAAAAATCTAATCTTCCCCACAATTTTGTTTTAGAAAATAGTTATCACTTAACTAGCCAAAGTAAAAATGGGAGAAGTTATGTTTTACTGCAGAGGTGAGAGCTACAAAATGGAATGTCACTTATTAATATTTAATTTTATTTTGGAATTATGAACATTTTTTAAATTTAGCAGCCTATCACTTAAATACATCTCTGCAAAATTGGAGTTATGACAGGAACAAAGTAGGAAAACTAAGTTCTCCAAATACTTTGACAAGTGATTATTTGATAATCTTTTTAATATTAAAACTTGATATGTGTTCCATTTGTTTGTAATAAAATGTATGTTAGAATGCCATAAACAATTAAATTTAGTGTGTAAAATAATCAGAACAGCTAAATCTGTATCCTTTTGCTAAAAAAGGACTTTGTTTATCCTTTACATAGTAATGTTGCAAGAAACTATTTGAAGGTTGTTAATGACATATACTGTGGGGTTTTTTATAGAAAACATTGTTGCAATCTTCAGGCAGAAAAGACTGAAGTATTTGTTTGTTTGTAATTAGACACAATCGTTTGTCAACTGATCTGTTTAGAACTTCGTGTATAGTGTCTGTAGGTTCTGCATTATGACTGTAGAACAACAGTATTCCCTTCAGAAGAGTTTAAAAGAAGGGAAGAAAGAGAGAAAGGCAAATAACTGATTTCTTGCTCTTGACAGAGGACCCAACAGGAATTGATATGAACTGGTTGCTGGGTAACCTACAGCTGCTCCAGTAAGAATATCTTATGGCAAGCATTCCTCTGGGCAGTAATATTTAGGACCATGTCAGGAATTAGAAGAAATGCAATCTAAACACAAGTACTGAAAAAAAGACCTTATTTTTGCTGGAAGTTTTACAGGACATATTTATGATTCCTTGAATTTTATTATTAATTTTATATTAATACAGTTTAATTGAACTAAAGTAAGACATACGTGTCACCGAGTCATGCCAAATCAGTTGCTAGAAACAATACTGCCATGTAAAAGCACACAGGCATGGGTTAATTAACCTCTTTATGATAGTTTTTAAAGGTTTTTAGTGATAGGCTAGAACTGTCATATGACAATAAATACTCTTTTAATTACTACTATATAGTTTAGAAGCTAAAGTGATACATTACAATCAAAACCAGAACTGTATATCACTTTGCTAAGAACATTTTAATGAATTAATTTTAAATCACAAAACTGTTTTTATACTTAATTTCATATTGTTTTTTTTTTTCTCCATCCTGCTCAATATCTCGTCCTGAAACTTCTGAGAAAATCCTGCCATAAGAATTAACTTTTTAAATGGAAACTGGTCTCATTGACTGGTGAGTGAGAAGAAGAAAGGAGACCTATAGAAAGAAAATACTTTTGCATTTCACTTTTAAAATAGTAATTTTCCAGAAGTAGCTATCAGTTTCTTCAATACAAAACACTTTCCATGCAACTTGGAAAAAGTTTATAGTACAAGTCTAATAGTCTATTCAGACATTAAACCAATAGATTAAGATATATTTGCATAATAATAGTGGTCATGACATAGACAATGATACAATTCTAAGAGAAGGCTTAAAGACACCTCAAAATCATGTGTATATAATTCATTTTATAATGTCTATATAATTCATTTTAGAATGTGTGTTGTTTAATGAAAACCCAGGAGGCCAGAATGCTTTTAATGAGATTTAAAACAGTCTAGGAATACATATCTGACAGGAGAAAGGATTTTAAAAAGTACTGGGCTGCAGAAATGAGTAGTTGGAGGAAGCCATCACTGCCTACTATTCATAATACACAAACCCATTTACTTCCTTTAGAAAGTTATAAAGTAGCAATGCAAAAAAATCTCTTGAAATGAGAATATGCATTGTAGGGATGCTTCTAATGCTTTTCTGTGATAAATATAGCTGTGTAAAACAAGACTTATTTCAYATTGCAGTGAGTGAACACATAATGAATACCATGTAATAGTTCAATACCAAGTGAGAGAGATTTTAGTGGCATACCTAAATTTTTCCCTTAAGCAATGTCGCATTGTTTTTTAAAAAGTCTTATTATTCTTACAAAACAGGCTTTATTTATCTTAAAGTAGGGGTATTCTTAATGGTTAAAATAGTTGCCAAACATACTTCTACCTCTGAAATACTTCTGACAAGCTTTCTTCTGGAAATGAAAAAACCCCATGTATTAAATATTACTGTTAATGAATTTTGCAGTCAATTCAGTATTCTAGTATCATTAATTTCTCCATTATTTTGTCCATCATTTCTTCTCCAGTAATTTTCCTTCATTTTGTGATTAGTTTCTGTGCATGGTAATGAAGTGGTGCTTATGTTTTCTGTTAGGGAGAGAGGTAAATAAGTTTCCTTTGTGGTCTGTTTCTACATTCACTTTTTGGTATATTATATCTTTTAAGTTCCTTTGACATGTAAATAGATGTCATTTGCCTAGTTGCAGGAGTAGTACCTGTTTTATTTCTACTACTAAATTACATGGAGAATGAATTGACCTTCTCTTTTTAATTTTTCATATTCAGCTCATATATTTGACTGACAATTATACATGTCACTTCAAACTGAATTTCAGGCCTGTTACTGAAGTTGATAAAAAGCCTCCCATTCATTTTAATAAGCACAATCCTAGCCCTGAATGAGAACAAAAAAGATTACACTTGAATTCMGTGAATATTAAAACTTCGGATTCATTACTGTTACCCAAAGTAGATTTCAAATTCCAATGATCGTATTCTTTTTTCAGTTCAGAGCCCAAGAAAATTTTGTATCTTATTATTCATAAGAACAAGACACTATCATACTCATTCAAAAGTCTGTTTGTCTCATTTCTAACAGTGATTGGGATGAAACAGTTAGAGAAAGTATCATCAACAGGGTAAATATTTCTTCTATATTCCCTGGTATATCCTCCCAGTTTCCAACTCTCAGTGGCTTAGCAGCTTCCTAATCAGGATGTTGAATTCAAATTTTTGCATTTAGGAAGACTGGATGGACCTTTCCTAATCCTTTTAAATGAATTTATTAATTGATCTCCACAATATACTTTGTCAATAAACTCTGCAATTTCATTATGGATTGTATGAAAAAAATGCTTCCTTTGATTTTAAATTTATGCCTGATTGTTTATTTTTCTCTCGTATTTTGAAAAAAAGTTGAAGTATTGTTATTGATTCACTCCACCTATACTGTTCATAATTTCTGATGTATCCTGCTCAGTCATCACTTTTTCTAAACAGAATAGTTCTAGCCTACTTAGGTCTTTCCACTATGAAAAAATATTCTGTACATCTGATCATCCATGCTGCCCTTTTCTTTATCTTCTCAACTTCTTTTACACACTCTTTAAAGTCATATGACTACAAAATTTCGCAGCAACCAAGCATCATGGATTTGCCATCTGACATAATGAAGTTTTATGACCAGTACTTAATGTTTAATAATAATTGCAACCGTTTTATTTGCCTTTCTGACTGTTGCCAAACACTGTGCCTACATTTTCAGATAACCGTCTGCAGGGTCTTCAAGATCTCTTTTCTGAGTACTTTCCTGAGTAGTACTGGTATAATTAGGATTGTTTGATCGTTTTCCTTCATATGTATTACTCTGCATTTACTGATAATGAATTTAATCTATCATGCTATCACCCTTTTCTAGTTCATTATTAAATATAATGAACAGCATGGGCCAGCACATATCCCTTTGGAATTTTACCAGTAACTTCTCCACATTTTGGAAACTGACTGCTCAGTTCTATCCCTCATTACTCTGCTTTAACAAGTTACTAAGTTATGAAAGGATTTTCCTTGTTATCTTATGAGTTTATTTTCCATAAGAATCTTGTGGTGGATTTGGGGCTCTATGCACATCTGCAATTTCAGACACCTAACTTACTTAGCCAAATATTCTTTGTAGGCATCTTCTGTAGACAATGGAAAAAGAGGAGAGTTTCCCGAGGACAAATTCAAGCTATCAGCACCATAGCAAAGAGTATGGTGCAATAGAAACAGGTCTGTAAAACAGTTAGTAACGGTAACTGTGCATCCATACTGTATGTGTTACGGGAGATTTATTTCTGAGTAGCTGTGGTTTGATTTTGTGGATTGAATACCCATCAGCAGTTGGAATAGACTAAGTATGCTCTTGGAGCACATCTTTTGATTTAGCTTTATCTAAAAGGAATCCAAGCACTCCAAGACCACTTTATGATGTAAGTGAGGATGATCAGGAGATTTGCTTGAGAAGCATAGTTCTAACTAATGCACTAACATACGCCTTTCTCACACGGAATAAGCTAGACTACTACGCAGAATCACCCCCAGAAAGAACCTCTGTTTCTCTTCACTATCTATAGTGAACTCTAGAGATATTACACTAGGGTCTCAGAGGTATGAATACACCATTTTATTGAAGGTTTCTAGAAATACCGATATAAAGACAGAATCATCCTTGTTCATGTACTTGATGGCTGTTRTATGGCTTGGCTGTTATATGGCTTTTGAGATTTCTTTGAATCCTTCCTAATAAATCATATTTATATATGTATCCATTAATTTTATGACCCATTTTACCAGTGCCAGTGCTGTCACATCTGTCATGTTCTGTTCTGCTGCCACCGGTATCTACTTAAGTGATAGGATGCACCCCTACAGTAGGTGATGCAGAAATTTCATGGTTGTATTTTCCTTTAAGATGAATTGTTATGAGTAGCTTTGATACAAATAAATTATTATTAAATGTAGCATTTAAATCTATAGTGCTCCTGGTATATCTTCTTACAGTTAACATTTACTTCACTGTATTTGCTTCCTTTAACATGTAACAGCAGCCCTCCAACAGCAGGACTCAGTTATAATTTGTACCTTGATAATACCTCTCACTGAGGTACAATACCTCTCATCCTCTCCAGGATGGAGATTCTGTAACCTCTGTGGACAACCAATATTTGACCGTCATCACAGTGATTTTTTTTTCCTTCTATCCAGTTCAAATTTCCCATGTCACTACTTGTGCCCATTGTGCCTTGTCCTATTGCAGTGCACCTTTGAGAAGAGTTTGGCTCTTTCTTCTCTTGCATTATAGAATCATAGAATASWTWGRRTWGKWWGGG
>JAYKAV010002944.1:819081-933796 GCA_035582835.1 Phoebastria nigripes | reverse complement strand
TTGRMCYTCATGAACCTTCACAYGGGCCCACTTCTCGAGCTTGTCCAGGTCCCTCTGGATGGCATCCCGTCCCTCAGGTGTGTCGACCACACCACTCAGCTTGGTGTCATCTGCAAACTTGCTGAGGGTGCACTCAATCCCACCATCTATGTCATTGGTGAAGATATTAAACAGTATTGGTCCCGATACGGACCCCTGTGGGACACTACTTGTCACCGATCTCCATCTGGACATTGAGCCATTGACCACTACCCTCTGGATGCGACCATCCAACCAATTCCTCACCCACCGGACAGTCCACCCATCAAATCCATACCTCTCCAATTTAGAGAGAAGGGTATTGTGGGGGACTGTCTCAAATGCCTTACAGAGGTCCAGATAGATGACATCTGTAGCCCTTCCCATGTCCACTGATGTAGTCACTCCATCGTAGAAGGCCACTAGGTTAGTCAGGCAGGACTTGCCCTTGGTGAAGCCATGCTGGCCGTCTTGAATCACCTCCCTGTCCTCCATGTGCCTTAGCATAGCTCCCAGGAGGATCTGTTCCATGATCTTCCCAGGCACAGAGGTGAGACTGACTGGCCTGTAGTTCCCCAGGTCTTCCTTTTTCCCCTTTTTAAAAATGGAGGTTATGTTTCCCCTTTTCCAGTCAGTGGGAACTTCACCGGACTGCCACGACTTCTCAAATGTGATGGATAGTGGCTTACCAACTTCACCTGCCAGTGACCTCGGACAATTTCTCTGTATTCCTCCCAGGCTACCTGTCCCTGCTTCTACCCTCTGTAGGCTTCCTTTTTGTGTTTGAGTTTGTCCAGGAGCTCCTTGTTTATCCACGCAGGCCTCCTGGCATTTTTGCCTGATTTCCTCTTTGTTGTAGCTGAAGACAGCAGTAAGATTCCCCCTTAACTTTCTCTTCCTAGGACTGAACAGACGTTCTCTCAGCCTGTCATCGTATGTTGTGTGTCTCAGCCCCCTGACCATTTTGGTGGCCTTCTGCTGGATATCTATGTCTTTCTTGTAGTGGGGATCCCAAAAATGGACACAGTATTCTAGACGTGGTCTCTGAAGTACGGAATAGAGGGGAGGAATTACTACTTTGACCTGCTGGCTACACTACGTCCTTTATCACTCATTTCCCTGTCCTACTGAATGTTGGGCCTACATTTTCCTGAGTTTTCTTTTTGCTGCTAACATGCTTGTTCAAGCCCTTCTTGTTACACCTCAAATTTCTCACTAGTTTCAACTCCCGGTGAGCTTTGGTTTTCCTAACCGCAGCTCTGCACACTCTATATTCATCATGGGTAGTCATCATGGGTCTTGATAGTCATCATAGGTAGTCCATCTTTGCTTCCATCTACTGTATACTTTCTTTTGATGTTTGAGCTCAGACAGGAATTTTGCATTCATCTATGCTATCCTTCTGCCATGCTTGCTTGACTTTGAAGAGGTTGACATGCTTTGAAGGGGTCATCCAGTTCTTTTGGCCCCCTTTGTCCTGCAGGGCAGTTTTCCATTCTGCTGTATTCTTATTAAAATTTTTGATCCGTCTGTGATGGCACACAGATTCTTTAAAAGTACATTGGCACATCTCATCAGAAAGAATATACCATCAATATAAACTGTCACCTGGTACAGGAGAAATGTATTGTAGGCAAAATTGCAGTTTGCTAATCTCTAAGCTCTAAAAGGTAATCCAAATTTTGAGGAGAAAAATGGAAAATTGAAAAGAGATATTAACTTTAAAACTATTCAAAATCACACAGACAAATGGGAAGTGTATTCTTTTCATATAATAGTAGACAAGAGTCCCGTGAAAATGACACTTTCTGAAAGCTACTGATAATTCTGACTGTACTGACAGAATGAAAAGATGAGGTACACAGGCTAAAATGTTTGTTGCTAATTAGTACTTTCAGTTAGTGTTAAAATGTAGCAGTCCATCTCTGTGTGAATTGTGTTTAACAGACGATAATAAAACTATAAAACTTAAACCAGGACCCTTTCTATCACTGACTGCCAGGCAGCTGAAATCTAATTTATGAAATGTTTTAATTTTAATTTTTACTTTTTAAATTGTTTTACTGCCACATTGTCATTAAGGTGTTTTTTAACATTGAGTTTGGTCTTTCATAGTTCTAAATATGAAATCTTTTAAGAATACTGTTTTTCCTTTCTTAGTTGTGGGTTTTTTTTTCAGTAATGGACAGTTCATATTAAGTAGCTGTGTAATATATAAACCCTTCCACTCCTTTCAGTTCAGCTGTTGATAGATACATTATATGTTGTGTATTTCAAATGATTGAGATATTCTACTTTTATACATTTCAGGACTATACTGTAAAGTGGGTAAACCCTAAACCTTTTTTCCTGAGAAGGCACAATTGATAATTTCACATACTCAAAGAAAAATATTGGTCTTCAGCAGCACAAGATGGAGCATAACTCATAATAGCTACTAAAGTTCATTCCCAAACGATTGGCTCTTTGCTTGCTTTTTTACCTATTGAATGTTTATTTTCCCTCCTGCTAGTAATTGTTGATGTTATAAATTATTGTATTGCATTTTTAAATGAAAAGTTACAAGGTTCTAAGTGACAACCATCTACAGTTCGTATAACTCTTCAGAAGGTCAGCTTTTTTTTGTTCTAAATACCTTGAAGAGTACATGAAAAACAAAGACCCAGTTACCTTACCTGAAGCGTTGTTTCTTTGTCAAATTCCTCATCCATGCTGTAGCATTACTTCTGCACCACAACTACTAAACACTGGAATTGTTATACTAGATCAGAGAGAGGCCAGCCCAGACCTGTTATGTTCTGGATTCTGGTTCAGCCAGAACCAATAGAAAGTAAGGGAAGCCCCAGTGCAGAAGCGTAGAATTATCTGAAAATTTGTTCTTGTAGTTGCAAATTGACCGAAACTCTGAAGCACAGGGTATCCCACACTCCTAACTTCAAAAATACTTTTTAAAGGATTGACTCTTATGTCTTTTGTTGTGTTATTGTGTTGTATTATTAAATTCATGATTCAATATGTTTTCAATAAGATAGTCAAATGTTTATTCAGTCATTTGAATCTCCCTTATTTTTTTGCAACAACATTATATGACGAGTTTCATGCATTAATTATGCACCTTATGAATAAATATTTACTATTTAAAATTTTTTTTTTCATTTCTTAATTTCACTGACTGCCCCACTGTTCACTGCGGCAGGAAGAACAGAAGTTCCCAATCTATCTTCACATATACCATTCATTATTTCATGTACTTACAATATGATCATTTTTATTCATCACCTTTCTGAAGTAATCAATCACAGTTTTTCAGTTCCTGAGATTTTTTTCTAAATCCTTAACCAGTCTCACTGTTTCATTATCTCTGAACTCTCTTTAATCCTGAAGTTTCTTTTGAAGGGAAGTGATCATTACTTCCTACAATAATCCAGATGATTGGCATTACATTTTTTTTCTTTATTTCTTTCTATTCCATGTTTTCCGAATTCTAACTTTTTGTTTACTGCTTAGACACAGCTCCCTAATGAGCACAGTCTTTTTTATTTATTTGTGAATGATTGATGAGTTGGCCACTTTTTTGAGATCATTTAACCAATTTGCTGGAGTATTTTTTTTTTCACCTGTATGGCTTGCTTTGCATTTAGTAACACTCATTACATTTCAGGTCATGTGTTCATTCAGTTGCTTCGGTAATGACCAGGACGCAGGTTATTGTTAATATTTTGTTCTGTTCATTTTGTAGAATTTTTGAGGAATTCAGTAGGAGAGGGGTGTCCCTTTTTCTGAAAATTATGTGAAAGTCCATTATGAGTTAAGCAGACTAGACTGCTGGAGCTTCTGCATCTAAAAGTCCATTTACATGCAAATTGAAATAGCGCTTTACCATACAGGGAAAACCAGTTTGTATTGGAAGCCAAGTCTTTACACAATTCATAACATAATTTTCAGTTTGATGTAACTTTTTATAATCTTTCTAAAGTAACAATTTTCTTTAGCACCTATTTTTATTATGTCTTTATTATTATCCATAGAATCATTATCAAAGCATGTCTAGAATCTTTGTTCTTTTGGGAAAAAAACAGCATATGTTTTAGGGTACATGGATTTTGAGTTTGTATTTCTGAGAAAGGCCTGAAACATGCCAATAGTAAAACTACAAGCCTGAAACCTCATATTTTTCTCAGCTGCTGCATTAAGCAATAAAAAAGTGATTTATTAGTTCTTAACCTAGATCTCAGATATCTTTCCTGCAGYAATGAATGCACACCATTGTTTACTATCTAAATCAGCCTTGTCAGAGAAAAACTCTCCAATAATATTTTTAAGTCAAAATAAACTGATGAATTCTTTTGTGTACTGTGATCAAACAATCATGGATGGCTGTTTTCTTTCTTATAGTTGCATATTGAATTTGAATAAGACACAAAGCTATCTAGGCTGAAGTTCCTTTTTATTAAAAATGTATATTTGACTTGCAGTCATTGCTTAAATCAGTATCTACCTAATAAAGTGATAGAACTTTTATATTCTGATTACTTTCTATTTAAAAGTTTCTTTTAAGATGTTTGGAGTTTGTATTTATGTTTATTATATCAAATATTAAACCTAACCTTATCTGTAAAATATTGGAAAGCACCAGCAATGCCAATATAATTTTGCATATTTTCTTTGAGAGATCAAACTACAGCAATAAACAATGGTGGCATGGAACTTTATGACCCAAAATAAAAGAAACAAAACCTATTACGGACACCTGAATACATATTTGAAAATTTGCAGACATTTAGGAAAGAAATTACTAAGCACAATTGCTCAGATACCCAACTAAATGAGAAGATTAAAATGTATTTTACTGTGGGGAAGAACTGTCATAAACTCCCAACATGACAATTCAGTAGAAAACAGAGAGGTTTTTTTATTTCACCCAGGTAAAGGGTGCATTTTCTTCCATCTTACATAATTGATATAATATAACATATGAACAGCCTGTTGAATCCTACTGATATTCCGTGGGTTTTCTGGTGGTAACATTAAAAAAAATCTTTTGGTAGGAAAATTTATGTGTCATACTTTAATTGTGAAAGCTGGAAAGCTCAGCTAAAATTACTATCCTGACATAGGTAGAAAAAAAGTTTGTAGAATAATTTCTGAAAAGAGGAAAAGTATCAAATGGATTAAAATGCAAGTGAAGGAAATAATTTTTATAGCAAAGTAATAGGTAACAAAAGGATTGATTAATGTACTTGTTTCTTTAGAATATTTTGAGCGAGGTACATTAATTAATTTGAAGATATGAAGCTGCAAAGATATGAAGCTGCAATTCTAGGCCTAGGATTAAAAAAGTGTAATGGTTTACAAGGTGAGAAGTGGTACGACAATGCATATTGTTTTGTGTTTCTGCATTCCAGTTTTTCAGTCTTTGAGAAAGCTGATGTGATTTGAATGGAGAAAGTAAAAGTAGGTGAGGCAAACATTTAGAGAGGAGAGAAGATTGGAAAAGTTGTACAGAAAAGAGCAGGGAGAGTAAAAATGGGTTAGCGGAAATTGAGAAAAGGGGTTTGTAGAAAACAGGAGATTTAAAACTGCATTTTAAAAAGCAGTGAAGAAAAAGAAAGAGAAAGAGGAAATAGATTCCCGGCAAAAGCCCACACAGGAGAAAGGGGCTGAGGATGAAGGTCATCTGGGGTTTTCTAGGTACAGGTATAAGGATGACCTTGGTTCTTGTCTTGGTACTGTAAATCTTTTATTCTAGTACTTAAGTGGAATAGACATAGGTTTAATACAGAGAAGTGGAAGAAATAAGATAAACTCTCACTAAATGAGTTATTCCACTCAAGAATTTACTGGTTTTCTCTCAGCCAATGTAAATGCACATATGTTAGTTATATTCTGATTGCTATATCATGTTATTCATAACATTAGAATGTTCAGTGAAAGAAACTCCATTGAAGGAAGTGTTTACATTAAATCTCATTCAATTTCTCAAATAAATTATAAAAATATTTGTCTGAAGCTGCAGGAAGTCTTTATTTATCGAAATCTAATGATATGGTTTTATTTTTGAAATAATCTCTATAATAGTGAAGATACATATTTACATAAGGGTAGTGACTAGTGAGAAAATTGCCTACTCATCTGAGACATTACCTTTGCCAAAGGAAGAGGACTTACTTTTATATACATATATATGTATGTGTATAATAAATGTGTGTGTGTGCATATGTAGAAATATAAATATATTTCGTTTAATCATTTTCCAATTCAGTATCTAGGCAATGTATTTTTCTTGTCCCAAAACATCTTTCACATAAAGTAGAAATACCTCTTGGCAGCATCAAAATAAACATCTACTCTGAGAAGTGATTATATAAAAATGTCAACTGCTTATTTGGTAGATCTATTTCTATTGTGGCATTTGAGTCATATCTGACAGTAGTGACAAAAATATTTTTAATTTGGTTACCCAGCTTCAGTTACAGCAACAGGGACCCCACAAAGAAAAAAAGATTGAATAACTTCAGTCAGCATATGTCTTGAAAAGTCTGTATTATTGGGGGGGTGGTGATTGATGGGGTATGAAAACTGATGAAATTCAGACTCCAGATCACATTTTTTTCCTCTGGTAAACTTTATAATCTAGGAAACAGGGAAATAATTACCCAAGAAGAATGTGACATTTTTGAGAATACTTTCATGTAAATTTTGAAATTATTTTTTATTTCGTTAACTCTGCTTTCTGAATATCATCTCCAATCTGTATTAAAGTTTCCAATTTATGGGAGAAGATGGAACACATTTCCATATCAGAAGTAATACAGCAAAGGTCATCAACAACTAAGCATCATTAGCCAAATGGTATTTTTGAGTAACAGTTGCAATATCTTGTTGAGGTTCACAGGATGGACCATAAACTTTGAACATTCTCTTGAACACAGTGAGCATGAAGAATCCCAGCATGAAAATAATGGGAAGTATCAGGTCCTTCTTTTAGAGAAGATGGGTGCTCTGTCAGGTCAGGGAGAGGCAGAAGCTTAAGCTGGATGAGTGTAGGGCACCAGTGGGAGGAGCTGTTTCAAGATTTCAGAGATTTTGCAGGTGCTGAGGACCGTGCTGCTTGAGGTCTGCTATAATCTGACTATCCCATTCTTCTTGTACACAGCCTCGCTGTACATGGCTTTCACAATAGATGTAAAAACTTTGGTGTTAGAGGTCCTTTGCATATGTCATGAATGAGTGGTTTAGGGGCCGCTTAAAGAATCACCATCAAAGATATTAGCAGAAAGTGATTTTAATAGAGACCTATAAAGGTGTGACTTAACAGAGTTCGATGGCAAGGTCCACTCTATTACTTACTACACAGATGAAACATATAAAGGGAAATCATGTTATGTCTAAGAGTTTATATCTTAGGGACTATATGTGTTTAGCAGCAGTCTGGGGTTCATTCACAGTTTTAACAGCACTTAGTCATCAACTAATCATTAACAAACTTTAGCAGCACTTAATCATTAACTAATTTAATATTTACAAAGTAAGTGTTAGTAAAGTCTACTACAATCACAACAGATTCTGCTTACTATTAGTTCACATATACACACAGACAGAATTACATATATATATACACAAAAGGTATACCTGTTAAAAATTCCCCTCGAGTTCCATGAAGGAATATTCATGTAAAATGTCTCGGCATTTCTCTCGATGGGCGAGGGTTGAGCTTCGAGGATTGAAGGGGGTTCAGCCCAGGTCCCGTCGTCAGCTTTTGGTGATGGTCCTCCGAATATCGCAGACTCGAAAGGTCGTGAACTCTGAGAGGCGTCCCACTCAGAGGCAGATGCTGGGCACACCCCACTGCAGTCCAGGAGAGCTCAAAGGGCCTTGCTTAAGGACGACCATTTATAGGTTTGCAAGATGGTTGGCTTTAGTCATCTGTAAATTTCCATCCTGGCCACAGTCCCAGGTGGTAATTACTAAAGAATTCTCAAGGTTTCAGTGTTGTTCTACTTGACACCTGGGCCAGGCAGTAGGAGTACGTTCCCAGCCTCAGCTATGCAGAGTTTCTGATATGGTCAAGGAGCACTCAACCGCCGCACTCAGTACACCAAGGCCGAGGTTTCATGGGAATTTCTGAGGTCAGCAAGCGGCCTAGGAGAGGCGGGGGGAAATGCACCACCACAGCATATGCAATTAATTTGCATATGGACTGGAGCTATTCTTCTGTGTGACTGGAAAAGTGAATAGCTGCCTTAAAAATACAAAAACTGTGCCCCAGGTGATATCCCTAAAGGACAATTTTGATTCCATTGACACTTCATTCCATTATGCAGGACCTCTGACACTGCCAGGATTGTATGATGGAGGGCATTTTGTAGTTAAAACTTGATGATTTCTTGTTTTAAAAGGGTCTTTCAGTGGGAAGGAAATAATTTCCATATGGATATTTCTTGTTTTGCCTTGGTCTGTGCAGTCTTCATTAAAAAGTAATGCTCACATATTTTTTCCTACATTGACTGGATGAGTGATGAGTAGACACAAAACTGGATTTTTGGGAGGTTGTACTCAACATACTCAACACAGTACTGGTTTTTACTTTCACAGGGGTGAAACACTGTTTCCAGTGTATAAACAGCTGGACGTTAGAATCCTGTAAGTTAGAAGATCAGACCAAAGGTTTGTGCTTAGAAAGTGCTCCTGAATAATCCAGTTCTCAGAGCACCGATCAGTCATAACTCAAATTCAAGGAGTTTATCACCTTTGAGGTGCCAAAGTATTTGAAATAGATTATTTAAGAGCATGATAACTGTCTAGATAGGAGTACTGAGGAAGAGCTGTAAAAAGGAATAAAAGCATTTCAGACTCTCTAAACTTGCCAGTAAAGCTACTAATTGGCTCAAAATGATGTGGAAACATTTTTGAAACAATATCATAATAAAAAGTAGTGCTACCATATGACTTAGGTACTGTAGTTTACTAATTATCAGCAGTCCAGTATAAACAAATCTTTTAAATACAAAGATGAGTTCTTAGGTGTTTTTTCCAAAGTTTTTATTGTATACTCTGTAATTTTATATTCTCTTTGTTGTAGAATTTTCCCCTGTAACTATCTGTAAAAATAATGCTATAACCTAAAAAGAGTTTTTTGATGGCAATGTAATGAAGCATTTCACTAACAGGACATCTCCTACAGATACTATGTTTACAGAACCACTGTATGACCCCAAAAGCAGGACCAAAAGGAAAATATTTAAAATGTAGCTCACAAAGTTGACTGAGTTTTCAACTAACTATAAAGTTTGGCCAGAGAAAGAGGTTTCACATAGAACCCTTAAAGGAGAGCAACCTGTTAATGTGTCCCCTTTTTTTCAGTCTGCTTCGTATTTGATCAGCCTAATTGAATGTGGTATTGTGATGTCAATAACACTTCACTCCCTTACATAAAGATTTAAGCATATATTTGAAGTTTAGTTTTTGAGTATTCAGATTTGCAGAAGGTATTTCAAAATAAAATTGGCAGAAGTTTTCTAAAAAAATGAATTTTGCCTGGAAAAAACTCCAGTTTTACTCAAAAGTACTTTGTGGAAGCATTGTCAAAATGAACTTTTGAATCACAGAAAATTCCCACTATAAATCTATCCAGTTTCCTGGTAAGCCACTGAGAAGCCCGATATTCCAGCTTCCACATCTCTAACACCCCTATGTCATGTGGACTCTGTTACAGAATCTTCAAAGACAATTGAAACAGTACAACTATATTCATTGCTCCAGGAGTAGGGACTTGAAGCTTCCAAAGTCCACAGTTACTTGTTGGAAATATTATTTTTGTTGGGAATGTTAGTGTTAGTTAGCAACTAGGAACAATTGTTGTGGTTGTTAAAGTAAAACAACATTCTTATGGGTGAAGAAGGTATTTTTGCATCACAGAAAATGTAAGTATTTCCCACAAATTGGCAACACACAGAATCCTGAGAAAATAAGTGTTAATTCCATCGAAGTTCCCATTTCAGTCTCCCCAAACTCCTCACACCAGGATCCTTCTGCAACCAATGCAAATTCCCTCAAATCCCCTCCCATTAGTTTTGTCAAACTTTCTTTTATTCTGAAGCCTCATATAAGACATGTTAGGAAACACCATTCATTCCTGATGAAACTTGAAACAACTTCTATCTTTCTTACCTTTGATAATTGAAAAATTGGTAGCAGAGTTGAATTGGTGGCAGCAACTGCCCAGTGTTTACAGAAAAGTTCAGTGAAGTTTGTATGGTTCATTTCATTCCCTAACAGGCAATGAGTCCCACCCTTTCTTTTGCTCTTCATGAGAGAAAAGATTATAGCATTTAAACTTTCGTTTTTCTGTCATTTCATCTCAAGTGAAGAAATTATTTTAATGATCTACCAGTGCTCTACTTTTCCTGGATCTATCTATTTGCATTTTAAGCAGTAGTGTGATTGCCTGTTCATACATTGTTCAGGATTTTTCATCATGCAGTTAAAGTTCCTTTATAATGGATCAAAACATTAATGCATGTAAATAAAGAGACAGATGCCCACACTTTTCCAGCTCTGAAATATGTTTAGTGATAATGAAGGCTGTAGGAAATGTATCTGATATATCCTTTAGCAACTACAATTGATTTATATCAGTATTACAAAGCATGATATTCATTTGTGTTTGTAACAATTTCTTTTTATTATCAAAACAATTWAAAACAGGGACTAAGTTATTTTAAGCAAACAACAACTCCATTTTAAATTAATCTATTTCTGTTTGGAATAGAACACAGCTGCACTGTAATGTGATCAAGCACAATAAAAGCTGCTCTGTGTTTTATGGTTGGCAGAACTTTCCAATCCATGTATATTTACCATTATGTCCTGAAAGTAGAAGGAAAGTTTCAGAGTTAAAGTTTAAAACTTTCACTTAGTTTTTACAACTGAAACTTCACTTATATTTAAGAGTATTCTAGCTATGTCTTTCACTGAATTCATCTCTTTGCTTCTGTCTATCTTGAGGTATACTTATTTGAAATCCTTGAGTGTGATATTGTGGTATTTTTTGGCACTGAGCTCCATAGAGACTAATTATGAATCAGACGCATGTATCCTGTACCAAAGACCTTCTGGTGTATGTAACACATCCACAGCCTTTGGCTTCCATTTTTCTTGCTTAATTTGGCCAGATGGTCACATATATTATTAGAGGATTGAGAGATAACATTTGTCTTCTCACTAGATAAGAGAACAAATATAGCCAAATAATCTTCTAAAAAGAAGTTCAAAGTTAAAATTAAATTGTGAATTTTAAATAAATTTTTTAATAGTAAAGAGAAAAATTAGTATCTTCATTTACAAACTCAAGTCTGATTTTCACTAGCAATTAATCATTATGTTTAGTATATTTTATAATGACTTCACTACAGAACTTATGCAAAGAAAAACTCAAACTGAAAGAAATGTTTGATGTGTTGCTAACTTTATAGGCAGGTATGCTGAAGAACTCATTTTAAGCCTTTCTGGAGAATGGTTCATTTGAAATAATCTCAATCCCTGGAAGCATTCTTTATTTAAAAGGAAAAAATTGAAATTTTGTGAGCAGTGGAAATTATGGTGTTTCATTAGGCAGACAGGGTGGCTGATGAAAGAGATGAGAGGTAAAGAGGTATGGAGAGACAACAGTCTTCATTTAAAAAAAAGGATTTTAATTCATTTTTAGGTGGGCAGCTTTAAGGAATATTGCTAGATCTCAGTGAAAAAAAGTTTTGGAAAAAAATTTCAACACAATGTGTCTCAAAACAGTCTTATAGAACTAGTTTTAATTCACTTTATGAATAACCAAAACTGTTTCATTCTTCCTACTACTATTAAACAGTACCTAGGGAGTGCTATCACAAAAAATTTAATTTTTTCTTTGGAAAACACTGTGATTAGAAGTTGATTTTTTTCTTAATTCTCCTCTTTTCTCCTACTCCAAACCTTCCAACAGTTCTTGAGTCTTGTATCAGTTAAGACAATCAATATCTGATGCCAGTGTTAATACCTGTTACATATTAGGTATTTGATACTGAGTAACACTTCCTTTTTTTCCAGCTCACCTATTGAAAGTGGAAATAAAACTATGTCACCTGTCTGTGCATTAAAATTACTGTGTTTGCCCCTAATACTCTGTTCCTGCACACTTAAGAGACATTTCAGATACTGACTTCAGTACAGGAATTTGTGTCCCTTCCCAAAAGTCCTTTGTTTAACAAGAAGATCAACACAGTAACGTTTTAAAATCTCTCTGCTCTTCACATTTGTTAAAATTCCTTTATGCTGCAAACTGCTTTTAGCACTGAGTGGAACAGAATTTGATTTCAGTTTCTATTAACTCAGGAATGTATTATCACTGTTGAAAACAAAGATGAGTGAAGAACTGCATAACTCATAAACACTGGAACAGGCTCCCTAGAGAGGTGGTTGATGCCCCAAGCCTGTCAGTGTTTAAGAGGCATTTGGCCAATGCCCTTAATAACTTGCTTTAGCTTTTGGTCAGCCCTGAAGTGGTCAGGCAGTTGGACTAGATGATCATTGTAGGTCCCTTCCAACTGAAAGAGTCTATTCTATTCTATTCTGTTCTATTCTATTCTATTCTAAAGGAAAGAATGTCTAAAAAGGACAAAAATCTACTTCACAGTCTTCACTACTACTTCACAATAGTCCCCCGGTTAAGGTTGTCTTCCAGATCTCATAGATAACAGTTTCTCAGCAGTTTTTAGCTTAAGACCAAAATCACATTATACACTTAGTGTAAGTTTTAAAGAGTTAATGTGAAGAAATAACTGGCTATTCCATGACTCACAATGACCCCTATATTTTATGACACTTATGGCAGTGATACTTCACGATCTTTGTTTATAACCATATTTTGCCCTTTTTAGTAAACTGTCCATTCTAAATACGTAGATAATCAAAGAACTTTATGACTAGCTACAATATGGAATAATGGACAATAAAAAATCTAGTACTAAAAATATCATCTCATGGGACTACGTATGACAGCTAAGCTAGAAGAGCATTATTTGAGATGTAGCTTTAAGAACTTGAAAGTCAGGAAGTACCAGACTTACAGGTGCCTGAATAACTTAAATTCTGATTATTTGCACCTTCTTTCTTTGCATTGAATGTCAGGTTTAAAGTATGAAAAACAGGAGTGCAGTGGTGCAGATACACAAAGGGGCAATTTAACATTGTGCAATTGAATCCAATGTTTTTTGAGATGTTGACTTTTCAATCTAATGACTTTCTGAAATAAGTTTATTTTAATATTTTTAAAAGTAAAATCCTTGGGGTGTGAGTTTATTTTATTTTTTTAAGGAAAGAGGTAAAATAAATAATTTCTTTTCTAAGAAAGTATAACAACATTACATGTCCTTAACAGGTCTTGCACCCTTAAGTCTTCAACAATATGGTACGAACAGTGGCAGGAGGAGAGTCTAATATAGCTTTTTTTCATCTGCTCCACAACACCTTCTTTGGTGTTTTCTAAGTATGTCTTTTGTGGCAGCTTTAGCCCAGACTTAGAAAGTACACATTCAACTAATTTGGCAATCCACTAAAATTTGTTTGTACATTGCAAATAAGAGAAAGTAGTTTATCATATTTAGTGATTTTATACTTTTGCTAAAGCTTGAGTTTTGCATCACAAAGGAAAAGCACTTTTCTAACCTGAGTGGATTCCCTTGCTAAATATGTTCAGTGTTATTTCTTCCCTGTATGGTCTCTCATACAGCATTCTGTGTTAAGTGTTATGAAGCAGGAAGATGTTAGTCAATTACTATTCATCAGTGATCATGTTCATTAGAGGTCAGAGACATATTTCCTGAACAAATCAGCCTTGCGAAATGATACTTATGGAAAACTTCGGTAGATCTTCAGGAATCATACTTGCAAAAGTGTCTGAACAGGTCAGTTGATATCGTCTTCATATAACTCAGCTTCAAGAAGGCGGCCATTGCTCATGCAAATTTAGAACCTGTTATCACTAAAGATAGGTAAATACTACAGATGATACTGTCTCTGTATATAGCTATATGTATATATCTATAATTACCGCTAATACTTGTTTACTGATTAAATAATTATAGGTGTACTTGTAGTAACAATTTTGGAATGTTAAAGCTGTGTACATTTTCAGACGCTATTATCCATGATATTATTAATCTTGTAAACAGGAGATTTGCAGTTCAGTCTAGGGAAAGTAAAAGGATGTCTGAAATGGCAGAGGCAAAGAGAAGTCTTCCATAGGAATGAAAATTACAACAGACTCCCCATTTTCTAATGTTAGTGAATATGCACTTCTAATCTGTTATTCATATTTGTTCTTTGATCTATCCTTTTCAAAGTTGATGCAGGGCTAAACTAAGAACACATTGAGTAGCCACATTATATGGCTAAAATCACACTAGGAAGCCAAACTAAATTTCTGAAAACTCACTGATTCAGTAAAGCAGGTTTTTTTTAAGAACTTAGACACTAACCCTAAACTAAATCAGCTTGACAATATCATGGAAGAAAATAGAGAAGGCGACAACATAAAGCATGATTTTATAAAAAATAGATCATGTTACACTAACTGCATTTTTTTCTAATTAAAAAACTTCTGTTTTAAGTGTAATGCAATGAAGCTAATCTGTCTTGATTCAAGTAAAGCTTTTGATATAGTCTTGTTTCAAAAAAACCATTTATTTTTGCATTTGGTTATTTTATGTATATATATTTATTTAATATAGCAATAAGGATTAATACAAGAATCTCAAAGTTGATAAAGAGATGGGTAAAATGGAGACTGGTAAATTGAAAATTATTGGGATGGAAGGAGTTTTCTAATAATATTTGCCAGGTATCAGACCTAGGAATGATATGTTTAATGAGTCCTGTAGCAACCAAGGGAGAAGAATTAAAGAGTGCTGAATAATGTGAAGTTGAAAGGTCTCAACATTACTGAAGACGACCAGATCATCGTACCAAAAAAAATGGGATGACCTTGAAAACGCAAATAATTAAATGGAAATGAAATTGAATAGTAAGATCTCTGGCTTCAAACAATGGACTCTTCATCTGGAGAAAGCGAGGAAAATAATGGGGATCAGAGAGTGTTGCATGATTTTTGGTGACTGTAAACTGCCAGCATAATTCAAAAATGCTAGTGGACTTCTGGGATGTACAGGGTGTTTTTGTAAAGAAACAATCATTACACAAGGCATTGATAAGGCCTCACAGACCAGGTTGTATTCTGCTCTCAGAATCTCTTTCCAGAAGATATTACTTTTAACTGGAACAAGTGCAGAGAAGACTACTGAAATGGGTGAGGGTATATCAAGTCAATTTTAGGAGAAAAAAAATCTAGGAGTTTTCTTTAGCCTAGAACAATAAAAGATGAAAGAGAATATTGACAGTGGTATGTTCTCAGTGATTTTAAATATTTCTTGGCAATTAGTGCATCATCGAAGTCCGCTTGTTCCACCTAAAACTTGAATTGTGTGAAATTGCAGACAGTGATTAGGAGTGCTAAATTTTGTATCACCTGCAGATTTTTCAGTGGCTGGTGCTTAGACTTACGTTACTGATAGTTGTCTGTCTCACTGCCTGTCTAGAACTGTAGGAGTGTTTGACTGACAGCCCTTCCTGCCTCTTATTCTGTCTCTTCTGTGGTCCCACCAATGAATGCCAATTATTCAAGTTTAAACAGGAAGAGATGACACCTTCTATACTAAGAGGTCATTGCATAAGCAGCTTTTATTCTGTAGTGTGTATTTCTATATTTTCAGAAGTAACCCAAACAAACTGCATTAGAGAATTGTATTTCCTTTGGAAAATATAGACACCATCTCATAAGGCAATGGGAAATTAAAGTCAGTGTAATTTTTAGTTATTATAGGGAAAGCTTGAAGACCTGTGAATTTGACATGTCTCTGAAGAAACATAACCATATTTTATGCTTGGAGAGAAAAAAAAGAACTGGCTATATAACCCTAAAACTTTCATTTCTATTTGTCATTATGTTTTCCCAGCTTGTTAATATAGGATGCTAGTTAGTCCTGTGCTCTGTAAACTGTTCAGTGTAAAGCTTGCTTCCTCTAAAATGTCCTCTAAAATGTCGATTTTTTCACTCTTAGCTGCCATGATTAAGATAAAATGACCCCCACTATGCTGTCCAAGTAGCGTTAATGCAAAATTCAAAGATCTTTTACATGCTCAAATGCCAAATATATTTGTATTTTTAACTATTTTTTCATTATATACAGATGGTTTTTTGACCCAAAACCTTAGTGAAGAACCAAAAATAAAACCTGGATTTAATGCATTGTTTTCTGCAGGAGTAAAATAGAGGGGTGATGAAATAAGGTCACCTTACTTTCTTGTCTGTTCAAACCCCTTGCTTGAATTCCAGAGAACAGATTTTCAAAACCATTTTTATGAATTTTTGGGTAGTGAATGCTCCATATGAGAACAGTTTTGGAAATTATGTTTTAATGTGCCTGATGGAAAACCTATTATATTTCTAGCAGTATCTGTTCTTGTGTGTGTAATAAATCATAGTATGTGTTCAGTAGTTAGATCCCTACTGTAAAGTTATTTTATTTAGAAAACAAATATATTACTTTTCTAAGTATTCAGATAAACCGTAATGGTGTCACATTTTCCATCAAACTTGTTAGACAGTAGTTTATATAAAGAGTGATAAACATTTGTATCTTCTTTTAGTAGCTGCTTGCTTTTTCACAAGGAATGATTTCAATTCTGTAGCAAGTTCTATAGCCCTCATGATCTGCACGCCCAAGTCCAGCTCACTGTCAATGAACTAGCTGAATGCCTACATATTCTGAAAATTTTTGCTGATATCTGGCTATACTCAGGGGACAGACCTCCATTGGTCCTCTTCTAGACAAGATCTTTTCTTTTCTTGCCTTTCTAGATTTCAGGTGTATCCTGGTTCACTCCAATTGCTGTCTGGCCACAAAACGAACAAACATTCAAACAACACCCCCACACACACCCCCCATACCAGAGTTTAGTCCTGGATCTAGATAAATCTGCATTGGGGGTTCATTTCTGTAGAATGACTGAAGCTGGCAACACAAACTGGCTGGAAGAAACTTCCTATTTCTGTCTATCTTTTCCAGCTGTTATTTGGTCTGTGGTATTACAGTGATCCAAATCAACCTGTGTTGTTGTTGTTTTCAGAGTTAGTGAGTAGGGTTTTGCATTATACAAGCCTGAGAAATGTGAATTAAAAAAAAAAAAAAAAAGTGGAAGGCTTCACTGGGGTGATTGGACAGGGAAAACATTTTCTATACACAGAAAAGCTGACTTAAAATGGGAGATGGTGCATAATATAAAGGAACATTTTGTATCTTCTTACTCAAAGATTTATTGTATCTATTCAGCTTGAATTTATATGAATCCTTTGATAAGTATATTGCATGACAGTACAGTGTTATGTGAATGTGAAAATAACCACTGGGCTATTTCATTTGCCTGTGAGTATCCTTACTGTGTTCCTCTTCAAGTATATTTACATGTTATGTATAACATAATTCTCTTTCGGTTAGACACATTACTTGTTTGTTATATCTTCTGACCAAAGTGATTAACTAGAGTTAAAGGTTTTGCACATCTTTGCCGCTAGGAGGAAAAACTGTTAATGGAGTTTATGTTTTTAATGCAATTTTGTTTATTTACAAGAAAGCGTGAAGTCCTGCTTTCCTAAACATGAGGGGAATTCAATAACTAGAAACTGCTTCTACTCATGACACCTGCTTTTTTAGCCTTCACTCTGCACTAAAAGCCTAATTTCAAGCTTTCTCCTAGAACATATACGCCATAGTTTTTGTCCTTTTTCTATAAGTTGATTATCTCCTTCAAAAACTGGCCTGTCTCATTCACACACAAACACAAAACATACTCTGCCCAAAACAATACTCAGAAAAGCTGTTACTTCCACAGAGATCATACAGTTTCTTAGAAGGAAATAGCTTAAAACATAAGAGTTTTTCTAAGGCTTGATCCAACCTATTACCCCATCTTTAACATCAGTGTGAGTTAAAAAAATTATTAAAACTATTGAACATAATAGCAAGTGAAGAAAACAGCATGTGGATATGTGCATATATGTGTTTTTTTCTTGATTCTTTTAAGCCTTTTAGGTCTTGTCATTGTAGGACACAGTGTAACTGCAGGTATAGAATATTACGACTGCAAAAGTTATTCTTACCTTTGAATGGATTATTTTTTCTCAGACCTGTATGATAGGAGGTCATATTATACAAATTCCTTTTTTTATCAGTCACAAAGTCTCATTAAATTACTGGAATATGGATTCTTCAGTGAATAAAGAAGTGTCTTTCAAGCATTGTTAATACTAATTAAAAGAAAACAYTTGATTTTTAAAACTATTGCAACCCTTAAAGGCTTACTGTCAAATGCATATCGAAGTTACAGAAATCTTATGCTACGCTGAAACCTCTTTTTTAACAACATCAACAATGTTGTTCATTTGATATGGGAATCACATTTACAAAGCTGTTTATTTCACTTGTTCAGATTTTCAGATTAATTTCAGGCATTCAAGTTTCAGATGTTTGAAAGTATTAATTTCGCAATTTAATTTTTGTCTTGTCACATTCACTGTCTGCATACTAGTAGTTTTAGAAGAATTTTATTAAGAGGCTGTAAAACCACAAACAGAAGTGAATTAAAGGAAAAAATAGATGAGAATCACAAAGTATGAAATTAGTTGTGCAGAGTTCTACTGATAGCATTGAAGCTGGCACCTTTCCCTAAACCTCTTGAATTTCAGAAGCATAAAAAATAATGCTGACAATATCAACTCTCAGAAGGCATGAACAATCAGATGCCTGTCATCTAATATTTACATCCACAATGTGTGGAATAAAATTTGTTGAATTAATCTGTTCCTGAAAAATTGGGATTTTTTTTAATGGTTTGGTCAGCTAGATGTGTACTACCAGATCTAGATCTTTCCTCTGTCAGTTAATACCATAAACAGTTGGACTTGATGATCTTAAGGGTCTTTTCCAACCTAAATGATTCTATGATTCTATGTGGGAACAGATGAATTAAAGATAAATCCTTTGGASATGGTGGGTGATTGGGGCAGGCTGAATAAAACTAGAGAATCTTATTAGGGGCATTTCTAGAACTGTGCCACGGCTAATGAAGATTTTCTGGAGATTGCAGGGCTGAGGATGTGAAACTCTCTTCTTCATCAAATTAGGTGTTTTCTTCCACTTTGCTCATGTCAGTGGTTTCCTACTTTCTGCCATTTAGAGAGTATTTTATACCATGATCGGAAATCTTGGTTAAACTCCTTTCCTTGCCTCCTCCTTTTGTGCGCTGTTGAAAAAAAGGAAGGAATGTACATAAACATCTATATACTTATACACATGTGCTTTCATGGGCTCCACAGTGTAATGGTCGTCTTTGTATAGTCTGGAATGTACCATAATTATTACTCAAAAGACACATTGCTCTTGGACTTACAGAGAGATTTTGTCCAATGTCCTATGCCTTATTCTCTTTCTCTATATGAGCAGAGAAGAAAAAAAAATATTTTGCATGTTCAGGTAAATTTAAAAGCTACAAAAATGAGGTAAAATGAAACTTTCACATACCACCTACTTTTCTACAAGTGAAAATATTTAAACACAAATATATGACTTATTATCTTGAGTTCTGAAGTGTTCTGCAACAAATACTTAAGTAATTTCAGCCTTCACAGCCTGAATTTGTATTGAGGCAATGTGTTCAGGAAGCTGTCATTGCAAATATGTTTACAAAGCAGGTGTGAATGCAGATAGCAGTAATATGTCACATGAAAGAACTGGAAGGTGAAAGCTTAGTCCAAGATAATTTCCTAACTCTGCTTTCAAAATGTAATGTTTAAATGTGGAAATGTGAAATCACAATTCAGTTAGAAATGTTTGAAGTTTTAAATTGTATACTTAAATTATCTTTAATATATTTCCATGGTGTTTGTTATAGTAAAAAAAAAAAGTTCAGGTGACAGAAGTAGATTGTCTGTCTATGATATTTTTCATGTTATAAACTTAACCTGTTGCGATGATCTAAAAAGGAGTAGTTAACTGATCAGCTGCATGTCATTCTTTTGATTTACACTGTTAGAAAGCAGTTTTCATGACATGCTGGTTTGATTCAGCTCTCACAACAGCTTGTAAAAGATAAGGAGGTTGTCAGAAAGATATTATTGGATGCTCAAGGACTTTTGAAGTTACTCTGAGCTGACAACTAATGAGAAGCTTTTTTTGATAACTTACCCTTGAGTGTAGATAGATGTTATAGTTATTTTTTGTTTTGTTGGCAAACTGATGGATTAAGTATGGCTTTGTTTGCTGTCTGTCTGTAATATAAAATCTACCCTACCACCAAACAGATAGATAGTTTGTTAATTCCCCTTTTCTGTTTTGTGTTTTTTGTTTTTTTCTGGTGAGTCTCTTCTTTACTGTGTGTTAGAGCTAAACAGCAATGTTTTGGCATATTGAAGATGACAGGAAGTCTGAATTCAAAACTGAAGTGTTAGTGTGATTGCAGTGAATACGTTTGGCATGACAGCAAGAAATATTTTTTCCCACAATAGTAAATACATTTTATAAGATAAGCATACTCTTGTATGTGAGGAGCCCATAAGGTAATGAAGAGGTTAGTTTTAAGTAAGTGTTTCTCTTGACAGAGGTTACTTGGGATGTATTTGACCAAAGTTACATGAAGAAGTGGCAGCTGGTTTTGCCTCCAGAGGTACTTTTTAGTAATCCTTGACTTTTTTTTGTTTACCTCCTAAACATGGTAATTAAGATACTTTTGATACCCATGATAAAATGATAAAATAATACTGTTGGGAGCTGAAGGCGCTGTGACATGGAAAGAGCTATTTCTAGAGACTTAGAATTGTCATTCTGAGAATGTATAGGAGATAAGGAAGTCAAGGAAACTGTGAGTGAAGGAAACATGGAATAATACAAATAGCTTTGGTTTCAATATTCTCATCTGTTATCATCAGAAGGATTAGTTGTTCAAGAATTTTCTCTTCTCATGCAAATGAGTAAATGTCTTTATTAATGCAGTATCAACGATGCAGAGTTTAATTTAAAAACAGGCCTTAAACTTTGTACCTGAAACTTAGACCTGGCTAAATGATTCCAAAAGACTAGTTCTGATAGCGCCAGTCCTACTGAGGCAGTTTTGCCACAAACAGAGGAAGATGGAATGTGAGTTCTTATTGTTCTGGTCTCACAAAGAGTGTGAGAGCTCTCAGAAAGAAATTTATTAGACACCATATACATTTTCAGTAAAAGATCCTGGACTGAACCATGATGGAGCTAGTGTTCATGTAAAATTGTCTCCTTTGTACCATGAAATTGGTACATCAGGATATTTTATCAGTTTGGTAATACGTGACAATAATCCATTATTTCAAAATTAGCGGAGCTAAATGAGCCTTCGGAATAAGCTGAGGACTTAGGTTCTGACCCATCAACAAGGATTTCCATAGACTTCACTGGTCACTGAACCAAACTGTCATCAATATGATGGTACAAAATCTTAGGTTATTTCTGAACTGTGAAATAGGTGCTTGCCACAGTATATCCTGGGACATTGAAGGATCTGGCTTTACAGGGAATGCTTTCCAGCCTTCCTGTTTAGGTGCCTTTCCCTCTGAAGGAGGATGGATGTTGAGAGAGGAAATAGTACATGTCCTCATACTTTTCTTCCTAACATGGAGTCTGGAAGTAGCTAAGAATTATCCAGTGTTGAGGAGCTGGAAGCTATTCTTGTTTCACATGCAATTTAAACCACACCTTGGTCAGTGTGGTTACTGAACAGGCCTTAGAACTTAAGTTTGGTGATTAGAAATTGAAGGATTGGGTATTACTGTCACAGGCCTGAAATTTCTCTCTTGTAGTTTTATTTGAGGGCATACTCCGCTGGCAGACAAAATACTTCTAAATAGTGATGAGAGAAACAACAATGCTTACAAGTTTGAAATTAAGAAAAGATCAAATGTTTATTATACAATGCATACGAAATCCTTATGCAATGAAAAGTATCCTTACAGGAAAGCACTGAGGCTAAGAAATTATTCATATCAAGAATCAGAACTTTAATTGTTGGTTAAATAAAATTTTGAGTATTTGAAAGATACACACATCCTGCTTATAAGCTTCATTTATCAGTGTTGGAGAGAAACATGCTTTTAACAGGCATTTCTTGCTCATTCTTCTGAAGTATCAGTATTAGCCAGTATATGAGATAGTTTGCTACTCTGACTCAGAATGGCAGATTTACATTTCTCTCTTTTAAACCTGCTAGCTATTATCACTTTCTCTTTTTCCATTTTTTCCACTGTCTCCTTCCTCTTCGCAGAGCTCATATGCACAAATAACCGTCTTTGGGGCTACAGTGTGTGCCAAACTCCCCTACCATTCTGCCTCTATCTGAAATGGAGACATGGCCTCTGGTTTTAGAAAGTAAATTCATTCTCTGAAATGATAGGTCAATACTTATCATCCTTTGACTGCCAGAGAAGTTCACTTTACTTGTGGTGATGAACTAGGAACATCAACTGAATTTGCACAGATGACTATTGAAGCTTGAACTGGTGGCTCAGTTATAAAAAACCAAGCTTCTGACTTCAGTTCCCGTAGAGAACTGCCCTAACATCATGTCCCCTAATTCTCCATTGAAATTCCAGACCTGGCATATGATATGAGATAATTTTCAATTAATAAAATGGAATAGAATGTTTTTTTACACTGGTATCTAAATATTCAAAATCTTTTTTTGGTCTCTTTAAGTATTCTCAGGAAGACGTCTTTTGTTATAATGATAATGCCATGGGAGATAAAAACAGAAACATCAATCTTAACAGAGTATTAAGTCTGAAATTTGATTATGATCACTTAAATCTCAATATGTTTAATTATTTTTAGTGTTCATTATTCTATGAGAATATCTATCTTGAATGCTTGTCTGGTGTGATTAGATGAAGTTGTTATATCATAAGGTTTAATTGATCTTTCTGAATTTCATATTATAGGAACAAAGCTGTGAGTACTCTAGCAGCCACTGAATGGTCTATCAAATATAATTTGGATTATTCAAATAATGAAAACATTTGTTACTCTTTTTAAAAATTGATTAAGAGGATTTTGAGTGATTACCCGGTTAAAACTTTGTTGGATTCCTGCAGAAATTTGGATAATTGTGTGGCTCTTGAGGTATTGTTAGGCATATCTGGTACTTAAYGATGGTATGGGAAATAATAAAAAAGAATATTGTCATAGGTTTTCTATAGTGTTCCAGCAATGTCTATGCACCCTGTTTTCAAGTTTACTTTCCATAGCCCATTTGACAGCTATTAATATAAATATTTATCAGATTCCATTTTCCTTCTTATTTATTATTCCACTTTTTGGATTTTTATTACATTTCATATAAATATATGTTTATATTAGCCTTTATAGTACATTTCAATCCCAACTGAGTTTACAAGCAGCCTGGAGGATTATTGCAGTAGGGTGACAAGTGAGACTTCATTGACACATAAAACATACTCCCAAAAAAGAAAATCTGTGAAAAAATTGTAGTGACAAGCTTTTGGTTTTAGCTTGTTACACAGCAAAATTAGTTTTCTGCCCCAATGCTGAGACAATACAGACAGTGCTAATGTACTGGTTTGGGCAAATGCCTCAGCTTAGTCCAAAGAAAGATTCATGTAGAAAAATCTATCACTGACACACACACTTATTTCACTGCATCTTCCAGACAGCAAATTAATTTACTGAAGTAACTTAATTACAACAATGTAAAAATTGATATAGCTGTGCAAAAATTTTAGTCACTTTTTAATAAAATACACCAATATTGAAAATATTTGTATAATGGTTAAAAAAGTAGATCATAATTTGCATTTTTCTGCATTACATAGCACTATTTTGGTAGCTAAGCAGACAGGGGGATAACTTGGGTGATTAAAGTCCAAGTGTAGTGCTACTAGTTTGGGACTCAGTCCATGGTAGCCTGTCTGCTTTTTTTTTTTTCTTCTCTAAAATGAGTGCAGAATTCCTAGTAAGATTGCTAAGGCTACACTAAACTGCATGGCAAACACACCACATTATAGTGATTGCTAAGGAAATAGGTCTGTGGAAGAAAAAGCACAAGGAATTTCTTCACTGAATGATGGTTGTCTACTGAGGCTTTTAAAAAATTGAGATTCCCACTGTATTAGTGAAGTCTATCTATACTTTAGCAGTGTGTCTTATCAAGCTCTACTGTGCAAAAACACTCTGTAATATATTAGCTTAGCTGATCAGTATATCTACAAGTTCATCCAACTCAAATGATTAGTGATAGCGTATTTAGTCTCCTATGTATTGCCTTTGAACTATTTTTCCAAAGGATAATTTTTAACACATTTCTTCCCAATCTGACTATACTGCAACTTATTCAGACTATAGTTTGATTAGGAGATATTTGTAAAACTAGTATCTGTGAAGCTTCTGCACTTGATGATGTTAGCAGTGCCTCAATTTAGAACAACTCTATTGACAAATTCTCTTGCATTTTCATATATTTTTGAGGAGTTCAGCTCTCACATTAATTTCCTGTATCAAAACCTATCTAGGATATCCCAGTATTCAAATAAAAATTCTAATTTCTTAGCTATCTTTGGTTGTTTACTTCCATCCTGAGACTTTTTTTATCTGTCCATTAGAATCTGTACTGTAGCAGTGAGCTTTTCTACTGGTTTCAGTGATCCTGCCTTGCTAGTCAGAGGTCTTTACCATCATCATTAACTTTATTTTGAAGATTACTTTAACAAAAAGAACACCCTCCATTTACTTTGCATGGATTTGCAGAATTTATATTGTTAGGATTTAATGACTTCTGGATGTTTGTATTTGAGAAAAATTAATTAAATGGATAATGACCAGATCTTAGTTGTTGGTCTCTGCTTTTCAAGGTTACTTTCTTTTCCCTTCAGAGATTGCATAGGAATAATTGCATTAATAGGGCTACCCCAAACTCTACAACGTTATTAATGAACAAAAATACATAGGACCTGAGAACTGAGAACATGACTATAAATTGGGCATAAAACCGTATGTCCACATAAATCAACTGTGAGTACTGACATGACAAACTAGTCCAATATAGGACTTACGCACAAACCAATGTAAACCAAACCAAAGGCAGTCGCTTATTTTACCTACATTAACTTCCTTTCTCCCCCTATTATATAGTTTTATTTCATATGACTTGGGAACCAAGTAGATGTTTTTGAAGCTTGTAATCTTACCTTTGTACTTGATGTTGGTTTTAGTCCATTTAATTTTTATGTCCAACTTTTACTGATATTACTTATTTATCTATGCTACTTAACTGCGAATGAATATAGGTATGGCTAACAAAGTGTTTGAAAAGAAAAAAAATCATATGTATAAGCGTGATTTCTCAAGTTTTCTGTGCAAAATTTATTGCCATTTATTCTTCTGGTCAATGTGAAAACAGAACAGCATTCCTAGTGAATCTAGGAACTCAAACACAAAACTCTTAGAAGTATCAATGAAAAATCTTATTAAATAAATGTATAAAGATACATATGTAGAATGCATATCAATACCATAACTTACAGACAGATACAACATGATGTGTTGACCTCCTCGGTATATTTTTTTCAAGGACAGTTTACAAATCCGATGACCTGATCACATTTCATCTAGTGAAAACTATATTATAAAAACCTGTTCGTTTCAAATTCAGTTTGCAATGCTCTGGAAGACACAGTTCATCTTTCACTGATAAAGTGAATAGAAAAGACAAAGAACTGGGCAATGATCTTGTGAAATACACTCTGACTTGCTGTACTGTATGATACTGGATTTTGTATAATGTAATTCTTGAGGTTTGCAGAGATAATAAAGCATAGTGCTAACAACAGTTTTGCTGTTAGTTATTTTACTTAAGTTCAGTTTACTTTCCACAAATTTGTCTTTGGTTTACAGTTTTTATTACTTTCAAAGAAAATAAAAAATCAACCAGAACTATCATTGACTTAGTCTACTGTTGTTATTTATCTGAGCCTCTGTGGTAGTTTTTCCTTTCCCATAATTTTCAGAAGAGATTCGTCTAGCCTGAAAAAAAGTTCTTGAGTCAGTATGCTGGATGGTTCAAATTTAAAGCATTGCTGTGGCAGATTGGTAGCATACTAAATAACCTTAGTAAACATGATCCACATTTTTTATGGGGAGAAGTATAATTTTGAGCTAAGAATGCAAGATTTAGCTGTTTTATTAACGGCTTCTGCTTTTGAAAGGAGTTGATTAGGAACAATTTTTGTTTGCTATAAAAATTCAAAATATTGTTATTATTAGTATATATTCAAAATACTGTTGTCTTATCTTCAATTCATTGTCTATTCATGTCTGTATGTTAGGATTTTATACTGGCAACCGCTGCCACAATATCTGCAGTATGTTCAGACCTTAAGTACATATATTTTAAAAAGAATATTTTACTTATTTCCATAAAAACTATAGATATGCCTACAAAGTAGATCTACAAAATGTAAGAAGGATTCTAGGATCTTTGGAAAAGAATTTGGAATTGTTTCTTTGTTGTTTCAAGTATTAAAGAGCACTATTAAAGTAGAAAAATGCAATATAAACAAAGCTATCATGTTTCATAGTGGCAATTCTGATGTGCACATCAGTTACACAGAAAAAAGAATGTAAAATGGCATACCTTACAATATTTTATGCTTTCTAAATACATACATGACATATATTACCTTATAATAAAAGGCATAAACTTTAACTTTAATTTTCCTTCTTAAATTTATCTAGACTCTCAATAATATGGACTCTTAACAATAAATTAGAAACATTTAAAACTATACATTTTCAGCATTACAGGGCATTTGAATATAAATTTTCAAGATAAATTTAGCATTGAAACAAAAGAAGTATAATTAGAGAACATAAAATGTATTATGCCAAAGAGAAAAAGACCCATACTCTGACATTTAAAGTAGGGTTGCTAGTCATGGTTTTAATTAGAAAATAATCTTTACCAACTCATTCAGTTGCTCAGTAAGAATAACACATTTTACTATAAGAAATTTCACTTGAATTTAGGCAAATGACCATTGGGTTTACCCACATTACAGAAGCTTTTTTATATTTTAAATTTCAAAGACAATTTTGTCTGTTACTTTTCTAACCCAACAAAATAAAGCCTTAGGTATTGCAGTACATTTTAATATTTTCCACCCATATTTCACCAAAACTACTCCTTCCTTCCATGGACTTACTCTATCTTGCTGAAACGAATACAGTTTGGAAAAAGGTTTTCTTGAAAGAGCAAATAAATGCTTAATAAAGCAACCAGAACTACATGGGGAAGGGTTACTAAATTCAATGTCTTAAGTCAGTGTTTGATCAGCAGTTGGCCCCTTTGAAGTGCCATATTTTTATATATCTAAGTAGATTTGTTATGGGTACCAAACTCAGAAAGATCTGTTGAATTATCTGATTGGTATGAGTGTACTCAGTTATTGTAACACTAACATTGTATCCAATATCTGAAGAAAACTTTTGTTTGGGCTGGCATGGCATTTTGCACAGAAATCCAAATGACTATAGGTAGATAAATTATCACAGGTAAATGAATGTACCACAAAGAAGCAAATGAATAATTTCAATATTTAAGTTTCTGTTGAATTTGTTGGCAACATATGATCTCCAAAAAAATCAGCGAAGGTCATATGGATGTATGGATTGAAAGTCATCTGAAGACTTCTTACCAACTGTGAAATGCCATTTTCAATGACACCATCAGTGTAACAGTTGTGTTCAATGACTCATTTCACAGACACCCATGTCAGATGCCACAAGCGACTGTAATCTCCTCTTAGAGTAGGGTTTATTTTTAACTTTTTGAGAGTAATATTGTCTAATCAACTCAACTTGCTTAATAGTCTTGAGTGATACATCTGCACCAAACATTTTGCTCATATATGTTTTGATATATTTAATATAATATTAAAAAGTTATGCAAGCAGAATTCTATTGATTTAATTTTTGCAAATGTATTTGTGTTCTTCACTCCACCTCAGTTTGCGTAAGTCATGCCAACCTCCACGTTTATCCTAGAAAACTAACAGAGTCATAGTATGGCCTTGAGCATTGACACAGCACTGTTAAGTACGCAGATGGCACAGTCCCTGGTATGATTTTGTCCAGGGCTTATTTGCCTAGATAATGCTCATCCATGATTCAGGGTAAGCAACTACCGAGACTATTCACAGTATGCAATTTAAAGGCAACCACCCTGTTTTGTACATCAAAGCGTTTAGCTGTACAGAAATGATCTCTTCCACACTACTGTGTGTCAGACTCAGAGAATAACTCCCGCCCTGTTTTGGTTTTAAGTATAGATATAGTTTATGCAAACATCTATTAGTCACGCTGTAGATTATCAGTTCTGAAAATTACGTGCTAGTCTTGAGTTTTGACTTATTTGGAATAACATTGATTTTCATAAGGGGAGGATTTTAACTTTTCTGTGGTAGCCCAATCTGTTTGTTCCTTGAAATTTACAATAATATCCTGGCTATCTTGTTTCATAGTTCACTCTTGAAACAGAGAGGACAACACCCTCACAGTGTTTGGTATCAGCCAGCAGATGGTGCAGTATTCCCTTCCATTTCTGAGGCTCTGTCAATGTATGGAATTGGTTCATTTAGTATTTGATTCACTTGTCTGCAGTTTACCTTTTGGGGACCTTTCAGCATTGCCAGCACATTGTCTCAGGTATTTCATTCCACCAGACCATGACTGAAAAGTGTGAAGTAACTTCAGAGCCATCTTCCAGGACTCTTGGAGGCCATGGGACAAAGGATTTCTGGTGGTTGACCTCTTCTTCTTAGACAGTCCTCTGCTCCAAAACTGCTCTTGGTCCATGCTCCTTCTCAGACACGCATACAGGCAGTGAGAATGTTTTGGTTTTCCTCTGTATTATTCCTGAAGTTAATGAAGATTCACACATTGTGGCCCTGCTTCCTCCAAATTCTTTTGGGAAGATTTAATTGCAGAACTTCTTTGTTGGTAAGATGCAAGCATTCCGGGTCTAGATACACAACATTCATGGTAACTGGCCCAATACATTTTAGTATCTTTCTGGATTCTGGATGGTTATCTGGAAATGTTCGGACATTGCTCTTTCCTGGGGAGGAATGTCATTTTCATACATGGGAAATTGAACCAAACAAGCCTATTGGGCTAGTGGAACAGATTCCTAAATGGATGTACCACTAAATCACTTCAAAAGTTGGTGGATGACTTTCAAGAGTTGTCAGTCAAAAGACAATCAGTTATGCAATTACGTTGTCAGCATATGCCAGAGACCCCTTACAGCTTCTTGGTACTTTTTGAAAATCCCTTGGTCTTAAACATCAGTAAAGGTTTAACGAAAGTTTCCCCCTTTAAGAGATCCTGTTAATCAGTACAGAGCTTAATCTAGTTCTTGTGGCTCTGAAGAAGCCACAAGGTAGGTCAGACACTTTTTATGTATGCTTGACTTCAACTTGCCGGAAATGTGTTTTTTCTAGTGTCTATTACCTATTCCAGGAGAGTGAAGAATTCAGATGTTAAAGAGGCATACACAACTCAAAATATTCCAGTTACTGGAATAATCTTATCCACCCTCATGAAAAACAAGTGTTTTTATACATTTCACCATATATAATATCCTAAATAGTATTAAGTATTACTGTGATGCCTTTTTACATGAAATACCATTAAAATACATATACTGAGTAAATGTGCTGGGTGCAAACTAAAGGTTTCTTAAACTCAGTTGAAATTTGATTTGTTACTTAGTTATATTATCTCTAGAGATATACAATTAGAAGTCCTGAGTAATTGGGTCACCTTTACACATATTTGTTCTTTAATTAAGCTTAATCAGTATGAAAATAAAGTTCTATTAGGACCCCCATGCTAGGGCTTTTAGGAAGTGGAGGAATGTCCAGTAGTTTGTGTATCTTACTTACATTTGTGACTTGATTTTTAAAATGGAATAGTTTAAGTCTGGCAAGAGATTGACTAGATGTCAGTGTTTTGATTTTTAAACTGATATTGTTGTGTTCATTTCCTTTTAGAAGTAAGTTCAGCAAATGTGCTGACAGTAATGACTTGCTTTGCCATATTTTATGTAACACAATTTGCTGTGACAAATTATTCCCTCATCTGAATCCATACCATAAATCATTTAGATTTTACTATATGCATTTAAAATATTGTAGATCTCAGCTTCTGTGTGTCCATTGGATTAATCGTGGAAGGGGTATAACCAAAAGTAGCAAACTTAAATTAATCCAAAATTAGGTGAATTTGCCCAACAACCTTCTATGAGGAGCACTCCTCTTTGTGACAGCTCAGATAATTCTGTTCAGTTAGCAGAAACTTTTATTTAGCTCTAGTCAAGAACTCCCAAGTAGGCCAATGTGGCACATTGCAGCACCAATGTGGCATTAGTAGAACCAGAAAGAGTCACCAGAGGATGACCTGACCTTCTGTGGCAAACACCTTCCTCCTGGAATGCTCCCCTCAGAGAGGAGAACATACAAGGTAGGACTCATTCCACTGACAGAGCAAGCAGAGAGCAAGTCTCATAAGGGGAGCTCTGGACCTAGAGGCAGAGAACTGTTCTCACCGTTCTCACTTTCCTCCCAAATAAGCCTCATTTTTTATATGAACTTAATGACCTTCTCCCCTGAAGCTCTTGGAGAAGATTGTGTTACTAGAGTCCATAAAAACCTTTATCATCTTTCCTTGGCTGGCACTGTATGTGTCACTTCAAGTCTTCTTACAAAATGGTATTCCACAATTCAGAATGTTTTATGGCTTCCAGAAGATTCAAGATGGTAGCAGTTAGAAAAGAGTATCACAAAAATTATATTTTAAAAAGTGTTCATTTTTTTCATGGCTTTAAAAACTTTTATTCAAGAAAGTACCCGTATTAGAAAGTAATCTTTCTTAATACTGCCTATGTTGTTGACCTTTGCCTCAGGCTGGGCTTTTTACAAATCAGACCAGACTGTTAACTACAAGTCTTTGAAATAAGAACCACCTTTCCTATATGTTTGCATAGTTATCAACATGATTTGGCTGTAATATTAATCAATGCAGTTACCAGAAGCTGCAACATTGTAAGTTCCAAAAGTAATTTATAGTTTTTACTTTTTTATCTTGCATTCTATCTTTACCACATTGGTAAATAATTTCATTTTGTCAGCCAATTTCAATTCTTTGCAATATTCCATAATTTCTATCATTCTGAGTAATAATTTTAATTTAAAATTGTTGTGGCCTGTGATAATATACTAAGCAGCATCATTTCTGCTAATCCCCAGGGCACTCCACCATTAGCCTTTTTGCTTCTTCTACTGTAACCAGCTTTTAATTCATGAAAGGACTTCATTTTGCCTCCTGTGGCTACTAACTTAATAATCTCCTGAAAAGGACTCTATTGAAAGCTTTTTGAAATCCTAATTCAATATCTACAGAGCCAGATATCCTTTATCTATTATTTTGTTAACTCTTAAAACTGTGCCTTAGGTTGCTTTCAACAAGCTGAATCTGCAGGGTACAGTCTACAGATTTCTGCTCTGTGTCTAGCAAGCCTGTTTCATAAGAGCAAGAGACATATAAAACCTTTAATTTAGTGTTGTAAACCAGCTTCTCAGTTCTTGCTAAACTTATGAGACAACCAGTTAAGTCACTGGGCGCTTGTGCATGTAGGATTCTGATTATACTTCTGAGAAGTATAGTTTCTTTCTAAAAAATCAACCTGAAAAGTAGGTTGTTCTCATTATCCAAATGCTGTGTGAAATCAAGAAGATTAACTGTATAATAATAAATGAATTAATAGACTGTGGACTATGTCTTCCTTCCTGTTTTGTACAGTTTTCCTTGATTAATAATTATGTTATCCACAAATATACAGTTACATCTCTGGAGATTAATAAAATGTGAGGGAAATTTTTTTCCAAAGTTCGTGGTATGGGAATAAAACGTAAAACCTTGCAGATTGGAACAGGTGTATGATACGTATGATTTTTTTTCTCTGACAATGCTCAGAAATACCCCATGGCAACATATTTTTGGAATTTGTGAGCAAGAGTATAATATGTCTATTCCTGTAGGGAACCATCAGTAACCCCTTTACTTTGCTCAGAATAAAGGAATAATAGAAAGGCTTTAAAAAAGAAATAGCTTAATGACATTTATGTACAGAAACACATTTGCTGCACATTTGCTTTTGTTGCAAAATGCAACTATTCCCCGTTCGGATCAACTTTGAAATTGCATAACATCTCCAAAGTAAGATATTAATGTAGACTCACCTTAAATCATTTGAAGAAATCTCTCTTCTTCTTTTCTGTTGGGGAGAGTGAACACAGTACCACTATTTTATTCTATTTATTTTGACCATTCTGCCCACTTTCCTGCCTAGAGATAAATGTCAAGAGTCAGAAGGTGATAGGAACAGTCTCATAGAATGCTCTTAATGTAGAAAAATCACTATTCTAATTTGCCTTTGAGCCATTTGGTTTCGTCATTTTTATTATATTTTTTAAAAATATTGTATGTGAAAATGCAAATGATAATGACATGTTTTTAAGCTTCCACAATTCTAAAGCCATAAACCTGCCAGTTTTTCACTATGTGTATTTCTGAAACTTATGACAGTATTGGATGGATGGACAATTCTAGTTGTGCATTACATTGTAGAAGGTTTTCTGGTATTTTATGCTATGGTTTAATTATTAAAACAAAAGGAATCTTCAGATAGTTGTCTTTAACTTTTCCCACAGACACTTTTTTCTATGTGCCTTTGTCCCAGTGTTCCTGTTTATCTCTAATTTTTCTGTTTTGTGTTATTTTTATTAAAACCAAAGAATTTCAAGTTAATTTGACAGACAGCTTTGCATGAATAATTGGCAAAGAGAAAGGAAATGAATGCCAAAATGTAAGAAAACGATTAATTGGCCACTAGCTTTCCAAATGGGATAGAATAAGTTGACACTCTCTCCTGATTTACCTTCACAATTAATTCTTGAAAAATAACATAAGAGTGTTAGGTTTCATCTTATTAAAATGGTAGCAAACGTTCTTTGAGCAAAAGATGAATATTTTTTCCAAAAAGTCAATTTTAATTTAGTTCTATGCTGACATACTGCATTTTATGTGTTTTGTTGGGATGGACAAACTGGTCCACTCTTCTTCCGATAAAGTTTAAGATGAACTCCATATTGCACAAATGAAGATCAATATGTCTTCCTCAAAAAAGTAGTGGGAGAGTCTTGCAGCCATCTCCTTACTGCCCTTCTACCTTCAACCCCTGCCTTGGAGTGAGGGGGTTTAATCTCTACCTAGCCTCCACCCTTTGCCTGTTACTGGGACAGTATTATGCTGTTTGCTTTCCTTTTCAGAGAAGATGTGTCCACTGGTGTCTGATTAACTGTCTGCAAAATTGAAAGTTTCTTCTTCACAATGATAATCCTTTGAGCGTTCTATAGAGAAGGAACAGAGTTTGTCCTCTGCTTCTTGCTGGTGCCTAAGCGCAGCTGTGGCAGATTTCTCAGATGTTGCAGCTGAGGGTGGAACTTAGTCTACCACGGGGCTACGGACCCCTGAGGAGTCATTCATTCCCATTCACCTCTCAAAGTAGGTGTATATGATACATTTAATACTGCATGGCTATTATAAGTGCAAATTATCTTTACATATCATGTAATGCTCATATTAGGCAATTGCAAATAAGAGAGATTAGCAAAATGTAGAGAAATAATGCCTCTCTATCTTAATCTGAAGTTTCACATTTATTGTGCTTGTGGAACTCTTACAACATACTAATAAATCATGTAAGGAAAAAAATGGAACAACTGGGTGTGTCTAACAAGGTGTCAGCAAGTCTGAGCAGCAAGAAGAATGTAACTAGATAAGCATACATTCTGAAGTAGTGGAGATACTTTTGTCTGCCATTGAGGTTATCGTGCGGTCCATTATTTGC
This sequence comes from Phoebastria nigripes, assembly GCA_035582835.1. Taxonomy (NCBI): domain Eukaryota; kingdom Metazoa; phylum Chordata; class Aves; order Procellariiformes; family Diomedeidae; genus Phoebastria; species Phoebastria nigripes. Next base: position 899,629 of record JAYKAV010002944.1, on the reverse strand, counting down.
TTCACACAAACAATTCTCGAGTACATTCCACATTTGTCAGAGTCATGTTTACAGAGCACTTTTCTCAGGGTGCATTCATCTTCTATTTATAATGCTTCCCATCAATTAAAAGAAAGCAATCCTTTAAGCATCTACAGCTATTTGCTGTATTAGAAAAATAGTATATTTTACATGCTTTCTTAGAAATCAGTTGACTCAGATAATCTAATGTGATCAGAATCCAAATAAATAAGAACAAGTTAAAAAACACTTAATTTCCTTTACTTTTTTCAATTTGGGATATTCCTGTGTATCAGTTTGTCCCTGTTGTTTCCAATGAAGAATTAATGGGAATAAAATCTGGATATTTTATATTAGGGCAAATTGATGATAGTAACAGGTGAGCTCTTATGACTGCCTTGTGTAGTAGCATTAATGCTTTTCTATCTATACAAGAAATATCTCATACATTTTAAATAATATTTGCCCTTTTCATATCTGCATCATATTGGTCGCTCATAATGATTAATTAGTCTGCTCAACTCTTTTTCCTGTCTTACTATATCACACTGATGAACTCCTATACTGTAGCAGAAATCCTTGCTGTTAGTCTGTCACTTTAACGTTGCATGTCATACTGTAAGGCCTATATCTCATAATCCAGTTTTTTTTTGTCATCCTGTTTTTTCCTGTATGATATGCTGACCCTCCTCTATATTGGCAAGATCTGCCTGATCTGTATTGTCAGTGAAGTATATATTTATAAAAGCTAAATCCAGGCAGTACAATTAAAAAGATTTACGAAAATGCAAGGATAGAATCCCCTCCCCCCAAAAATGTCCTAGATTATCTTCTGGATGGCATAGCTCACAGACTGTTAGAGATTCACACAGGTAGCTGAGAATCCATTTCTTAAATAAAAATTAATTCTTAGGTTGCATTTATAGGAAGAGATTTCAGGTTGGTTTTTTACCCTCTCTCTAGCTGGGAAGGAGTTCACACAAATTTATATCTTCCTTCTTCTTGCCCCCATTTCTCACCCAATCATTGATTCTCTAGTTATTTAGGGAATAATATGACCTTCTTCTTGACTATTAATTTTCTTCACCACAGTAACCCTAGTAAGATTAGATTGTCACCTTCAGGTGTGGCAACTGAAAAGAAAATGTTTTGGTTATCATATGCAGGACCATCACCATTGCTAGTAGAAATTGTTCTCTAAATAATATCTGTGGAGTATGTAATGACATACAGTATGCTGTAATGACATAAATTTGAGTATTTGATTTTCAATAATGTTGCAGAGGTCTTGATCATATCCAGTTCTAGCCATTGTTGCTTACAGTAGATTATGAATAGACTGGTTTTGCCATATTGTCAAATAATTTTGATCAAACCATTTCTGTTTCAGTCATGCTTCTCATTCATACATACCAAGCATGAGCCAAAAGTAAGTGGATGCATTTTATTATGAGTGTTTCCCCATAATTTGAAAAGAATCCACATGGATTAGGCAGCAGTGCCAGCTGAGAGAAAGCAGTGGAAAAATGAGGGAGAGAGGCGAACAAGGCAATTAGTCTGCAGGGATAGAGAGTTCTATTGCTCCATTTTGGAGCTAAATGTAGAAGGAACCTCACTGTGCAGATAGGAATAATAGCTAGAAAATAATTACCGATTATATGCCCCTAAAATGAGAAAAAGAAGAGTTTAGAACTACATTTACTTTAAGGTGTGCATTATAGCTGGGAACCTTTTCATATCATACTCCTCTTCAGTGTTTTCAGACTTAAATGTTACTGTGTTCCAACTTCATTTGAAAGAGCAATAGGACATCAAGATATAGAGAATACTATGGAAAATTGAATTATATCTTGCTATATAAAATACAATAGAACAGTATCTCTCCCTAGCTTTTCTCAACTATTTTTATTGATGACAGCACTACTCTTGTAACTAACATGGAGGTAATAGAGAATGCAGTAAATTGAAAATTATTATCTATATTTCTGTATTTTTGGGGTTTTTTTTACATGAAGTGATATTTCAGAGCTGAATTCAGATAGCCAGTACAGTAATACTCCAAAAACATTTCTTTTTATTGCTTCTTTTAATTTATCCATGGGAGGCAAATATTTTCTTTTGTTATTTAACTTCTTGTGGGAAGTTAAATATCTACAGAATGTGTTAAAAAGGCTATAAATTCTGTTTGACTAAGTTAAAAGATTTCTGTTGGGGTGTTTATCTAGTTTCTCCCTTGCCATTACCTGTTTCTCTTCGAGTTTGATAATCTTCCACTTGTTTTAAGATAAGTACTTTATCATTTCATTGCAGAATGCAACATACAGGTACAACTTCCCTCATTTTTTTTATAGGACATGAGTAATAATTTAGACTAAAACTCTTTCAATAGAGAATCTTTGTATGAGCCTATGCAGTATGTATTGAAAGGTGAAATACAGCAGACTAAAAAGAGAATAATTTCTTGCTGGAAAACTTGTAGGGACTAAATGCAACAGCAGAATTGAGCTTTGAACTGTAAGTACCATAAGCAAAGTTACCATACTAAAAACTCCATCTAATCAAGGCTAGAAAATACTAGTGAGCATTACTTGCTCCATAGTGGATATTAAAACTAGCATCCCATTATGAATCAAGAGACAAATACACTAAAAGCAAGAAACCAAAAACTGTGAAATGCACAGGCTTCATCTTGGCTATGGATAGAGGATATTGGAAGAAAAAAAGTACCTTTGAAAGAAGGTTGAAAGAAATCTTGGAAGAAAAATCAGAAAGGAAGTTCAAAACTGAGACTATTCAAGAATGTTTCTGCTTTTCTCTTTCCATTAACCTAGAAAATAGAGATGAAATAGCTGGTATAGAATGGAAAACAAATCTTAAAAAGAACTATTATTTTACCAAATAATCCTTACAAAATCTTTACAATCCTTACAAAAACTCCTGTTTATCCTTATCAAACCAACAATTCCAGAGTTTCTTTTACTATACCTCATTTTAATGCCTTAGATAAAGACGTTAAATGAGTGCATAAACAGTTAGATATAAAGTTTCTAGGAGATCAAATCCAATTTTTGGATAATCATATCAAAGACGTAGTATTATGTAATCAGTTGCATGAAATGAGATGGAAAATTAAGTTATGTACATTAAACACTACCTTCTAAAACTCAGGTTTGCCTTATAGATTACCAGATTACTTTAAATTTGATTATTTTAGAAAGGCCAATAACATCCTTATTGTCAAACTTCTATCCCTTAAGTTCTCTCAAATAGCTTGCTTTCTTCATCTAACAGGCAGATTAGCCACGAAGCTTATTTTTAGTATTTACAACCTAGACTCTTTATGTGGGTTTTCATTGTCTCAGCAGACTTGCCTCTCACTATAAACTGCTTCATAGGAACAGATTTTCTGCTGGGCAAATTAACTGTGATACTGCCAGTAGTTTCCTCCCATCTTGTGCATTGGTTATACATATTGATAAAACAACAATTATAAACTGTATATTGTTTCTTTTTCATCTAGGGAGCTTGTATACATAAGTAGCATGGACATTTCATGAAACAGAAGATTTTACTGATTATAATACAGTTGTTTTTGTTGTGTGATCATATTTTATAGTAATATATCAATTTTTATTAGTTGGCCTATTTATTTAAAATTCAGAGGCTGGGTTCTCACAACTTACAAACCACTAGTATAAAAGTTCATAGTAATTATTGTGAGATTTCTTCTTAAAATCCATAGTTGCAGCATTATTGTCAGATGTGGACAAGTTTTGCCAAGAATTTGAGCTTTAATCAGCATTTTTTGTGGGTGGATGTGAAAAACAAAATAATTTTGTGGGCGTAAACAGAAAAATCACATTTTTCTCTGAACAGCTGTATAATAGCCACTTTTAAAAGCTAAATAGTAAACACAGAAGGAAAGGGTTTCACACCATAGAATGTAAGGCAAAATATTTCTGGCTTCCATATTGTGGGAGTTATTATAGAGCACAAAATGTTAAGTAAAAATTGGCTGTATGCTTGGACAGCTGACACTTCAAGAAATGAGTTAGAAATCAGAGTCCTTTTCAAAGCCATGCCAATTGCCAAGCACTTACAGCTTTGGAACTAATTGAGAAGTGCGGAGTATACACAAATGCTTTGTCTACAGCTTGTCATACCTATATTTTGTAGAGATTTTTTTCATAATAAAGCTTTTGTGTCATGTGTAAAAATCAGATTTGTTTTTAAACCCAGAAATCATATTCACCTGAAAGTTAATATATCTTTCCTATGTATATGTAATGTATAACTGTAAGACAGAGTTGGTAGATAAAGGTAATATCTTTTGTTGACCAGTTATTATCACTGAAAAGCATTGACAAGCTTTTGAACACATACGCTTTCTTTATATCTGAAACAGAAAAAGAATATTTCAAGGGCAAAGAACAGCTGAGAAAAATTGCTCAGAGTATCAGAAATATCACATCTTTGAGAAGAAAGATAACTGGTAGATACAGGTAGAGGAGATATTAGTGAAGAGTGGGAGAAAATAAATGAGAGATTCTACTGTATGTGTTTTGAGCAAAAGAGTTGCAAATCCTGATTCAGTAATCTAACATGGATGTGTATCCATCAAGGATATTTTTCCTTGGAAATACTTTGTAATTTTGAAAGAGTTGTCAAAAACCCATGTAAGGAATGGATTCTAAAAAAAAAAAMCCCACATAATCTGATAAAGGTGTTTTTCCTTGTGAAACACCCCCCCCCCCCAGTTTAAAAAAAAGCCTACACATTACTAATTGTATCTCTCTCTTTCACATCCAAAGCTTTCCCCAGACACAAGTAGCTGTTGTAAGTTTTGTTTTTGATTTTCTGAAACTAGAACATTCAATAACAAAAAATGCAATCTACTAATCTTATAAACTAAAAATTAAAAGTTAAAAAGAAAAATATTAAAGGACATCTTATTGTCCTGTTGACAGAGAACAGGAAAAAATTGCTTCTTCTTGGTCCTGCTTTTTTGTCAATGATTTTTTGACCACCTGGCCATTTCTTACCTGATACAGGTTTTGCTCTGTAATGAACAATTTGGCCTCTGACTTAGACTTGTCACCAGAAGTTTGTAGTTGCTATATTGCTCTCTAGTGTTCTCAGTGACTTTGGGGACATACTTCTTTTACCATCTCACAAGTATTGTCCGTAGCATGCTGAATGTCCTCAAGAAATACAAAACCCATCAATTCAGGAATTTAAATRTCTTCTGATTCTTGTTTTGTAACGATCTTCATACAGGTTACTTGGTATAGTTATTTTTGAACTTTCTCACAAATTAACCCTGGAATATTGATGCTAACGGCATCTGACAAAGGCACTTTTCCTTGTGAAACAAAAAGCCAAAGAGCAAAAATCACAGAGAAGCCATCATATATGGTGTTGTGAAAATAGGAAATGTGGGTTTCGTTTGTTCCGTCTTCTGCATAGTTCATTACAGGGACTTGATTTCATTCACATAGGTGAATAGGTATTACACAATTGTTCTTTTTAGTCTCCTATAAGAGATTAACAATCTGTGCATGTGAGACTATGTAAGTATGTAGTTGGCACTATGTCTGCCAATAGTGAGATGCTCATAGCAAATGTAAAGGACTTACTTTCAAGTATCTGTTCCAATTAATTTTCATTTATTATGGATGGATAAGTTTCAACATGAAAGATTGAAGCAGTCAAGTCAGTAGCTAAGATGCACAAGACCAGGATTCAGATCTGCTCAGAGTCAAGCAGGGAGGAAAATGAATCATGGTTGCAAACAGAGGATGTATGTCTGCTGCTTGCTGACTATGGGATTTACCCGAGAAGTGTAAATGAACCCAAGTTTAATTCTTGGCTGCTTTATTTCAGACTTTTTGTCCTGGTTCCGGCTGGGACAGAGTTAACTTTCTTCCCAGTAGCTGGGGGTGTGTGCTGTGTTTTGGGTTTGGTATAATAGGAGCGTTGATGGCCCATTGGTGTTTTGGGTGTTGCTGGGTGGTGCTTGCACAGCGTACTTTTCGGCCTCCCATGCCCTGCCAGGTGCATGGGAAGCTGGCGGGGGGAGCATAGCCAGGGCGGTTGACCCAGCTGGCCAATGGGGTATTCCATACCATGCGACGTCATGCTCAGTATAAAAACTAAGTGGGTGTGGGGGGCTCTGTCGTCCCAGGACAGGCTCTCACGTATCAGGCAATGTGTTGGTTCGGCGGGTGGTGAGCAGTTGTATTGTGCATCACCTGCTTTGTATATGCTATTGTTGTTGTTGTTATCACTGTTATTATTACTGTTTTACTTTGTTTTATTTCAATTATTAAACTGTTTTTATCTCAACCCACGAGTTTTCCTACTCATGCCCTCCTGATTCTCTCCCCCATCCCACCGGAGTGGGGCAGTGAGCGAGCAGCTGCGTGGTGTTTAGGTGCTGGCCAGGGTTAAACCACGACACTTTTCTTCCACTATTCAAGTGAGAATGTGATTACTGGCCCCAAATCAAGGGCTGGGTATTTGTTTGCTTAACCTGACAAATTTTTTTTAGGATATTTGAATCTTCCTCTTGGTCTATGTGAAAAAGCTTGTTAGGTGTGAAGGAGGAAACATCTACCCAATTCCAAAATATAATCTCATTGGAAAAATAGGGTAGCAGCTTAGCAGTGTTTTAAAGATGGAAGTGAATGCCTGAAGAGGTGGATTGATCTCCGAGTGATTTTGAGAGTCATATTCTGTTCAGAGAAAGTGGTTTGCTGTTGAGTTGCTTCTTAGCTGTATTCAGAGCTTTGACAGGCTGAAAGCCTGGTTCTCTCTGGCTATCCTGAGTGTATGTAACATCAGAGTGCTGATGGGTAGAAGAAGGAAAAGGGAAGAAAACTAGGACAGAGTGCAAAATCCCTCACAAAGTCTATAACTTGGGAAGCTTAGGACACTTTRTATTTTAGGATTGGAGGGAGATTCCTATTAGAAATAGGTACCTAATTTCTTTACCTTTTTTCACAGTAGAGATCCATGGAATGTCTTTAGAATTCTGCTCCTGAAATTAATAGGAAATAAAATTAGGTCAATGTTCTAGAAAGTTGGGAATTCTGTACAAATATTGATATTTGTGTCATGCTGGATATTTGTTGGTTACAGGATTCTTTCTCTTATTTGTTGTTTTGAGTGTCCAAGTGAAGATGTAAAGATCAGATTTTTCTGAAATAAACAGAATGTTATTCTTAAAATAGCTGGTTTGATTCATATGGGTAACTTACAAAGTAAGGTGTATAAGCAAGAATATCAGAATCTGGTACTGACTTACCAAAAAGTGAAAATATATGGGAGCATATTCATTTTCATTCTTTTCTTTAGGTCTAATATTTCTGGATTTCAATATCTGGCCATAAACCATATTTGAGACTTAATGATATTCTGCAGTGATACAAAATGAATTATTATTTACTAAGCATACCTGTGTAGGTGGCATGAATCATTTTGATGGGCTGCATCAAAAGAAGCATGGCCAGCAGGTCGAGGGAGGTGATTCTGCCCCTCTACTCTGCTCTGGAGAGACCCCACCTGGAGTACTGCGTCCAGCTCTGGAGCCCTCAGCACAAGAAAGAAATGGACCTGTTGGAGCAGGTCCAGAGGAGGGCCACAAAAATGATCAGGGGGATGGAACGCCTCTCCTATGAAGAAAGGCTGAGAGAGTTGGGGTTGTTCAGCCTGGAGAAGAGAAGGCTKMGGGGAGACCTCATTGCGGCCTTTCAGTACTTAAAGGGGGCTTGTAAGAAAGATGGCAGCAGACTTTTTAGCAGGGCCTGTTGCGACAGGACAAGGGGGAATGGTTTTAAACTGAAAGAGGGTAGATTTAGACTAGATATAAGGAAGAAATTTTTTACGCTGAGGGTGGGTGAAACACTGGGACAGGTTGCCCAGAGAGGTGGTAGATGCCCCATCCCTGGAAACATTCAAGGTGAGGTTGGACGGGGCTCTGAGCAACCTGATCTAGTTGAAGATGTCCCTGCCCATGGCAGGGGGGTTGGACTAGATGACCTTTAAAGGTCCTTTCCAATCCAAACTATTCTATGGTTCTATGATTCTATGAATTATCTGTCGGCCTGATCACATTGTATTGAAAAATTGCATTTATTTGTTTATTTATTTTGTATTTTCAGGTAGAGATTGAAAAGCTGGACTATCATTACTATCTGCCTTTGTTTTTTGATGGGCTTTGTGAAATGACATTTCCATATGAGTTTTTTGCTCGTCAAGGAATCCATGACATGCTGGAACATGGTGGAAACAAGATTCTTCCTGTCATTCCTCAGCTCATTATCCCAATAAAAAGTAGGTGAACATGTGGAAAAAAAAAAAACAACTAAAATTGCATTTATATAGTGTAGATTTTTGGCAAGTTGCTAATTAAGCAATAAAACATGACAGGCTGTACACTTCATGGAGATTATTGCAAACAGGAGTAAATTGTAAGGTATAAGGCYAGAAGGCTTATGCCTTCAGTCACTTGGTGCGTGCAGTAATCCAGAAGAATAGACTGTCTGGTTAGTGTTTTTCTTATCACGATGTGGCTCTTGGTCTTTGGAAATGTGAAGTGGCATTTTCTTACCTGATTTTGTATATTTATTATGTAAATCCATTACTGTATAAACCAGTTCATCTAAAATGGCAGCAGAAATCAACAGCTGAAACTTACGGAATTATGTTTCTTGTCCTTTTGTTTATTCTACAGTTGTCTTATATTTATTCACTAGATATCTTTTCTATCATCATTCTCATTACTTTGCATATACATATATGTATCTAAATAGGGAGTTCTGCCTGACTAATTAATGTTCTATGTAAAATGTTGGCATTTAAAAAAATACTAATTTTGAAGTTTTTATATATTCAAACATAGTTTTTTGTAGAAAGATTATGTGAAAGGTAATAAATTATCTTAATACAAGTGTAATACCACTAAAACTCCAAGTGTAATACCACTAAAACTAAAACTTTTTTTTCTTGAAACATCTAGTCTTTCAGATATACTGTTTTGTCCTTTCCTGTTTCTTTAGATCAGTACCTTGAGGAGATATTATTCTGAACCATCATCCTTCTTTAGTTAGGTATTATAGTTCTTAAGTCTGCATGCTACACCTATACTAATAGATGCTCATATTTGTTAAACTTGGCTTCTGTTTTATCATTGATCGGTAATGGTATCATTGCTGTCCTTTGTCCTATTTTCCTGAGACGATTCAGCATCCATGCTAATACAAAACAAAACGGAGTCATTGTATTTGTGATACAGTATGAACAGTCAAATACAATTTTGGAAAAGGGGAAAGGGAATGTAGTCTGGAGCCTGATAATACTGAAATAATAGTGTTGGAAGGGTCAGAATTGTGGTTTTTCCATTCAATTTATTCTCCATTTAAAAAGATCGATTATAGATGTCATTATCTCTATCTTACTGTAGATTTTGAAAATGTGAAAAGGAATTTATAATATTCAGAATGGTTACTCTGTAAATGACACTTGTGAAAGGTTATGAAAACAATGTTACAGGTTTTTTTCTCTAAAAGGGAAACACATAAAGAGAGGAATCATGTAATTTCTTTAAATATGTGTTTCCAACACCACCCAAACATATTTATAGTAGTATCATTTTTTTTGAAAGCTGAAATTGTTTCTTCAGAAAAGACTGCGAGTTTACGACAGCAGCTACTCAGTCAGGATTTAAAAGTTTTGCTGAGACCAGAGTCTAGCTTAGAAATAATTACCTGGAAGCTTTAGCTGTTACACAGCTTTTAGCATTAGAAAGAGACTGCTAGGTAAGGATATTTATATGGGTTTTAAATCAAGTCATAATTTATGATGCTGGAACACATTCAAGAATCTGCTAGCTAAATTTAATTGTTGGTACTGTTTTATTTTATTGTACAGTGCTTATTTTTTTATTTAAAAAAAGCTTCTGTATTGGCTTTAATGTGTGAAGATTCTAAGTATTTTCAATGATAAAGGCTTCTTCCTAATTAAAGCCATACTAATATTAAAAAAAGACACCGCCATCTCAAGGAATCTGAAAGTGTGTACTTCTAAGAGTTTTTAAATTTCCTATGACTGTGTAATATAGCAGTGTAGTCAGAGCTATAAATTTCTGTGACTCAGCTGCATCCACAATAAACTCAGCTATGTTTTACAAATATTACTGTCTCTAAAGTGTCCCACTGGGTGAGTTATATCTGATTAACTAGTCTTCTTCTAGACCACTACCATATTTCTACTGTGAAAGAGTGAATCAATTGATTGTTAGGCAAGGTAATATATATGATGGAGGGGAAAGGGATAAGAGAAAGACAGAAAAATAACTCTACAGATAGAATGTTTTTAAAAGCAGTTTTCTCTCCTGCATGTTCATCAAAGGAAAATATTAGTAAAGAGCTGCTCTCTAAAAACATTTTAAATAAAATATTGGAATTCTGTATTATATTCTAATAATTTAAGGAGAAATGTATCCTCCATTCATCTTTGCTTAAAGTTCACACTTTTTGAACACTATATTATTAAAGGTGAAAATTGTATTATTTAATGAATCTGTGGGTTACTGTAAGCCCAAATCCTTTCAACAAATTTTCTTCTGGTTATGCAAACAGGCAATGACTAACAAAAGGCAGATAATTGAAATTAACAGGTCCAGTTTCTTTCCTAAAATATGATTAAAATAATATAGAAGAATGCTATTTAGTTGAAAAATAATTGCTTATTTTTGTTTGTCACATTGAAAGGCACTCTTTTTTTTGGAAATTCAGAGGAAGAAACAACCTCAGGTCGGAGGCACTGATTTCTCAAAAAGAAAAATGTTCAAAATATATTTTGATTTTTCAAAATAAAAATTCAAAATATATTGTGCCTTGCAGTAGCAAAACATGATAAAATAGTGTATAAATATAGTCATTGCATGGCATAAAACCCAGGAAGAACAAATTACCTGTATATGTCAAACTTGTAAGGAATCCAACAAAAAATAAAAAAATGCAAAATCAGAAAATGTGAATACTTTAAGGTGTTAAGACTTTTTACTCCCTTTCACAGAAGGTGTAGGCAAACCCATTGTCTAAGTTCTTTAAACTAGAGCAAAGATTCATAAATTGAGATATGTGGCCAATAGCAAAGTACTTTGTAGAGGTATTATGAAAGTTCTGATGCACAACACACAGCAGAATATCTTCTTTACCAGAAAGATCCATATTGTTATTTTCATATTGCAGACAGGTAAAGAGGTAGAAGGAGGCTCATTTTGCCCCACATCACAAACCATGGCAGAGAGCAGAACAGAACCCAGACACACACCCCTGGGGTGGCAAGCAAAGCTGCCTGTAGGTCACGTGAGAGTTTCCTTATTTTTAGGGAACAGAGGGATCTGCCTGGCCCCACTATGTCTTTCAATAGTGCACTGATGTATCTTAAAACTCACTTGTGGGCTACCATTACCTATCACCAGCCAAGAATAGCCAGGAAAAGGGGTGTGAGGGTAAGAGATGCCTATTGTACCATGTGCTTGTCAGTGGAAAACTCCTGTTCTAAATTCTGTGTGGTCATTATGAGAATGTAAAATTCCTTTTGATACTCATTTTTTGGGCAAATTATTGCTTTTAATATGACATTTGCCATAACAAATGCCAGATCAGAAAAGCCGTAAGTCATTTCGCTTGCTTTCATTAGGCTTCTGCAACTCTGCGATTCCTGACCACAATGTTCCCCAGATTCAGCATGAGACACACATGCAGACATAAACACTGAGGGGGCAGGAAGTTTATACACCTTTGCCTGATATTTCTATGAGTAACATCAGGGACATCCAACGCAGTGTGTGGAAGCACCTCCTCTCCTTTCAAAGGCAGCGAGCATGCTACCATTTACATCTTCTTTGCTGGCAACGTAGTTGTAGGAGTTTCCAACCCTTTCACACACAAAGTGACCAATTGTTCCAGCTCCCACACTCCAGTTCATTGCAACTGACTTTTGTTAATGCAATTGTTTGTGGAGCAACTCAGTGAATCTCACATATAGATGTATTAAAAAAAAAAACAAACACCAAACCTAAAATAAAACCAAAATATTTTCAGAGTGGCATTACTTTTAAACTCAGATCATTTCAATGGTCTAGTTTATAGCTGCACTGTCACAAATGAAAGAATAGTATGCAATAGGACAGAAGTTGGAGTAAGTGAGTAGAGATGATCAGTAGGAACATCTTGATATAACTTTACTAATGAAGAAAATAATGTGAAATTAAACACTTAAGCATCTTGGATCACGCACTTGCCAGAATCTTTTCTGTTCTGTGCTGTGAATCCTAAAGTGGACACGTAGGCAATCTAAACTTAGGCCTAGAAGCCAATAAAGCTCATGTCTTTGCACTTAAGTTATAACTTAGATGGAAGTATTGTTTCTACACAGTTGCATTCAGCAGACCAGCACTTCTGATTGAGTGCAAAAAGAATAATCATCTCCATCGTAAAGAACATTGAAGTTTTCCTTTTCAAGACTTTTTCCATGCTGTTAAAAATCCCCTCTGTGACACAGTAGATCAAGGATATCTTAAAATTTGTTGAAAATATTTCATTAAGGGAAACAGATTTTTTGTGAGTCAGATACAGAGAAATGCATAGACCAGTCCTCCCTCAGTGTCATCTACAGAGTTCTTTTTAATGTTTAATAAATTTCTAAATGAAACTGATTTCTGTTTTCTTATTCTCCACATTCTATTTGCATGTAAAATGTGGATTGTTGTCTTGGACAACAGTGTAGTTAATTCCCATTTAATGTCAAATCAGTGTCACTGTTGCATTTAGATAAGTCAAGTTGAACCTGTTGCTAGCAGTTGTTCTAAGCACATTTATATTTATATTTCTCCTCATATATCTTCATTGTATTTAAGACTATTTAGTAGTCATTAAATACTTCCATATTTCACAGAATGCTGAAATATTTTTATGGAATAAATATGGTTTTCTGGGCTGTAGTCTTTTTCTTTCTGTAAATCATGTAAGTTGATTTCTGTCATCTACAGAAAGTAAATTAAACCTTTAATGGTATTGTTATCTTCCTTCTGACTGACTGTTGCTCTTGAGAATCAGTTCTAGTTGTGAAGATCACAGACTGAAAACTAACTCTAAACAAGCTTGTTTTTATAGACTTAAAATGCTTTTAAAGAAAACAAAGGTCTCTGATTTAAAAAAAAAAAAAAATTTCTTGATTCTTAAATACCAAAGCATTTCTCCCCTGTAGGCTCCATCAACAAGTACAAGTGATTGCAATTAGAAGGTTTATGTTAGATTCTCCCACTCAAAACTGGTCATTTCAGGTAGTTTCAAATGGTATAGAAACTAGATTCTTTATTACACCTCTTTACTCCTGTCTATGAGGAGAAACTGTGTTTCTCATTCAATAAAGATAAATCTCATCCATGTTTGGAAAGTGAAATCTGCAATTAACAACTCTCACTTTTGAAGTTGGAGTTAGAGCTATTCTCTCCTGAATTTATTAATTTATTAATATTTAACATTTATTAGTACTGAATTTCATCTGCCACTTTATCACCCAGTCATTCTGTACTGTAAAGTCCTTCTGCAGTTCTTCAGAGTCAGCCCTTATCTTTGGCATCTGGAATAACTTGGTATCATCAGAAAACTTTGTTACTCATTAGTAAACATCTCTTCCAAATCACCCATGAATCTACTGAAAAAACATGAACTTCAGCACAGATTTCTGCAAGGCTCTACTAGTAATACTCCTCCTCTGTGGCCATTTATTGTTGCCCTCATATCCTATCTCTAAACAATTATTTATTTATATGGAAACCGTGGCAGTTAAGTGTTTCAAAAGCCCTTCAGTGAGGGACCTTATCAAATACCTTTCAGAAGTCTAAGAAAACCGTATTATCAGGCTTTTCTTGTCCACATTGTTCTTCTTCAAGGACCTACAAGACATTTAGTACACTACATTCATTTCTGCAGTACAGATGCCAATATTACTGGTCTTTGGTTCCCCAGATCTTTCCTGAAATCTTTTTAAAAAATGGTATCACATTTCACTGATAACAAAGCTGTTTTCTTTGAGAGTGTGGGTACTCAGTGCACTTAGTAGCTTGAGGCAGCACAGGGGAAGGAATGTACATCTAGGAATGGATGGAAACTGTAAACTGGCATAGCCACTGAGAAGGTTTTTGGGACTCTATTCTCAGTGTATTCTTTATATTAGTTAATTAAACAGGGCCTGCAAATGTTAATAGAATTCAAGTTTTATAGGTGCTGATCTAGTAAAACACTACGATTACAAGAACAATTAAAGCTGAAAAAAAAAAGCCACTGCCTTTCTCTTCAGTATTCTGCTAGATCATGCTTCTTGCAAGAACCAATGATTCAGTTATGGATCTTAGCCTTTTCTGTGCCTTAGGCTTTAGCTTTACAGGACAAAGTCTTTGATGACAAAATTGGCCTAACATTTTCATGCCTTGTCCCCTATTCCTCCTTCCCATCACCTCAATGCAACACATCACTCCTTCAGTTGTACTGGAAGAAATATCTGTACATCTATATTGTAAATTGGATCAGGATCTTACCTGACTTTAAAAAAGTACAGAACAGAAGGTTGTTATTCTGGTTTTTATTCAGTCTTGATTGAAACACTGCATTTTGTAACAGCCTTCATTACTGTTCTATAAAATTAATAATACTTCTATTATATCAGTTCAGGTAGTTAAGTATTATGCATTTTGAAAGTTTTGGACAAAATTCTCTGTAAGAGAAGTATGTATCACTTTAATCAATTGCTTTTTGAGAACACTTAATGTTAGCAGTTCTTTAAACCTGACTCTGTGAATTTGAGAAAAGAAGCCCTTGATCAACAAGATTAAGTAGATCACAACAATCAAAGCATCTTTATCGTGAGTGCTTGTTGCCCTGCAGGAGACCTGCTCTATGTATCTTGTTCTGCTGCAGGCAAAGAATTTTCTAAAACAGGTGCCTCATTTACCAGTTGGGGGGGAAGATATGAATGCAAACTAAATTGGTTTTAATCTTTGGTTGTGAGACCTAAATAGAAAATGGAAACTGTCAGTGCATTTCTAAACATAGATTCACAGGTGTATTTGAAAAGGGGGTTGAATATAATTAAAGGCCAGTGCAAATTAAAGAGAATCAAATCATCAACATAACTTTAAATATAACTACCAAAATCTAAACTTTAATATTTAGAGAAGAGATGGAAGTTTGGGGAATCTGATTTGATTCTGTAAAGTTTAGGCTATCAATGTGCTATCTGGGGAAGAACGTTCTGATTCAATCTCTTCTGTGAAAATACATTGTGTCATGGAAAAGATCCACTGTATACTGGGAGAAATGCTGTCATGTTTCCTGGCTTATAAAATGTATCAATCCCAAAGATGAGAACTGTGGCTTCTATTATAGGCAACATCTGAGACTGCCACATAAAAATAAAATATAAAAATAAAAAATATCAACTTACATAGCTTCTAGATCTTTTTCTTTGAGATGTTAGAAGTGTTACTCAAGGAAAAGACTTTAATGTTTTAAAATAATCATTTCTATTGCTTCATAGGTAAGCTGCTTCTATCTAAATGGATAAGCAAACAAGTGGCATATATCTTAAGAAAAGTGTCTGCTCTTAAAGGAAATTAACAAAAGAAAATTCTAAATTTACATCAATTGTCAATAAAATTTAATGAAAAAAAATTCACTAAAGCTGTCAATGAATTGGTATTGTATATCAGCTCATTGCTGACAAGCTTTAATAAACAGCACTGTGAAAAGCCTCCATCCCAAAAATGTTCAGTGTTTCAAATATGCTTTCAAATTTCATAATTATCTGTTACTGTGGCTTTGAATGGTAGAAACACAGAGCTGACTCAGATACTGAGCTTTTACACCAGATATTTAACCTACTAACATTTTAAAATTCTCTTTTATTTAAGGAAGTTATGATGAACTTCAGAAAATAGTTGTTTGGAAAAACTGTAGCAGTACAAAATAAAATATGTTTGAAGTAAATACTTCATTATATACTTGCATTGAGCAATTATTTAAGCTGGAGGGTCTCCTGGAAAAGTGTGTATCCTCATCACAAGCAAAATTGCCAAGTTTATATACCATTAACATCGGAACTACCAAGAAACAGAGTCAATTTATTGGGTTGGGTTTGTTTTCAAAGTTGCTGCTTAAGAGAATTGTACAATGCATAACATGTAGACTGGGTGACCAAAAGGGAAATACATACCACTGAGGGAGGGAAGTCCTCTAAAAACCCTTTAGGGAGTGGAAAGGTATCTTTAACTGAGAAGCAAACTGGTCATTCACTTTGCTGTTATTGTGAAGATCCACATCTTACAGCAAACTTCTAGGACAAGAGGCAACAGCCTAGCATGCTTTCAAATTGGAATACTTTGGATATTATGCATGTTTCCTTCTTTAGGGATATGTAGCTGTACTGTACTAAGAGTTTTAAATGTCTGCTTTATTCCTGTGTAAGGATACTAGTACTTTCTTCCATTTCTGTTAACCTCCGGATATCACTGACATTTTTCAAAATGTTGAAATGTACTTATTTCATATACTGCATTAAAATTTTCTTCCTTTGATTCATGTGAGAGAATGGTCTGCAGTGATGGTAGTACACAGAAAATAATTACCAGATTTTTTAAAAGATAAACATATGTTTGAAATTGTCTTATCCTTGGGGCAGGGACTGTCTCTAATTAAATGTTTATACAATGCCTAATATAATCAAGCCAGGAGCTGGTTGACTGCTATGCATGCCACAGTCCAAATATTTAATAATAATAACAACAGTTCTGCAGTCAATTTGTTCTTACTTTTGATATTTACAAGTGTTTTCCTAACACACACTGCAGATTTCTGCAATTTGAAGGGCTTCAGGCTCAAATTCTGCAGTCTGTTTGATTCTACCGTATCCATCACTTTAGCACTCAAAATCTTGATCCAAGTTCTGTCTTTTATTTTGTGTGTCAAATGGAGGACGGGATTCCCCTGTTTTTGGACAAGTATCCAGCTGATTTTCTAGCATGCAGATGAAACAAGTGCCAGTATTACCATCTAAAGTTCCAGCAAGCACCCCCACAGCACAACTCAGATGTAAGGAAAATTGCATGACAGGTTCTGTGATGAGCTGTTCTTTGAAAACATTCTTCTGGATTCGGTATGTGTTCAGTTTGCTGCACTCATTGGAATGCCTTCTCAGTCATGAGGCATAATTCACACTCTTGACTTTATTAAGGAATTAATYTTTACCAGGACAGTCTTGGCTTCCACTCAAACCAGGGTTGTCTTTGCACAAGACAGAACTCTGAAAACAGGAAAGTGTGAAAACCTTTGGGAGCCGCCATCTGCAGAAAAAAGTTCTTCCTAGGGGTGGTTGGACAGACACTTCCATTTATGTGATACCCTCTGCATGCCTAAAAATAAGGTCTCTCATCCTCTAGGACAGCTTCTACAGTCAGGAAGAACTATTCCTGGAAGTGGGTACAATTTGTTGCTTAAGGATTAAGAAGCTCTGATTTCTGTCATTGATTAATTTTTATGTCCCTTAAGTTAATTATTAGTGTTTGTATGAATAATTAACTTTATTCATTTTATTCATGTTTGTATGAATTCATTCATACAAATGAATACAAATATTCATTCATGTTTGTATGAATAACTAATAATTGTTGTACTGAAAATTACAAGTGTTAATGATAATTTCCCTATTAGTTYGGTTAGCTACTATTTCTGTGTGTGACAATTTAGTCATGGATAAACCTATATGTTGGAACCCCAGAGCTTCCTCTTCCAGTTACTCCTTTAAGAAAATGAATAATGCCTGTTCCTCTGTAAGAGAATATTTTCCTGCCTGGGATTTGGACCTCATCTTTAAAATTGTATCTGAGGGTCTCTCTTTGCTAAAGCAGCCTTAGAACATCTACCCATGAAAGCATAATTCAGAATAGCCAACCTCTTTGCTGGAACTTAGTGTGAGCACGCTGCATTGATGGACTTCCTATCCACACATTAATATGCTCAGAGACAATATTAAATTAGGTGTAGCGTGATGACTACAGTAGGGACTGGCAAATAAGAAGTATGGAATTTGGTCTGTATTTTCATTTAACAACACTTCTTTAACTTGGAATCACCCTGTGATGCACTACAGTACCTTTATACCTTGGGCTCTCTAACTCTGTTGTTTAACAGTAGTTTTAGTATGCTGTTCATAAGCATGCAAAGAGGCATGAAGGGAGGTTACTTACTCGTTGATTTTCAAGAGTTGTCTCTACACATTCACACAACCAATCTGCCTTGCCCTTGCTTCGGAGCTCTAGCTCTGATTTTTAACATTCAGCAGGCATACAATAAGAAGCAGAAGCAGGTGGGGCACAATGCATTTGCTTAAAGAGATGGAAAAACTGACATTGCTCCTGTGTAAGAATACTACTTCATTCCCTATGAAACGGCATTCCTGTGCACTGACAAAACTTAGTGCCAGAAATACTGAATCCTATTATTTCAGTGTGAAGAGGCAGTTCTTGAAGAAGTTGTTAGTAACTCCTCTTCAACTTTTGGTGTGTTCTTTATTATAWTTTTTTCCAAGAACTTATACTTACATTATGTTATGTTGAATCACATATTTATATACTTCTGTGGTTATAAAACATGTAGCATTGAATATGAGCTTATCTTTTAYGGTTTTACTTTCCCAGTGCAATGATGTAAATGTCTATGTAAGTGGGCAGAACACTGGAGAATTAGACCATATATAATAGCATTCCAAATTTGACAACTGCTTCCAGCTGCATAATTTCAGAGGAGGTTTTATAACTAGAGGGATTTTGCAAGAAAAAAAAAATATATATTTCAAGCATGACTCATTTTTAATTACAAAAGAGAATGCAAAGTACTTGCTTTTAGTAAAATTAAAAGAGAAGAGAAACAAAAGGTATTTATGAAATGTCTTAGTGTCATAAGATTAGAAGCCTGACACTGAAAGCTAAGAGAAAAATCTAAGTAGGCAAGACAAAATCTTTTTTTTTTTCCTAGAATGTTTGTCTTTTAAAAAAAGCCTACAAGGTTTTTTTGTGTTTTTTTTTCTTTCCTACAAACATTTGTTTCATTGTACTGATTCTCAGAACAGTAGGAATTGTTAGTTGAATGAATAAAATGATCATGAAATAAATGAGTACAAACATACAAACACTGATTGTTGCACTAGAATGTATCTGTTGTCAACCTTTGCAGGTTGTCTTGCAGTTGTACAGTTCCATTGGCCCCAAATGGTACTTACTGAACATTTATTTTTTATTTGTTTGAACCACGCCAGTATTACACAGGCAGCATGAGGGAATAATGAGCTGCATTCTTTGGGTTACTGAAGAGTCAGCACAAATTGTGGGAACAAATAACAATCAGACAAGGCAGTGTTTTATAACATCAGGACTGCAATCCATCTTTGGGATCTTTCAAAGCTGGGCTAATAAAGGCCCACTTACAATCCCCAGCAGAGTACAGTTTAATTAAATTTGTCCATTAGAGGACTCCTCCCCCTCCCTCTACATTTTAGAAATTAATTCTGCTTTCTGCCTGTTGTTCTTTCTACATCACAGATGCACTGAGCCTTCGTAACCGACAGGTCATCTGCATCACGCTGAAAGTCCTCCAGCACCTGGTGGTGTCAGCTGACATGGTGGGGGAGGCCTTGGTGCCCTATTATCGGCAAATCCTCCCAGTCCTAAACATCTTTAAGAATATGAATGGTGAGTTATCCTAACAGACACTGTGTCTTTCAACTCCTAAGGTAAAAAGGGGCTTGAGGCAGGGTTAATTAACAATGTAGTTAAGATTTATTACTGTATATAAACTAAAATCCATYTGGAGCTCTAAATAATGTAAACACCCCCCCCTTACTATTCCCTAAGGATGCACTGAAATTAACAATTTCATTTATTACTCCTTGCACGTACAGTTTATTTAACGCAGTACAGAAGCACTGAAGCAGTTCTATAATCTTCCAATAATTAAATTGTAAAGTTTTGTAACAGTCTTTTGAATACATTAGTAAATTGCAAAGGTTTTTTCCTCCCTCCAATACATTAGTTTAGTCCAGCCTTTTTATTCCATTCTGTGCTCTTCACAAGCAATTCACTGCTACCAGCAGGCTTAGGAAAGAATAAAAATAAAAGTAGCAATCAAACTAATTAATTTGAGGGTCAAGAGAACTCCTTGTTGTAGAAAAATAACGTCTAGCAAAACAGTGAAGTTTGAAGTTAGTACTGCTCATTTGGCAGGTTTTATCATAGAGAAATTTAGAACTAGTTTGTATATACAGTTGAGTATGTCATTTTCTTTGTAGTGCAAACCTATATTGCCAGTTTCAGTCTTTAGTAACTGGTACTGTGGGTACTGTGAGTACCATATACTGTGAATGCATTTACACCACAGTCACCAGCTGAAATCAACACGATGTCTCTTGCTTTTGCCAAACTAATCTTTAAAATATTTTTCTGTAGTAAATCTATCTGTACTTATCTGTTCAATTATCTACCAAGTTACTGACTTTAAAGTTTCTGTTATTGACGTGCAGCCATATAGATCAAAAGAAGTTAATGCCTCACAATCTTGCAAAAGAGGTTTTTCATGAAATTYGTGGCATTTTAATAGTTACTTACAGGACTGCTTCCTATTATACTTTCTGTTTGCATTACTACAGAATGTGTTATCTTATACTCACTCTTTAGTGCGTATACTCTTTAGTGAGTATAAGATTAACCTCAGATTGAAAAATGCCTGTCCAAAGGCTGACTTGGAGACTCAAATGAGATTTAGATTTTAGATCCCTTTAAATACATGTATATCTGTGATTGTTTTACTTAGTGAGAAACTTGCAGTAACATATGGAATTCCATAAATGCAAGGTGGTTCAGATGACAACTGTGGCTTTCCAGAAGTTGTGGGATGAAAGGTTATGAATAAAATCCGTAGGTTGAACTTAAATAATTTCATTAGGGCTCCTTATGAATTAGAAGATTCCCCCTTAACAGATCCAATTTCAGTATGGGGCACAAAACAAGACTGTAAAAAGAAGTACTCTCATTGATTAATGAATATACAATACATGCTTTTTGCCAAATTTCAGCCTGGAGTAGCCCATAAATTCTCTTGACTAGGCTTTTCTGCAATGATTTCAGATGAATAATAGGGAAAGCTCATGTGTAACCAGGTACCTAGCTTAACAAGGCATTAAACACATTCTAAATATATCCTAAGTTTTGATTGTATTGTGAGCAAAATAAAACGTATTTTCAACATATTTGCATGACATCTGTGCTATGTGAATTTGTGCCTATACTAAACTACACTAAATCTTGATATTTGGCATTTAAGAACTAAAAACCAAAAAGAAATGGAAAATAATAGTACAAAATTAATACATTTTATTAAAGCATTACTTTTTTAGGGATAAAGTTTTGAAAGTTCAGTATTACCAGCAATGAAATGGATACTATTTGCAAGGCCTACCATATGAAACTGTTCAACTTATTCAGTACTTGCATGCGGGTGTTAGGGAAAGATTCTTCCTCTGTCTCCCCTGCCTCAAAAAGCTTATATTTCTTTCCTCCTTCACTGGTGGTTGACAGAAAATGTATGCTCCCTTCCTTCTCCTTTCTATCTCCCATATGCTTAGTAGGCAACTGAGGTGCAGGTCTTTGCTCCCAGTTATAAGGAAGGTGTAGAGACTGATCCAGGCTATTTTCTCCACTGCTTGTTCATATGGGTGAAAGATGGGGTGAGGGAGTGTACACCTTCTTCCTTCTTTTATGTATAGCTTGAGAAAGGAGGAACTGGTACATCTTCCAGGAGTTGTGTGAACTGCAGTTTATTAAGTGTGGCACTGTGGAAGTTTGTCCAGAATTAAGGTAGCTGGAAGGAGCCATGTTTTAGTCATTGCCACCTTGCTAGATCAGTATCTATCTGCTGAAAGGAACTCTTTCCCAAATTCAGCATCTGTGAATACCACTGTCACACTAAACAAGCTTATAGTGAAGAGAACATTTAAAAAAAAAAGTATTAATAAGACATTAAGGTCAACTTACTTTAAGGTCAGTTTACCTGGTGATCAGTTCAGAACAAACAAAAGAAAGTGATTCTTCATGCACTGTGTGTGATGTGAAGCTCTGGAACTCCTAACCCCAAATTCTTTGGATGCCAAAAGTTTACATGGGTTCAGTGGAGGCTCAAAAATGTCATAAAAAAAGAATCTATTGCTTGTTTAGTAAAACACATGGATCACCTCTGGCTCATGACATTCCTAAACCACAACATGGTGGAAGCTGAGAAAGTATTAGGTGAAGTACCATAAATGCTTGTCCTACATTCACATTGCTTAGTCATCTTCTTTTGAGAGACAGACTTCTGGACTAGACGGGCATTTGCTATTATCTGAAACATCCATCCTTATGTTCTTCCTACACTAGTCCCTAGCAGACTTGCAGAAAATACTCAGTTCCCATTGAGTTTAAAAATGTTCTGGAATATAGGTTCCTCAGAAGTTTTATTCATACTACATACCTCTAATTTGTCTGAATCATGATTCACCTCACAATATTAGACAGGCTTAAAAATAAAACAGTAAAAAACTTGCATTTAAGATCTTAAGGTTAGGATATCAGAAACAGGTATTTTATAAAACAAATATAGAATGTAGTCTTAGCTTCAGCTTGCCACATGCTTATCTCTTGAGTTGTTCTTCAGCTGACAAAATTGGTAAATCATTGTTCAGAGTTCCCAGTGTTACCTGAGCTCAGAATATAACGATAGTTTGAGACGCTCTCAGTTCTGTCCCACTTAAGTCTAAGCAATTCTTTCCAAATTCCCATGTTTCCCAACACTGAGGCTACAGTTTGACAGTCAACAACAGTGTTGTTTAGTTGCCATTGCCTTCAAGCGGCATTCTGTGAAAAAAAAGGAGGTAGCCTTGATGACTCTCCCTGTAGGCAGCCATTTACTGCAGCTGACTGTGATTCCCACTGCAGATTTTTACTGGATTAGCCAGGGAGGCTCTGAATTATGTAAATCCTCTTTTCTGGGATCTGATGTCTTTGGTGCTTGAAGATGATACCTCCTTGCTCCTATTCAGCCTACTGGCAAACTGCTTCTTAACCAGCCTCATGTGTTCCTTTATGCAGAGTTATTAATGCATTCTTTTTAATTGTATACAGAATATTGATTATTCACATAAACACAATTTCTCATATGTTCCTTTGCTTTTCCATTGTACATTTGACGTTTCCACTTTTTTCTACTTCCATGTGTTACCTCCAAATCACCCTGTCATTATTTTGTAAACATAGCCCTTTTTGTAAATTAGCGGGTTCTGATACTGATGTCTTTTCCTATCTTACGATGTCTCCCAAACATGCTTGTCTCTAAAAATAAGTGTCTTCATAATGATTATGTTGTCTTGATAACTGTATAATACCAGCAAAAATGGTAAAGAACTACTGACCTTTTGGAACAGAAGATAATCTAGGTATTTAATTTTAAAATTTTAGCACCCGTAATAGAAATCTTTATTAAA
This sequence comes from Phoebastria nigripes, assembly GCA_035582835.1. NCBI lineage: Eukaryota > Metazoa > Chordata > Aves > Procellariiformes > Diomedeidae > Phoebastria > Phoebastria nigripes. The sequence goes on along the minus strand of JAYKAV010002944.1, from coordinate 875,995 downwards.
AGGTTTTTGGTCAATACTTCACAAAGTGTCTGTTGACTTCTTCTGCATAATGCCTTTTAGTGAAGTACATTTTTCTTGTAGTTTCATATATCAAAGAAATAATTTTTATTTTGTTTTCTGAATTCTCTGTAATTTTATGGCAGTCTGTGAGAACACACAGTATAGGTGGAACTGCTGTTAACCAACAAATTAAGGTATGCCAAATATATTTTATCATTAGAGTCTGTGGGCCACAAAATAGACATAGTTCAGGTAAGTGATTGCCAGGCATATGTTCCGTAATTTGGATCTCTGGAATTACAGAAATGGAGAAGAAGTCTATTGGTTGGATGTGGGCAAATTCTGCCATTTTCTATCCATTCGTATTTCTTAGGTACAGATGACTTTACTATTGGTAATTTTTGTAACTTAAAAAAAAGGAGAGATTGATGAAAAATAAATTAAAAGTTTTAATTATTGAAAACATCTAAAACATGCTTACCCATCTGAGTCATAAGATACAGGTAAAAATAAATCAATACAACCTAAGTTACAAACGCCAGGGACAAGATCCAAGCCTCGTAAGATAGTCTGTCTGAAAGCCAGAGGAGAGAGCTCAGTGAACTTCTGAAGAGTCTCGGTAGTGAGCAAGGGGCTTTTTGGTGCACAAAGCATATTTGGTGTGTCTGAATTTGTGCCCTCTCTGGAGCTTAAGGCCCTGACTTGCAGTAATTTCTTTCCACTTGGGTTCCTGAGTGCTCTGTTGCAGAGCATTAAGACATAAACGAGCAAAGTTCTGTTGTTGGTGATGCTACCACTAGTGTCTTTTTATTGGTGGAGAGAGTGAGAGCATCCTCACCAACTGGCCATGGTGTGCTCTGAAAAAGGGTTGAAGCTTTCTGTTGAAACTGTTAGCCAGAGTCATAAGGCTGGCAGGAGAGCAAGAGAAGGGAGCATGAATTCATCCCAGTGATTGGGGAATACTCCTGAGATGTAGGACCTGCTTGTCTAATCTCTGCAGACTGAGAGGGGACTAGCAGTCTCTAAGCAAGCTCCCCAACATATGGACTATTATGCAAATGTGCTACTATGTAATATAAGAAACAAAAAAAGTCGTGATATGCTTACTAAGTCTATTATGAACCCTGTAATGCCACTGTAGTTTTCACTTAAATGTGTAAGTTAAATGTACTCTTATGAAACTCATTTCAATCTTGTGAAGAGGGAAAGAAAAATATGTGTAGACTCAAATGGAAATATTCTTTTTTTGCATCACAAAACCTTTTCTTTTTGGGTGTCTTATTTTCTAAGCTGCCTTTTATAGATCTGYCAGTTATCTGAGGTAAATACAATTTAAGAACAAATAGGATAAGTTTGTTCTTTTATGAAAGCAGGCAGAAGATAAAAATAAAAGGAAAAAAAAGGGAGTATTCAGAGCCTGGAATATGCTATTAGGGTGTATGTATACCAGAATACTGTCTGAAACAGAAACCTGTTTATTAAAAAGATTAGACAGTTATGAACAGCAAATTTCTCTTGTTTAATTTACCTGACTGGTAAATGAAAATTTCATTGATTTAGTTTAACAACTATTTTATGCTGTCAAATCCAAGCAGTCTTAACAGCTGTACTACATCAATTCAGGTATACAAAAATATTTTCATGTCATCAATTTAAATTATTCAGTAGTGATCAAGAGCAGCTTTGCAGATAAAATTATGTAAATAGATGAAAACAAAATAGTATTAGGATTTGCGTGCCTCAGACAGAGAAGTATGGGGTGGCACTGCACTGTGGAAGGTACCTCTCCAGCATGGTAATTTCGTCGGTGAATTGTTTCAGTCACTGTAAGGCAAACTGGTAACAGGGCAGACTGAAGCCCAAGTTTCTTTTGGCTGCAATAAAAATGCTTTGACACTATCAGTAACTTAAAGCTAACATAAACTTCTGACAATCTCTATCTATCTAGTCAGTCCTTTAAAATAAAATTTTAGAGATATGACTGAGGGTACCTGATGTAGCTGAATCGTAGCATTCAACGAAGTGTGAAGCCACAAAGGAGAATTATACTGCATGCTTTACAGCACCTGAACTTCATTTGGGAAAAAATGTTCTGTCTGAAAGGTACTTCACATACTTTGGAGAACTCTATTTTACAAAATACAATAGTACAACATAGACTCTAAAGGAAGAAGCAGAACATAAGTGTTTAATTGCAGAAGCAAGAGACTGTGCCTACAGGTAAAAGTGTTCCTTGTATTGAAGTTTGAGTATTTTCAGAACTGCTTGTGTATTCCAGAGGCAGCGATGCTCCTTAGAGTGGTTCATGGTTATTAGTAAGAAGCAACAATTATCCCTTAATGTGATTGAATATGCTCTAAAGAAAATCTCTTGCCCAGAACATTTCAACTGTTTGCTCCTTCCGCTGGGAAATCCAAAAGTGCTTTCACAAAGAATGTCAATCCTGATCTAAAATACTTTACARTTTGCCAACTCTGTGTTCAGAAATCATGTTTCAGATTAACAAAAAAAGGATGGCTTGAACATCAACTATTTCTCCTCTGAACTTTGAGATTTCAGATTATTCTCAGGCAACTTTTCTCAGGGTTCCCCTGCTACTAAGAAGATTAGATGCTTTATCTTTTCTTTTTTTTTAAACAGAAAATGGACATTCCCATTAATTAAAATTAATTGATTCATGGTTGAGATTTGGATAAAAACCACCTAATGCCATAAGGTTATCGATAAAATAAGGCATGTTAGTATACTAGTCGTATCAGAGCAGCAACATAAACTGTGTACTAAATCCAGTTTTCAAATTGTTGTTATGCTTCATTGTGACACTTATTTGTCATATTCCTATGCATATTTTGCAAGCTTTTTCATTATTTCCAAGCTTTCTTGGAATTCCATTTTCTGAAATCAGCTTCTTCATTATTTCCAAGCTTTCTTTGAATTCCATTTTCTGAAATCAGTTATGGTTTCTGAAGTTTAAAAACAAAGATTCTGAAATGGCTTTAAGGATACACACTTCAAAGGAATAAGACCACCATGACAACACAGATCTGAGTGAACAAATTAGTTTTGATGCATTTTCTGTTTTTTGATATACACATTCAGCACAAGAGTATTCAGAATATTCTGATTCATCAACATTTAATGAAAAATATTGTGGTTTTCCCGAAATGGAGACTCTTGTGCCAGCAAATCACCTTTTTAAGCAGATAAGGATAGATTGATTGCACTCATAAAAAGTTATTATCATACTGGTGAGAAGCAAAATATATTTTTGTCATTCTCAAGTGTAATTAATGATATTATTTCAACAGGCTTTCTATGAATTATAGTTCTAAGAATATTTCTTTAACAAATATACTTGAATGGTTTTAAGAACATCAAAACATTTTTCTTTTATGAGATCAGCTGATGGTCTTTTAAAAGGTATTTTTCAAAAATGTCTTGTTTTTTTGTCAAAAATCTCATCTTGAAAGCAAAACTCTCCCAAAATAATGTTTCCTATAATAATTTAATATGGACTAGCAGGAAAGTGATCCTCAACAGTTAACAGCCATTGTCTCACGTATTTTGTTGCACACTGGCCAATCCCGACTTGTTTCAATGACCATTCTTGCATATTGAGTTACAAAAAGCCCACTGGAACTCTGAAGTATGGAAATTAGCAGTTACCAAGACCCACCTGTATCAGAGCACTTGTTGCTTTAGTATCTTTAAATACAAAGCATGTGATTTCAAGCTGATGATACAGTAAACTTTTAATGTATAATCAAAACCCTGTCAGGTACTTTATAACACATTTAGAGAATTATCACACTTAGATCATAATTGCTGGGTAATTTCTAATTACTATCTAATTTCTTAGCTGAAAATACAGCATCAGTCTGTGTAAAATAAAACTGACTCAGCAGTGATTAAATTGATGTTATTAACACTTAGCACTTATTTTTAATGTGTTAATAGGCTAATTAATTCAGCATCTTGAATTCTTGATAAAAGAAAAATGAAAAGCTTCCCATATCTGAGGGTGTACATTGCATCCAATATTTTCTTTTTCCTTTTTCAGTTTTTAATTTTTTGAGTATGTTGACCCAAGGAAAGGAGGGTTGTCTATTGGATGACACACAGAGGTGATAGTTAGGACTTCTGAATTCACAGGAAATTCATGGACAAGTGAAGTAGTGGAAACGTCAAATTCTTCCTGTGCTTCAGCGTAAACATCTGTAAAATGGGTATAACCTCAAAGGGCTTGTAGGCCTCAATCAACATTTTGTTTGGCAATTAATCAGAACTTTTACAAAGTTCCAGGAGTGTGGGTACGTATGTCAGTGAAACATCATTTTCATAAAGTTAAGAGTTCATGTCATGCTTTGCTTTAATACTTTTGTGGGATTTGTGTTCCTATGGGAAATAATTACCTTTGGAAATCCCATGTTTGAGGAAGATTTGGACATTCAGGACTGGACTTCTGCAGAATTACAGTATTATCTGTAAGTCTGCCTATTCTGCGTACTTATACCTGTCTTAATATCAGCAGGTAAGTATCTGGTCTCCAAATGAGACAAGGAGGTGCTTAATTTACCTGAGAGCCCATCTTGTAAGCATGCTTTGAGCAAATCTAATGCATAGCTGCGACATTAACATTAAAACACAGCAGGCATAGTCATTTTAATTTATTTTGCTTGCAGATTTATTTCTGGCTTGTTTGGTGTTGGGTTGGCCAAGAAGGCCAATAGCATCCTGGCTTGTATCAGAAATAGTGTGGCCAGCAGGAGTAGGGAAGTAATTGTCCCCCCGTACTCGGCACTGGTGAGGCCGCACCTCAAATACTGTGTTCMGTTTTGGGCCCCTCACTACAAGAAGGACATTGAGGTGCTGGAGCCTGTCCAAAAAAGGGCAACAAAGCTGGTGAAGGGTCTAGAGCACAAGTCTTATGAGGAGTGGCTGAGGGAACTGGGACTGTTTAGCCTGGAGAAAAGGAAGCTGAGGGGAGACCTTATCRCTCTCTACAACTACCTGAAAGGAGGTTGTAGCGAGGTGGGTGTCAGTCTCTTCTCCCAAGTAACAAGCGATAGGACGAGAGGAAATGGCCTCAAGTTGCACCAGGGGAGGTTTAGGTTGGACATTAGGAAAAATTTCTTCACCGAAAGTGTTGTCAAGCATTGGAACAGGCTGCCCAGGGAAGTGGTTGAGTCACCATCCCTGGAGGTATTTAAAAGACCTGTAGATGTGTGCTTAGGGACATGGTTTAGTGGTGGACTTGGCAGTGTTAGGTTAATGGTTGGACTCGATGATCTTAAAGGTCTTTTCCAACCTAAACAATTCTATGATTCTATAGGTTTTTTTAAAAAATAAAATGCATGTACAATTGCGCAAGCTGGAACTAGAACCCACAGTTCTCAACTGCTGTTTAAGTGTGTAACTGCTAGGCACAGACTCTTGCTTCATCTATAATATCTTCTCTGGGGAGGAGTTCTGAATTCTTTGCTGAACCTAACCAAGTTACAGCATGAAGGATGGTGCAGACTGGCATAGATTTATCTAGTAAAGTACTACCCACAGAATCAGCTAGTTCAGCACATGCCCCAGTTTGGTGGGATTACATCTCCATAGGTTCACAATTCCCCAGCTGCCCCAGGTAGATCAGAACTGCATCTTCCATTCTGCAATTCTGATTAAAGCCCCCTACGCTTTGGAGGAGTAGAATTTCAGACGTGCACCTGCACTTCTCATTTTCAATTGATTTGCTGTAGGCAGCTCCCTATAGACTTCTTTGTCACCCTTCTGAGGCTCCTGATTCAATTTGCAAAGAGCTGAGACACCTACATTTCCTCTCTAGATGTTAAGGCTTTCTTTGGATCTGTCCCTTACAAGTAATCTAGATATTGTTAAAAATTTGACTGCTACCCTTCCAGTTAGGAGTTATTCCTTTCTTCTTGGTAATTCATTTCCACGTTTTTCACATAGTTGGTTTGCATATAGTGGGACTGAGAAGTGATTTCTTCAGTTGGACTGGCACTGCCTGCTTCATTTAGAACTACTTTCAGAGCACACGTTAAATAATTCTGAGAAAATATTTGTTTTCTGCATAATTCTTCTCTTTTTATGTAGGTTTGCAAACAAATGTGCCTAAGTTTGAGGGAACATATGGTTTCAACTTGTCACATTTATTAAGGTAGCTTTTTTTTTTATTTTAAATATACATCTGAAATACGTGTTCATCTAATAATTCTAAGTGGATTATGTTTGTTTATTGCAGATATTTTTAATTTGTGTATTCAATTAGAATTTCTGTTCTGAGAAGACTATTTCTGTGAAAGTCAGTGTGAAGTTGCCAAAATTGCAGAAATTGGCTCTGCACCTGGCTTTCTGTTTTTATATCAAATAAAAAAAACAGGTAATGGGGAGAGAGGAGCTTGGGGGAGAGAGGGAACTCCTTGCCTGGATGACAATTTTCCTTGTGGCATCTCTCTCTTGCCCTCAAGGAAAACAGATTAAAGCCCCACGTAATGGAATGATACCAGTGGGAGCATAAATATTGCACTGTGATTAAACCACCAAAATACTCAGGTGATTAAAGTGCTTCAGGTCCTTCAGTTATTATTCTGTTATAGCATTTCACCTCATTTCAAGACATTGCTTTTTTCATAGTTGTTGAAGAACACTCTAGGCAACAAAGTTGATTTTGTGAGGCCCGTAGCTTTGGCCTATTGATTCCTTTTTCTATATTGCACATCCATCATCCTCCTTTTTAGACACACCAACAAAAATATGTATTCTTGTTATAATACCATCTGGCCATCCCAATGCTGATGCAATTAGCACATGAAAATCTCAGCTTCTTTGACAGGACTGTACTAGCTAAGAGGTACCCTTTTGACTTTTCTTATTTGAGAATTAGGTGAACTAGATTAGACGTTTAAGATCAGAGCATTCAAATACTAGTGTCTGCATCTAATCCAGAAACTTCTGTTTCAGATAGGAGTTATATTTTTGGGAAAAAAAAAAAAAAAAAAAMMAAAAACAAACAAACCCCAAACCCAAAAACCCAACCCCCAAACACCTGTTTTTATATTAAGACTTTCCACTTACACACCACATTAAGTTCCCTGTTATTTTCTCTTTGAAAGCTAAATTAAGCATTCAGGAAAAGGTAAGAAACGCCAAAGCTAACATTCAACTCTAGCTCTTCTCGCTTCATTTTATGTATTATGATACAGTTTCTAATCAAGTATTTACTCACTGTTTATAACATAACACAAATATTTTGTACAATTTTTCACAACCTCAGATAAATATGTAACACTCCAATTTCTTTTTACTGCATTATGTTTTTCACTGCTGTGCTAATGCTATACATTTTACTGACACACAGTTTCTGTATTCATTTTCTCTCTGCAGTATGTATCTAAATATCTTTTCATTATTTAACAACCTTTGCTGCAATTTGTTGGCCAAGTGCTTATGAAATTGTGTGTATCAGAACATATTTGGGAAAGACCATCTGGGGAGCCATTGGGAATAAGTTTAAAATTTATTCTTTCCACAAAAGATGTATGCGTTCAAGGGAAATGAAGTAGGGGGATTCAAGGGAAAAGTGGCCACAGTGAGGACAATATGATATTAAACACTTTTCCTTATTTTAAAAGATATGAAAGTCTCTTTAATAATTGCATAATGCTCATCTGTCTCCTTCCCTGACAAATTTAAAGTCTGATAAAGAGGAATCTTACCAAAACTTTTGAAGTTGTCAACTAAACAGTTTTGTACAATAAGTGTAGACTTTCTATTTAAAAAATAGAACACTGCAAACTTTTTCTGGTCTTGGGCTGAAAATGAAACAAAACAAATCATCAATTGGTGCCAGAAAATATTTGTCTGCAGTTCCTGCTGCAGTTCTTCAAGTTTCATTTTGATGCCTCATGCTCTCATTCTCCACTGTAGCCTGAGTTTCCATCCACATTAAATTCCCCATTATACTCCTCATCCAGGACCTACACTGATCGCTGCTTAGTCAGTGGGTGCCTCATGAAAGGTGTAAACAAAATGAAAAGTGTGTGAAGCTGTAACTTCAATGAGCCATGGTGACTGAATTTCCAAATCAACATTTTCTTTTTACACAGGTGAAACTTCAAATAACAAAATATTTGCTGTTCAGTTTTCCACTGAAAAGTAAATGTTTTCTGTGGAAAATTTTGGCAGAATTTTGGCATCAAAACCTCCATAATAAAAATATTTTTCAAGTAATTCTATTTAAAAGTACTAGTTTTCATTACAACTAATACATGAGGATTTCTTGCTAGATTGACGTTTCTCAGTCTTTTGAAGGTGTTGGAAAGAAAACTTATTTGGAAGAAATCTCATTTAATTTCTTGAAGAATTCCACAGCTCATCATATGTGTATTTGTCTCAGTAATTTTCCATCAGCTACATTTAGGCTGGGGTTTGGAAACTCATGTAGTACTTTCATTTTCCCCTATTTTGTATGTCTGCTTGGTTGCATGCATGGTGCGTTTTAGCTGTTTATTTATGTATTTATCTATCAATCACAGTTGTTAAAAAGGTAATTATAGAAGATCAGTGGTCCTCACATCACAGGATAGTTCTTTCTGGCCTTAATATTACCTAGATCTAGTTTGAAATTTCCATGCCGCATGACTATAGTGTTAGGGTTTGTTATAAGAAATAAGAAATGTTAGTAACTGAGGAAACTCCTTATTCTTATTATTTTTAATTCTCATGTTTCATAAATGGGTTATCCAGATTGTTACTTTAACAAATGATCAAAGATTATGGGCTAAGTAAGCAAGGATGAAAAATCTTGTTTTTCTGGAATTTTTTTTTTCCATTTTATTTTTGAAGCTATTAACATTTTCCTTTTTTTTAAACATACAACTTCAAGGAGAATTTATCAAGTCTGTTTTAAAGATTAGGATGATTTTATATGAAATTTTATTGTTAACTTTATGGTTGTGTAATGTATATTTTTTCCCCTTGTATTACATACTGCAACCAATTTGAATGGTGATTGACCGAGTGTTCTTACAAACAATAAAATCTTCTCTGTACACGGTTTCTAACACAGAACAATAAGAATGCAATCAGATGCTAAACCAAGAAATGGTTGCTATTTTATCCTGAAATATGCAGAAATTATTTTCGCCATTTCCTTATCATTTACGCTATTACACTAGAACTGTTTATCCCAACTGATCTTGAGGGTAGCTTGACAACTACTAAATCCGAAAAATTATGAACATCCTTAATCATATAAGACCATTGATGTAATTTCTTCTCATGGACTGTGTCAGATTTTTGTGATATTTTATTTTTACACAGAATTGAACTTGAAAATGCCTGTAATACTTACCAGGGCACTTGCCAAGTGAAAAAAAAATTCAACTACAGTAATTCTCACAAACTCCAGCAGATGCTATGTTTCATACTTCATCTTTATACCTGAAAAAAAATTGATTTCAGTAAAAAATACAACTTAATATGTTATCAAAGGTTTCTTAAAGCCTATAGAAAAACAGACTGGCTTTAAAATGAAGTCTAATTATTAAGCATGCTTGTTGAAAAGATGTCTAGGCTTATTTATCAGGCATAAAATTGTTCTAGGGATCAGACAAGAGAAAGTAAAAGAATACTGGGGGTAGAAATTAGATAAGAAAGCCTATGTTGTTCAGCAGCTGCCACAGCCCAACACTGTAGGATAACATTATTTTAATACCAGGCAAAACAGGCTTTGACTCCATCTACAAACTACTTCATAACTTCTAACTCAAAAAGACACAGTGTCAGCTAAGACTGTGACATCGTGTCAAAGTACACTTGCAGAATAGGAGATTTAATAGTCTTACAGTGAGTTTCCAAACCAAATAGAAGGAATTTGGGAGCATGTTAAGTATTAGTAGCTACACATTATTAGTAGGATGCTGTAAAAAAAACTTTTTAAACTAAGAATCATACCATTGCCCCAAATCCACTATTTAGAACTTATAAAAGAAAGCTGGTCAAGAAAAAAAAAGTAAAAGAACTGTGGTTTTGTGGTTTTTTTAGTATTAGTTTGTCAGTAATACACAAGCAAAATAGAAAAAGACTATCGATTCTGAAGGCAGTGTTTCAAAGAAATATTAACAGCAGTGGCTTGTAAAAATAGATATATAAGCAGGACAAATACAATATATAGCATGAAGTGTCTTATGTTCTCATTTTGCTTTTTACTTGCTTCATTCTTGACTTGCTATCTAGACTAGATCAGTCTTTCAACTTGGACAAGCAGTCATAACTGTAGATAAATCCGTTCTGTCTGAAGGATCCTTCAGATTATAACACATATAATTCATAACTATATATAGCAATTTTATAACAATGGTTTTACAATAAATACTAAATTAACTTGGTTGAAGGTTATGTTTAAAACTTATTACTATAACTACTCCAACTATCTTTTGTATTTGCATGTTTTTAAAAATACATTTAGACAGGCAGAGAACTACTTAAGAGTTTCTTTATTTTTTGAAGTTCCTGTTTTCCCCTAAGATTAATCTTTCACAATACTTGTTGCTAGAGTTTTGATTTAGATCACCCAAGTCAATGTCTCACCAAACTAATGAAGATAACACATACCAGTTTCCCTGGCTGGGGAACACATGACAATGATAGGGTTACCTGTTGCTACTGTCTGCCTTTGATTCTCCATTCCAGTGATCAGAAACTCATTTACGGCTGAATTAAATAGGAAAGGCCTTCGGCCAATATACAGAGCAAAGGTTGTCAAATGGTACAGTACCTCATGTGCCACTGCAAAGTGCCTTTTCTACTTCCATAATGCTGGACATTGGTTAAGACATTGATATTCTGAAGCAATTTCCTATAGTACCAACAGTAATTGTATAATATTTTTTCACTCCCAATAATCCTTGTGTATTGATATGTTGTCTCTTGTTTTTTACTTAGTGTTCAAGTTCTCTGAGGCAGAAGCAGATGCATTTCTGATGTATTTGTATGGTGCTATCAATGATGAGTTCATGATCCAAGGTCCCTGACTAGGATTCTTAAGCTCTACAATAGTACAACTACATACCAATGATGTGGCAGTGAATTGAGCTAGGGATTGTGATTTGGAATTAAATGTAAGTGTAGTTTTGTATTATATAATACTCCATATATTTCTATTATGAGTATATTAAAATATAGGTAGTACAAAAAATGATGATCAATTTATTCCTTGATATACTTTAAGTGAGCAGAAATTCTAATTACACATAAATATTCAGAATATTTCTGTAATTAACAAAGTAAAACAAACAGAACACAAATTCTAACAGATAACTGAGGAATGAAACTGCATCCATAAAATGGAAATTTTTGTTCAAAGAATTTTCTCCTTCAGCAAACCTCACCTTTGTATCTGTTTGTCAACCCTCTCTTTTTCTTCTAACATTTTTCCCTGTTTCATTCATTTCCTAATCCCATTGTGCTTTATGTCAGCCTTACAGAAGACTTGACTGCTGTTTTTATTTTTTGAGCCAAGTCTGAGAATAAAAAATTCTTTCAGTCTTACTGTTTTACTATTATTGTCAGTGTCTATGTGTAAGAAAGAAGATTCTGTCAGCAAATGCCACCAAAATAACTTAAATACATTTTAAGAATTAACTTTTCCTCCTCAACCAAAGCGAACTGGGGGGAGAGGGGGAGCGCAGTTACAGAGAAGATAAAGTTTTTTAAGATCTCTATCCAGTATAGCATAGTCTTAAGCTACATTTTTAATAAATCTAACCTTCCCACTATGAGAAGTATTATGCAAGAAAGTGGTAGAAATCTGTTTTGAAACTGAGAAAGAAAATCACCTAACCTTTTCATTGCAGGGGAAGTTCCTGAAATTACTGTAGTTGAGAGATATTTCTGTAGTTTCTTCTGAGGATGGTGTTTCTCCTACAGATGTGCTTGTGTTGTGATTTGTCCCTCTTGTTATCAGTTTAGTACTCAGAAATTTCCATCTCTTCCTTGTTATTTTCTCAAAAGTTGTCCATCTGTGTGTGTTGTGATGTGATAAGCAAAGCAAGTATACTTTTCAGTCATGTTACCTTGAATAAGTGAGCACCAGAGGAATGAAAAGAACTAAGACATATGCAAACACACCTGAATCTCTTTACGTGGCTGTATTTTGGATTAACGAGAAGTGTACACTAACAAAAAGCCACACTGACAAATATGAGTGCAATGTTAAATGCTGATCTGTACTTTAAACTGTAGATTATATATTGTATTCCTGACTAGCAATGGAAAGAGATAGAAGGTATTCAGAAAGGCTGGATATGTGAAACTAAGCTTCATCTTTGGAGGAACCTATCTGTCTCCACTGACTGCAGTGAGAGCCTGGAGAGGTTAGCCTTCTAGCAGCAAAGTTAGCTTTGGTGAATAAACTGTCTGTGTGTTAGATTTCAGAGAGGAGCAGACTGTCCCAGTAGACTCATCTATTGTCACAAGGCTGCCAGCTGCAAATCAAGGCCAAACAGTGGAGTGGTCATAACAGGCAAATCCTCATAGGTGTCCAGGATTACATACTAAGGAAAATAAATATAAGGCAAAAGGATAATTTGAGTTGCAGGCTCTGTAATAAAATCATTGTGTGGTATGTTAATTGAGCAGCAGCACAAATAGTTACATTAGTTAGGCATTATGAAAAGGCAGTTTCCCTGGGGCACAAGAGACATGCTCATTGGCCCCCCAGAATCTATTCTTGAAAGATCTTAAAGTGGTTGTGTTCTTTTTCTGTAAAATGAACTCCCCTCCCACCTTATTTAACCACCTACTAGTAATGCAAACACTTTGATGAAACCAAACATGAATGTGAATTATTTTGTTGCTTTGGAATATTTTTCTAATGTTCCTTGAATTGGTGTAAACAAATACTTGTTATAGGGAGACTACTGTGTCACAGGCCCCCACAAGGGGGATACGTAGAGATATCCCCCTTGAGATACGTATCCAGCAAACTTAAATGATCAGAAGTGATTGGCATACACATACTTGTCTGTGAACAGGAAAACTGAGAACCTACCATCTGGAATATTGCACGTGTAGGGATGGAACCAGAAAACAGGTTTTTCTTTTTTTTTTTTTTTTTTTTTTTTTTTTTTTTTTTTTTTTTTTTTTTTTTTTTTTTTTTTAATGAAGGCAGATCTGTAGTGAAGATCCTATTACAATATTCTTAGGGGTTTAGCAATTCAAGGTTCTGTTGAGGAGATGCAAAGATTATTTCCTATCTTCTTGAAAACTGATTTCTTGATATATAGACTTTTTTATGGAGTCTAGAGAATAGGTCAGATACAACTGAATTTAGGGAGGGAAACAAAGAAGTAGCAGAAAATAAATTTAAACCTTTAAGGTCCCCTTTTGCAGAGGACCTCTTCTTCTACATATGCTTATCAAACTTATAGAAAGCATTCTTGTGACTCTGGCTGAAACTAGTAGGTAGTGAAGCATCAGTATTTCTTGTATGGGATCCCAAAGAAACCCATGAAACTGAAGGTGGGAGCAGGGATTTGTTGTGGAGGCTAACAGGAGAATAAGAATTTGATGTGTAACTTAGAAAAAAACCAAACCCTTGATAACTAGATTTCAAAATATTACATAACTTGAACGGGATTTATGATACAGATGTATTGCAGATTTAAATATGTCTCATAGTAGAGTGTGTGTTTGTGCAAGAAGAGTATTCCGAGCCTTTTTCTTTTTTCAAAAGGCTTTTCTATTTGGAAAATAATAAAATGAAAAAATTCTTTACATTTACATTATAATATTCTTAATTGCAAGACAGATACAAAATACAGGTTGCCTATTTCTTTCAGATTCTGTCCTCTGATGCAACCTAATAGTTTCAGAATTTACTGTCCTCTGTTTTGGGGCTCTGACATATAATTCCAGCCATGTCCCAGATCTTTGGGACATCTCTGGATCATATACTGCATATGAATAATATTGACTAAGGGCTTCAATCTGCAATCATTATGTAGATACTAAGATCTGGAGAGCTTACTCAGAATTGAGGGCTGTGAAATTGCCTGAGTGTCAAGCTCTCAGGATAAAAATTTGACATCACTGAATCCAATGAGAATTTTTCCGGTTTTCGGAGCCACATTCCTTTCAAGTTAAACACCGTATTTGTCAGCTGTGGTCTGTCTCTACTTCATTCTTTGTATTACTTCTTAGAGGGAGCAAAGATTTTTGTGAACTATAATTCACAAAGCTATCAAAACAAATAAAGTAGAAATACAGTCCCAATTGCTATACAATATATGCTTAAATCTCTGTTTTGATAAAAGTAACTCTGAGGAGTAATATGTGATACATGGGTGCAAAATTACCTTTTTAATATGTCATGTGATGAAATGTAATACAGTTCTTTTGCTCAGATTTTATTCAACAAAAATCATGCCACTTTACACATTAATTTTGGTTTTTTGTTTGCTTCCTAACCCCACAATACATGAACTCACTAGAGAGTTTTGAACTGGAAGTGAACTGACCAAGTTCTAAATTTTGTGGATTTTTATTTCTTAGGCCTGAATATATACTGCTTGATCATTTACAAAATTAGTGTAAGAAGTGATCACTTACCATATTAGTTTAAGTTATTTATCATTTATGGTTAAAGTTTATTTCTGTTTTGCTCTTATCCATTATAGCTGTATCTGTTCTTGTATCTTGCCTCAAATATTATTACTATTTTTTATCTTATTTTTTCATTACTAAATATATATTTTAGCTCCATCAGTTTACATAAGCATTTCATATATTGCACAAATACTGAACATGAGTTATGTGGACTTATTAACTTATTAACTTATTAATTTAAACACTTCAAAATGGTATGTCTCTTTAGGAATATTTTCAAGTGACACTTTTAACACTAGCAAGATTAAGGAGAACTAAAAGTGTGAACATCTACATTGCTGACATCACAATGGCTGTGTAATGTAACATATCTAAATGTCCATGTTAGTATGTGCTGACATGCAAAGCTAGCGGGATAGAAATACCCTAAAATAAGCATTGGTTGTGTACCACAGCAAGTTTGTTATTGTATTAACCTAGATCTGGTAAATGTATATTGCAATACAGACAGCAAAACCTATCAATACTGCATATTATTGCATATTATTTTATTTTATGTGAAGTATCTAAAACGGAAAGTTTGACTAGAACAGAGTTGCTCTGAAATATATACTGTATATCCCATCTATCCCATCATCTCTCAGGTGATTTTGTTTTTTGCAAGGATGATTGTGGGTTTCCCTAGAGAATATTTTTTGTAAAGTTATTAGTGATTACAAAATAATCACAATAAAGCAGATATACTTTAATTCCTTGCCTCTGAAAAAAAAAGAAAATCTGTCATTCTAAAATCTTGGTATTAGAACCATGTTTTAACAGCCTGGGAATGAGTAAATACTTAAAAGTCCAATGAATTCAAATTAGTGAATTAGAACAAAGATGGTTTTATTTTGCCTTCATTTAATAGAGAACTGATGCAGTTCTACAAAGAAAGATTTAGGGTGCTATCACTATCATTACCTCATGTGCCTATGAAAGCAATAATAGAGACATCATTGTTCCCAAAGATGGATACATTAAACACCTGTATTTAGGACAGGATTTTTTTAGGCAGCAAGACAAGGTTTATTGCTATACATGATTTGATAAATAAAAGTGAACTTAAATAATAATTTGGAGAGCCTGGAATCATATTTCTTGGGATTCTGATTTTCAAATTTGAAGTGCTGATAGTTGAGAGAAACTTGCTTTTTCCTGTTCTATTTAGACACTTTAATGCTTTCTGCATTGCCTTCATAAACCCATGTTCTTCAGTCTCTTTTGCTCACAGAAAAGGAAATTTAATTTTTGACCTTCAAAGGTGTAGAAGTTAAGTCTTCTTACTATATCATACAGAAATTAGCATATATTATTCATACACTGTATGATATTATGCAGTACTCCCTGCTTAGTTTTTTGTTGCTTAGCTTCTACACTAAAAACAAGTAGTGACCAATTTTTTTTCCACAGTGTTTAGACTCGGGCTGCAGGGGAGACAATAAGGCTATACCCTTAATGTTAAATAAAAAAAAAGGAAATATTGAACTCAAGCACTGGATCCCTGATCATCCATATCGCTTAATTGTTAGCACTGTGCCTGGTATGGATTTGGCCTGCACCAAGTGGCACAACTGAGGCACATCTTTTGTGTCTTGGCACATTTTTTTGTTTATAAAGCACACACAGGATCATTCCTCCAGCAGATAGTGTGGACAAAACTTTGGTGACTTGGGTACCTCCTTCCCACAAAGTTTTTCAAAACCATTGCAGCATGTTTGGCACCACCCTCAACCCCACCCTTGTTCCACTCCTAGTTTGCGTGCTATGTAAATGCCACTCTGCTGGGCTGCATTACAGCCAACTCATTATTTCAGACACTTTGAACGGAAGAGAGCACTGAAACCATAATAATCTTTTTCTGAGGGTCAGATGGATGTCACCTGGGCCCAAAAGATAGTGCCAAGTGCTATGCAGCATGCTTTTGCCAATTGGCCCCAGGAGGATAGACACAGTCCAATATTTATTCCTTCAGTAACTAAAAAGTTACTTCAGTTACTTCCACGACAGTTTTAATTTGTTTTAATGATTAGGAAGTGAATCTGAGATGGCTTCATACTTTGCAAGTATTAATGTACTACTGTGTGAATAATTCAGTCCTTTTGCTGTGAATTTGGCATCCGACATATCACACCCTTGCTTTGTCCCTTCCCTACAAACGAAACAATTCTGCAGCCACCTTCTACCAAAACCAGATGTGCTAGGGTATGGTTGGATAGAGTGGAAATGTAGGTAAAAATTGGCACAGAAAGTTACTCTGTTATTTCTGCCACTGTTGTACTGGTGGAGATTCCTGGCACTCATAGGGGCTCTCCAGGGGTAGTAGCCAGGTCGTTTTGCTGTTGATTTGCAAATCCCACAGTGCAACAGGCTGGTAAAAGAAATCAAGACTCCCTGTCAATTTGAATTGTTAAACAAGCAATGGTCCTCAAATATCATCCCATCTTTAAACAGTCTGCATACCCTATGGCAATTAAAAAGATTTGTTAAATGGCTGGAATATATGCAGATTCTTCATTGATTTGTTCTGTTTATGTGTTTGTATTAATTAGATACAGAAGTTCAGACTTAGCAAATATGATAAAAAAAGTTGCATGTTAAAATGTTTGAGGTTTTTTCTACTATTAAAGACAACTGTATTTCAGTTGAGAATCTGGATACTGCAATAAAAAAAATTACATCAAGCCTTTTTTTGTAATAGTTAATTTTGAAAAACAGTGGTTAGTTAACTTACTGTGCTCTATGTTTTTGTTTTTGTTTTTTTTTCTTTTTCTTTTGATCTAACAAAACTACTTCTCATTACTACCGAGAGAAATACATTTGTTCTGCTCATGAGTGCCACCAAAGATACATAGTACATTATTCAAGGGCAGGATTTTGCACACATTTACTTCCCTATGATTAATATTTAGCATGTTTTTTCCAGTGCAATTGTTCACCAACATTACCAGAAAAAGGTCCCTTTTGTTGCATTATTTTGTGTTGTGAGAATGGAATGTGATATGTTTATGTAAAGGAGCCATTTAGAGGCCATGGGTCCAGTTCTCATACCCTCATTCACACTGAGGCAATACTTTTTATAGTTATTGATCCCAAAGAAACAAATTGCCTGGGGGAGGCAGGGGATTTCATAAAGTGAAGACCTGTTCAAAATCTTAACGAGAGCAGAATCTGGTGCTAACGGAAGCCGAAGTGTTTAAATGCAGAAGCCCACATTATCAGATGCAGTGACAGGCACCATGCCATAAATTAATTTATCTGAACACTAATTATATTCGTTATGCATATATTATTTATATATTATGTTTATAATTGTGTTATGTTACATATGTATTAGTTATATATTATGTTTCCTTTTACATAACATTATCTTCACATTGGAAGTTGTTGTGAGTATACAATATTCTTTTAATTCCTATTAATTAGACTTCTGTGTAACATCTGTCCCTGACGAGACCAGGAACAGACTGTACCTTTTCTACTGTACTTTGCTGGGCAGAAAACCCATTTAGCTGCTGCTATATCATCATTATATCATTAAACTATGATTGATGGTCTTCCACAGTAGGACTGCTTGTGTTTTGAATATGAACAAAAGTAGAATTTTGTGAATTCTTACAAAATGGCAGGCAAGTCCTTCAGTGGTTTCAGCTCTGTCTCCAGGTAACTCTCTGGTCTCAGGAATTTTTATATAATTTACCATGGGATTACTTCATTGCTCGTCCTTCAAGATAAGAGTTCCTTTGGAAGTAATCTCTTCCACAAATTTGTGAGTTCCCACTGTGGGTTGGGGAAGCCTCAAGTATAGGCAGAAACTGGGAACGCTCTTAAAATCTGTCAAACATTTGGGATTGAGATGCAATGTTTAGCAGTTGGGTGAGTACATATGTGATGAAATGACATTGTGAAAATCGAGAGTTTCTTGCACAACATGTATGAAGTGTACAAATTCCAAATATTAAAGACTATAAATTGCAAGAAAATCTACAATGGTCCATATTGATCCATAGCACAATAATTATTGTGAAATGTAATTTAGTCTTGAGAGAGGTGTTAATTTTATTTCAAGACCTTACTCAGTATGGAATTTATTTTAATTTAAAAAATTACATAAATGACAGCATTCTTGGAGGGAAAATATTTTTGAAGGAACTGTTACATTAGACAAATAAATAATGACCTTTAAGTTGTAGTGCAGGAAATAAAAAACTGTTTTCTATAGTAGAGTCTTCTATTTCGAAAGTAACAGTCTCATTTCATGTCAATCTCTTTTTAGATTTTTTTTAAACTTTTTTCTAATAAGTTACTCTGCTCTCAAGAAAAGAACAGAGACGATTGCAATGAAGAATGACATTTCATTTTTTCTTTGGTTAGATCTAATGTAGATCTAACCTACATCTAGAAGCACAACTAGAAACATATTTTTTATGCCAAAATTGTATGTGTGACCTGGAAGTGATTAAATTTAGTTTAACTTAGATGTTTTCTACACTTCAAGTTTGTTTCCATCAGTRTTTATGCTCTTTTACTCCTGAGAACTTGCAGCTATATCCTGAAGTTGTAGTTAAGTGCAGACTTTTTCTCCTTCTTTCTAAGAGGAAAACATTATAAAATCCAGATTTCCTGCTTTAGATATGAGAACACATAAAAAATCTGGGACATTTTATAAATCTTCATTAAAACTCAAAAAATTATTACTCTTTATGCTGTTTCTACAAGCACTGTAGTTTTGTAAACATTATGGAATTTCACTTACTAAAAAATTTTAGTTGAAGGGCCTCTTTGGTTCAGTTTAAATAGCATCTTTGTTTCAGAGTAGAATAATACATTAAGTTTAGGAGATTTTTTTCTTTTTAATTCATGACTGTTTGAGTCATTGTTTAAAATCTAGTGCTGCTTGCAATGTCATCCGGGAAAGAATGTGACAAACAATTCCCTACTGTTGTATAATAAACTTAGTTTCTTATTTATACATCCTTAGTACTTGTTGATTTTGCTTTATGTATTTGCCATTTTATTTGCAAATGTTTATGTAACAAATCAAAATAAATATAGTAAATTGTTATTTACGTTGGGCAAAAAATGTATGTTTAAGAATCTTTATAATTTGTATGCTTTTGTTTATTTATTTATTTACAGAAAAATCTAAACACATGTAAGCAAATCCTAAAAAGATTATTTACATTTCTGTAGTCTTAAGCTGTTGTTAATTTTCCTTTTTCCAATGCTTTTAATTGTGGTGTATRAAATTTGAAAATCTGCTGCAGCAGCACTGGAAGATGAATTATAATGGTACTTTAGCCTTAAGTAAAGAATTTTTTTTGTGCACAGTTTTTTAACATTTATTTGAGATTTTAAGTGTTTACTCAAATGGCAAACTGTTTCCACCACATTACATATCTGTACTTTATTCTGTAGATGATGAACAGCAGGGATTGAAATTAAACTGGTGATATGATTTTACATGATTAATTGCAGATGAAGATTAGAGCCCTGATAAACTAATTACCAGAAAAGCTCCTCAATGTGCAATTTTTCTATGCAGGCTCTAATAAGTAAAAAGTGATTGGAGAGGAATGGTGATGACAGATTTTACAGTAACTGAGATGACATTTTCCTATTGTTTTTCAATGCATTTTTTACTGGCTTTTGTTGCTCCTTGCCTTACATTTCTGTCAGTTACTCATGTGCACAGTGTTTAAGCACTGTCCTACTAGTTGTGATTGGCTGACAGTAGGAAAAGATCTAAAACTGTTTTTGTGGACATCATTTGTATGTATGCGTATGTGTATACACACACACAGATACACACACACACACGCATATTAATGCACATGCACAGATGCTACCCTACTGTTCTGGAAGAAATTTCTTACTTTTAGATTGTAAAAGTATTGTAAAACTTGCTTATTTGGAGTCTGTGCCATACCTCCTTTGAAAAGAGCATGTTGATGCTAGTTGGGGAGTAGAAAAGGTGGTACTACAGTGTTGGTTTTGGGCCATGGACAGTTTTCTACATGTTTTGGGGGCTGGTGGGGTCAAAAACACTGGGACAAAACCAAACATCTGTAATTCCTTGTGTTCATATCGCCATCTCCTGCAGTAAGCAGATCTCAAAAATTAGAATAAATTTCTATATGATAACATAGATATTACATGAGAATCTCTTTATCTTATGGATCATTGACAGCAGTGTAGCATATGCTGTGCATCTTAAAAACCAGATCCTTAAGTCATCAAGGTGACTGTTTTTTCAAAGTGCTGTTTTTTAATGATATACTGCCTATTGGAAAGGAAGAATGATACCTTTCAAGTACAATGTCCTCCATAGCACACCTAGACTGAAATCTAGCTGACTGTTACACAATATTTATGCCTGTGTTTGTGCATTTCTTATGTGTCTGTAATGTTTTCTTACTTTGATAAGCTGTATCCTTATAAACTCATATCTACCAGTAGTTTCAGATTTTAGCAAAGGATTCTAGGATTACCTACTGCAGAGAATATTAAAAGTTTTATACATAAAGAGAAATTGCCACAGAATCCAGTTGCTCAGTCTTACAGTGTCTTTCAGGCATCCAAAGCCATTATTAATTGACCTTGGTAGCTTCATTAAAAAGAGACAGAACAACTTTCATGTGTGTGTCAGTACAGATGGTGATAGCCCCAGAACTGTTGCTTCAAGCCAGAGATCATGAGCTATTTAAAAAAGAGCATATCCCTCGATATACTTCCTACTGATCATGGTCCATTAACAGTACTAAGTTCCAGTGGGAGAGGGGGCTAATCAAGAACGCTGCTTGGCTGCTTTAGGGCAGAGCTTGTGTTATGCAGTTTACTGCACTAATTATATACTCTTGATGAGCTCATTAGAGGACAATAAAGGAAAATGAAAACAGTTTGCAATATGTGTGGTCAAATTAGCCACACAGAGAAATTATGGTTTGTACTTAAATGCTGTTTAGAAAGTGTCCATTAAAAAAAATGTAGACACTCATGTATGTACACTGTAATGATGCCTAAACTAATTTTCTTTAATGTGTTTATTTTTCAAATTGGGAATTGGACCCTGTTTCTATCTGATTAGAATGCAAAGGAAAGATTGAAATGAGACAGGCAACAGGGTATCTACAGCCATGTACTTCATGGAAGTATTACTTCATGGAAGTTATTAATTCTGCAGATCGGAGTTGGTGGTCCATTTGCAACGTTTTTGTTTTTAACAAAAATTAAGGTTGAAATCTTGTCTCCATTTAAGAAAGAGACTATTCTTAAATTGCTAGACTCCACTTAAGACTGTCAACTTAAGACTATCCATTTAAGTCTCCATTTAAGACTATCCTATATGCACTTAAGAGAAAATAAACTGCACTTAAGTGCAGTTAGGAATCGACTTTAACTAATTCATGGTAATTTGAAGAAAAAACATTTTAAAGATTTCATTAATAAACACTGTATATATATACACACACACTATTTCATATACAAAATATCAGCATGGATAGAAGCTGACAGTGGTACTTAAGTTTGTAGATTTTATTGACCTTGAAACTACAAAGGTTTTCTCTTCTCTGTAGGTGTACAAAAGTTACTGCAATTTATAAATGGGGAAAGTACAGTAGAGGTAGACTTGTTTTATGGCTGCAGCCAAATCAGATCAAGATGCTGCTACAGAAGACAAATGATGGACCTTCCCCCAATCGGCTTAAAAGTTGGTATAGTTGCATGTGTCATTGTTTCTTGCCCCGAGTCTGTCAAATAACTCAGAGTTTAAAAGTCTTTAAGTTAACCTAGTTCATTCTAATAGGACTTGGTTAGGAAGTGATTCCACATGCAACTATATGGTAGACTTTATGGGGGGAATTACTTTCAGTGAGGGTTGGGTATATAATGGGTATAATGGACAACTGAGGGCTGGCAGCCTATCCGCCAGGCTCTAGTTATATACTAATTATGGTATAACCAAAATGGAGTGTGCCATTAATGCATTAATTGCTCAGAATTACACAGTCAGTGGCAAAACAGATTCCTGGTGCTTTGACCAACCAAATTAATTTCATGTAACATTTTTCAGCAAAATGCATTTGAAATTTCAGCCCAATTACAAGTCTAAATTTCTAAATGAGCCTCGATGTGCCTTGACCAATGATTTTATAAATCATTGTGATCCTGAAACTTTTCTATCTTATCTTGTTTATTATAGCTTTTTTGCTACCATTGTATTCTCTCTCTTCTGTTTGGTCTGCTGTAATGAAATTCTTTTAGCATAAGCTAGAAATATCACATAGGGAGTCAATACCAGGTTTTAAGTTTGGTATCTTTATTGATATAGGCCTGTTTCATTAAGGAAATAACCTGATAGTTCCCAGAAATGCTTTTTTTCTGCTATTCTTTCTGAAGCAATCCAGTAATGTGAAAATTTGGGACGAACTTGTATCAAGAATTCTCACCCATTTATAGATTTGATCATTTTCCAACTACTCACTGTATTTGTAGCCACAACATTGACAATAGAGTAATGCTTATAAAAAAACACTTTTCAGTTTTCAAATAAGCGCTCTCTCTTGATTTCTTCTTAAGACTGAAATTGGACCAACTTTTATGTTAGAAGAGCTAATTCTTTCAATTAAATGTAGAGAAGTACTATTTATCATTTGTAAGTTGCCCAACTGTAAAATAAAAACCTCAGTAGGTGCTTTGAGGATTATAATTTATTTTCAGAACTTAAATATATCTTGAGAAATAGATGTTGAAAGAAGTAAGATATTATACTTTTTTATTGTCATGAACACAGAATTATGTCAGTGAGAGAACATTGAATTGCATGCAGGATGAAAACTGCCTGGATGCTTTAACCATTGTTATAACCAGAAGTTGGGTTTAGTTTTGGAGTTTTTTTGTTGKTGGTGGTTTTTTTGTCCCCCAAATTAAGATTGATTCAAACTAATTGTCTTTATTATTACTTCTAATACCTAAAATTTCTCCAAAACAAAACTAATCAGACAGAAAAACAGATAGAAAAATAGTCAGAAGTGAAACAATGGGGCATGTAGCTACAGCTAGATGAGTGTAGTCAGAATTAGGGCCCCTAGTTTGCATGAATCAGGTACAGATGTCCATCAGTCTTAAAGTTCAGAGAAACAGGTGAATGAACTTTTGCCATTCTATAAGTTGCAAAGCATCTCTTTCTGATCAATGTTTATACAAACAAGAATAAAATAGAAAGCAACATAAGCAGATTGTATATTGTCAGAAATATCACCATTTAATATATACATTTTTATATACAATATCTAGAGATACATCAGAACTTCTCTTTTTTTCCCTGCTTTTTTATATAACTCAATCTAAGAATTACTAAAACATAATAGTGTAAAATCATTTTTAAAATGGCTTGTGGATGCAAGTGATATGATAACTTATTAGTAAGTGGTAAACTTTTTATTTAATATAATGCATAGGTATATGATATTATATACTTCTTTTCAACGAAACAATATCATTTAATTTTAATTACAGATGTTATTATCATAAATTTATTGAAGATTAATTTCAAAACAGACTTTCCAGGGTATGCACTATTGTACCTTGTCAGGGTGCATTGTGACAGCTTGTGGAATAGGTAATCACAAAGTACATCCTTAAAAAAGGAAAGTCCAATTATTTTATATTGCTCAAATACAAATAACTGAACTTCCGTTTGTAAGCTGGGAATAATAACTAGGCAAAGCTTCAAATTGTGAAATCATGTTTTTATTGCAAAAGGGTTTTTTCTCAAACATTTACAGTTATGGATTATCAAAGAAAGTTTTCTGGTTTTCTTTGGAATAACTGGACCATTTCTTCTTCTCCACTAATTACCCAAAGTTCTTTTAACCTTAACTGAGCCCTACTGGATTCCACAAACCAGAACATTAACTGCACAAAAAACTTGAGAGCCTGTATGAAGAATGCAATGTATTCTTTAAAACACACCTTTCTGTTACCAGTAGACTAATTTATTGCCCCTTTTCCATTCCTGCACTTGGTGCCTGCTCTGGGTGGCACTGCAGTCCAGAGAATTCTTCTTTTCCGCGGTGGCTGGTTGTAACTGCAACATTAGTGAACTTTGTGGACTTCCTTTAGAGGCGCAAGTGGGAGTCAATAGAGAGAGAAGGAATAGGGCTACTTCAGAGATGAACTGCCAGAGAAAATGGCTACCTTATACTGCATAACTCTTTAGTACTTGCTTTTACTAGATTTTTTCTGTCAATGTTCTCATAGCTTTGCTGCCCATCTCTTACAGCTTTAACAATTTCTTAAACTTAGATCATAACATCCTTCCAAACTCAGCAACTGGAGAACAAATGTCAGTCTGACCCAGTTCTCAATAAGGAAGGATTCCCATTGACTTTAACTTAAATGAGAATTGGATCAGCCTATAAGTGAACAATTTGTATTGCCTTTTAATTAACTGAAGTGGCCAAGTTAGTCATCGTAACAGAATCACAGGACTATGCGTACAATTGGTGGTTCAGCTCTCCCTAACTGAAGGTCTACATGTGCTATTAGAGGATATAATTCATCTTATCAGAGTGTAATCTGAACTATTCTCCAAATCAATAATCATTTGAAAAGAAAGAAAAATCCTTTTTGCCAGACTGCAGAGAACCACAGGTTCAATAATGAAATGATTGACTCTGCACTTCTTCCAAGAAAAAGAAGTTAAACTGCATGCAGTTTGCTCTGTACTTGGACAAAACATTGAAGACTGGAGTTGTATTTACTCCAAATGAAAATTGAAGAGTCCATGAACTTGAATAAGAAATAAATCTTGATTTGATACTGTAGCCAAAGCCCTTCTGTCTGTGCTGGAGCATAAGTGTATGAAGCTGTTGTCTATCATCTGGCTGCTACATTTTACTGTCCAGTTTTTGTATTCTAAGAACTACACTGTATATCTAAAGTTTTGAAATTCTTTGGGGGTTCTTTGAGACTGAGTCCACCAGTTCAAAGTATGCTAGAATTATAAATTACACTAGATGATAGGAAAAGATAGTGTTTTCATTCTTAGCTATTAAATTCAACTGCTTTGTAACGGTTTTTATAGCTAGAATAACATTAGTAATACTAATTCAATTATTATTAAATTATTTAAAATAAATTATAAAAATTAATTATTGTTGTTATTTTTAGTTTCTATTTCCACATAGTCTTGCCTCCTGAGTTGCAGTCTGAGTTTTGAATGCAAACAAATCTCAGCAAATATCTAAAGTGAAATCATCAGCCTTTTCCTCATCTGGAATTAAAGACAATACAAAAATCTTTTGAGGTTTATGTAGGTTTCATGCTGATTTGCAAAGTACCTGAGGTCCTTTGTAATGAACAAAAAGTAAGGTGAATAAATAACACTAGCCAACCCATGAGTTTTACTTGATCCAGATTCTAAATTCTGCTTAAAGTGATATAATGTAAGCAGATGATTATGTACTAAATGCTGTAATTCTTTAATACAAGCAGAAATCAATATTTTATATTTACTGAAATCAGTGACTTCCATTGACTCCAGAGAGAATAGAATTGAGCCTGGAGCATAAAAGATGGTATGGAAAAAAAAAAATCATATTAAATGTTGTTAATCTTATGAAGCAAAGTGGTTCATGTACTGGGAATATTTTAAAAAGTCAGTGCTTTTGTCACTTGTAAACTATTTGCAAACTTTAGTTTGCTAACCAGTTTTAGTACAAAAATAGAAAAGAATTCATAAATAAGGGACTTTTAATTACAAAATTAGCAGGGAGCTGATCCTCCTTAACCTGAAAGTCTGCTTGTTAGAGTACCCACCATAAACTGGCAGCTGTGGATTCAAATTCCTCCCTGCACATAGAAAGTAGATCTGAACTGTAGTATGCTGTGTATCTTCTGACAATGTTTTTTCAGTTTTTTTCTCTAGGTGTTATTCCACTAAGTACAGCATACTTAAATATTTCTTAGTGCAAGGAGTTGAGTTTCAATATTTTATGTTTTTTATTTAGAGATTAATATCCTACATCTTATCTGTGTCAGCAAGCATTTAAATAGCTGATGCAAACCAGAACAGATTTAACAGGAGTGGCTGAGAAAACACAAACTAATGCATAAAACACAGGCTAATGTATAATACGATGATCAGAGCAGTTTCAGTGGGAAGTAGGAAATGCAGATATAAGTCCTGTCAATCTGAGAAGAAAACCTGAGTGTTTCAGTATGCTGGGTGATTCTCTACCCTTTTTCTAGGTACAGGAGAAGCTGCCACCATCTCTTTCCAATTTGTGAAGTTGAAGGTCTAGGCCTTAGTTCCATTTGTTTCCTATAGTTTAAAATGTCTAAGATGGAAATAATAATTTTCCAAATTTTTATTGCAATGACAGCTTTTTAAGAAGATCCAGATGTGGTTTTTGGAGAGATAAAAGGTGAAAGGGAAGGTGATTTTTAATTTTTTTGTCCAGAAGGAGAATCAAAAGACCCATTTTTCATGCAGCTTTAAGGCAATTTTAAGTCTTATGTAATCTAAAATTTGTTTTACTTTGCAACATTGTCTAACCTTACKCATGTATATATTATAATATATATGGCTATGAACATAAAACAAATCTGCTTTCTTTTTGCTGTTACGTTAAAAATCTACAGGTTAAAAAAATACGTCACTCATACTGGTCATCCCAGGTTGACATTCTGAGCTGTGTATTAGGGAGGCTTGAAACCAAATTTATGCTCAACTTCTTAGGGGCTATTTCAGGAGGCAGATAAACATCCTTGCATATGGTCACAGTAACTTGTCTGAGCTTCTGTATGAATTTCAGTATTATGTACTAAAACACCATTTCTCCCATATATATCTGGTTTGCCTCCAAGCCCTGGGCTGACTGAAGAGGACCTCGGAAAAAAAAACCACAGGCCTCATTTCTCCAGGAGTTGCTTCCAGTCTCTGACAATCAAGTTCCATTTTCAGTTACTGAAATGTGGGCTTAGACACCTGATTTTACATCCCCAAAGTCTAGCAACTTTGGCTAGACAGTCAAAGTATTTTTGTGAAATTCTGTGATCCCAGTTTAACCTCATGACATCTACAAATTCTATTTTTCTCCTAAAACAAAAAAAGGAATAAATATTAGAACTGAGAAGTTCAATTTCTTTTTTTTTCTTTTCATGTTCTAAGGCTTTGTCACTTAAAACAGCTGAACTAGGGATTAATGGATTCAAAAATTCTCATAATTCTGGCAAAGTCAGATTTGTCGGGAAGCTCTAGCAAAGGTACCCCTACCGTTATTATTTTAGAATCTGTGGTAAAGGTTATATGGTAACAAGAGGTAAAAATCCATTCAAGGTTGACTTGTGTTCTAGCAAGACTCCATCCTATGCCCTTTTGATGTCTTGAGCTATTTTGTCAGGTGTATTCTAAAGTAAAGATAATAATTTTAATAGAAGGTAAACTACTACCTATAGTACACTTGGGTGGCTTCTAATGGAGAAGTACCTATGCTGCAGGTAACCAAAATAATTTGAATCTTTGCCTGTATATAAACCCTTATTTCACTTTCTCATATGTGGTATAGATTTTAAAAGCACACTCTTTATTGACTTCCTATGCTTATTCAATGGAAGGGGTACTCTTTTTACCCACTCTTTTAGGCCAAGCAGTAAACTCGTATTTCTTTTACCAGTCTGACCATGCTGTGTAATTGCCATTAGTTTTTTGTAAGTAAGTCATTTAACATTAGATCGTGTTAGTCATCATACTGGTACATGTTAATATTATGATAGCATGCATTCCAAACACAGTGATCTAAAGATAATCATAAAACTCAGACGAAGTGTATTAAATCTCCTAACCCATCCCCAGCTAGTGAAGGTCTGCTCTCTACAGTATGTTAGAGGCATAATCGAGAGCAGTAATAAAATATTAATAGCTTTGGTTTTCACTTCTGAAATATAATATCCATTTATAAATAGGCTATGCAATGATATTAGATATTAAATTTTCCCATGTGTTTTGTTTCTTAAAGTAAATAATGAATTTAGAGGTAGATAGGGCTTGTAAGGAAGACAACTGCAGAGGTCTAGCTTAAAATGTGAAGACTTCCATGACTATAAAGTAATTATAATTGCAGGGAATAAAAATGCTACTGCTATTTTTTTATTGGACCAAAATAAATTTGAGAAATTCTGTAGCTATCACTTGAGGTCAGACAAGCAGATTTATTATTTTTTACACTACTCCCTCAGTATATTACCTAATGTAAAGTTCAAAAGCTTTCAAAAAAGTAATATAAGAAGTTAAATACTTTTTAAAGTGATCATACTTAATATCATTTGATTGAAAATATTTAAGCAGAAAAGACATTACAGAATCTGAGTCATATACTATGCAGAAAATGCATGCTTGAGCAACTCAAGAGGTTGAAAATGCTTAAAGAATTTCTACATTTATTAGAAAACCTAAATTACATTGGCATATATATTATTTATAACAACACTGCTACTGTATCATCTATAGTTACTACAACGCAGCTGAGCATTTTGTTATTTGTGTAAACATGAACAACGAAAAGATTGTTTATTCCCAGAGAAAAGTATTCTAATTACAGTTTGCATTGTTTTGCCTGTGGGCTCCCCAAGAGCCAGTCCCTGATGGGAAGCTGCTGCCTCACATTCAGTGATGCATGAACTCAGGCTCTTTGTTCTGCAATAGGAAAAAAAAGTATCTGTGCAGTGCTATTTCTTGACTAATGCATGTAAAAGGTTATTGTACTTGATTCCTCTGCATCTGCACAGAGCTGACACAGAATCTGTCCTTTTTTCTTTCCACTTCTGCATTAACTATTGTTAGTTTCTTTCTTTTATTGTCAAAAGACATAGGGAAAATAGGGTAGAATCAATCTTTTATTTCTCTGGCAATGAAAGAATTGTGAATTTATACATTGATATCTGAATAATTACTTGTTATGTAAACTATTCAGAATACATAGATGAAGGGGAAATTAAGCTCATAATCACCTGTTCATTTGGGCAAAATACATAAGCTGAACCAAGTGCAACCAAATGTTATGTTATTTACATGTCATGCAAACTTATTTTCTAAAACATATTTGACAAAGTATTGAATTCACTTATGAGTATATAATAGATCCCACTCATACTGAAGCTCTCTCTTATACTATTCTCTGAATAATTGAATCATATGGAAAAATGTCAGAAGGCAAAATAAAATGTATTTATTCCAGCCATATCTTCCCACAGCATGACATGTCGTCTGAAAACAACACTAAGCATTTTATGCCATCTGTGCCGGTTGGGGATACATTTACAATGCATGTCAATGTGGAGTATTCCTTTTTGAGTTACACACAGTCGGCTTATAGCAATAGCATAGCAATCACAAATAGAGTGATCTACAAAAAGAGACAGCCATTGATACTTGATTCACTTTCATCCACTCCTTGAGCTTTGTTTTATCTTTGGGAGACGGAGCTTATTCATCATGCTGTCATTCACAGCTTTATACAAATAAAATCTTACTACAAAGCTTTGTTTCTGTACAGTAGTGAATAGATTTTTATGAGGTAAATTCTGAATACTAAATACTAACAGCACTTAAGTAAAATACTAGTGTTCCTTAAAAGAGATGGTTTGTTATATATTTTTAAATGTTTGTTTTTAAAAATATTAAGAAAATGCAGGAAAATGTTTGGAAAAATACCATCATTTCCCAGCGACTGTACATAAAGCATTTGGTAAATGTAAGAAGTCTTAGCTTCTAGTTGTACATAGCTGGTAATCATTGTATAACAGATCTCCATAAGTGATCTGTAGAATCAAAGAAAATATTGTTTCAGTCTGCACATGTTGTGTAAATTGCATCTTTCAAGTCACTCACTCAAACAAGGCTAGTGTGTATTTGAGACTTGTTACGTGCAATTATTACCAATGAAATTACAATAATTTGATGTCTACATTTTTTTCTTAACTTGTTAACATTTAAGAAATGGTTTCACAACACAAGAAAATTGCAGATCAAAACAGTCTCGATTCTCTATTTTGTCCAAGCGGAGCTTTGACACTTGTGACAAAGGCCTGCTAAGAAGTAGTTTGAAGCTCTCTCACTCAGAAAGGTCCATCTTCAGCATAATGTAGAGCTGCAGAGGACAGAGGATGAGTCTGCTTAAGAGAATTTCTTTTTGTCATCCTACATGTAGAGCCCCAGCATGAGCTGGGGATCCTTTTCTCACCTACACTGTTTATTGTGCAATATTTTTCCTTTATTAATTAGTTAGATATTATTTTTGCTTAATCTTTGTTAAGCATTATTAGTTTTTTAATCTTACTACTTTGCTTGTGTAAAGTATGCTGCATAATTTCACAGTAACGATGCAAGAATTTCCGTAGAACAATAGGAAAGTGTCAGAAAGCTAATGTGTATCATAGGAAAAATGTATGCATTTTGATTATTAAGAAATCCTATTTTCTTGTTATGGCATTAATCATTTATCTCCTGTTCCAAAATGCCAATTATCAATGCTAATTATCAATGCCAATGCCTCCTTAAAGGACATTCAACTTTGAAACATTTAGGAAGCAGAATCTTGGACACTAAGAAGTATTCAGTCTCCTGAGGAAAACAAAACAAAACAAAACAAAACAGGATACATTGATTATTGCCAATTTCTACTGTAATTTAATTTATAACTAAAATTTGGTTTTCCCTCATTTTGTTTAGTTAAATCTGTCTAGAAAAAGTTCAGGGTGCTTAGTAGCTCTGTTACTTGTCTCAGTGATGGACTCTCAGCATATACATACTGTGCATACTGTGTATAATATATGTGTTAATGTTTGAACAAGAACATTTTAAAATGTATTAATTATGAACAGTTCCATCTGGTGGAATGAGCTGTCAAAATGACTTTTTTTTTAATTAGAGTTGAGTGAAATTGTAAGAAATTATGATAGGCATTGTTTGTAGAGAAATATCTCTTTTATTAAAGTACCTGATAAAATTGGAGAAAAGGATATTTTCTGATATTCAAACTCCAGGTGCACTTCAGACGGTAATATATTCTAAAATTTTTGAAAATGTATTCTTTGTTCTACACTGATTTGCTAAATTACATCTGGCTTGACGTTTCAGAGGTTTCCCAACCACCGTATTTCATAAAGACTGGTCATTAGAATGACCATTAAATATTTCTTCTTCCCAGGAAACACTCTTGTACATGCAGTATTGCAACACAGTTTCTGTGTAAACAGTTTTTGCATGCAGCCAATCTGCCCCTCAGCAATAGCCTTAAAAGCTACCTTTTAGATCTTTATACTTAGTTCATTTCAAGAAAATGTCATGCGTTTCTTCTGCATCCCTCTGTCGTCTGCAATGAGCAAAATTATCAGCCTACTACATTCCAAGTGTTGACAGTGCTATGCTACTGTTCTCTGTTGCTTGCAGATTGTTCAACAGAATAGAGCATATTCCAGACAGATTTAATCTTAAAATATACAGTACTAATTG
This sequence comes from Phoebastria nigripes, assembly GCA_035582835.1. NCBI lineage: Eukaryota > Metazoa > Chordata > Aves > Procellariiformes > Diomedeidae > Phoebastria > Phoebastria nigripes. The sequence continues at coordinate 843,822 of JAYKAV010002944.1, read as the reverse complement.
TGAAAAAGTCAAGAGGAAGATAAAATCAGTGGCAACAAGATAAACTCCTGGTAGATCTCAGTCAGCAGTTTTCTTTGAACAAGGACACAAATAAACTGTAAGCTTTGTAAATGTGGTAAAAATTGAAAATGTGCATCATATATCAAAGGAAGAGAAATATTGGCCAAAGTGTATTTTGATCTGAAATAACATTACACAACCACCTTGTGCTACTTTATTTAGCAGTAGTAATAATGGCCCCTGAAGATCAAACATGCTTTGTTTGTGTTGGAGAAAATAAATCTAACTAATGAAAAACTGATGATAGGGAACAGATTAGAAAATCTAAAGTAACGTAGGCTAGGTATAAAAAATATACGTGTTTAGTTAAACTAGTTTCTAGTCGTAAAAGACCTTCATTGCTTCAGTCTCTAGGTAAATACTGTCCATATCCAGACAGCTAGTGGGTAACAGGTTGGTTCTGCTCTTAGCTCTGTAACAGCATGGAGAAGATTGTTTACAGCAATACAAATCATATACAACAGGAGTAACAAACACAGAAATATACTTAATCAGAAGCATTTATGTCATCTTTTTTTTTTTTTCTTATGTACTGCTGATTAGGCTCAGGAGAGAAATTAATCTTCAGCCTCATAGAGTAGGTCCTGTATTCTTTAGTAACATCTGTCTTTCTCCCACATTAATGTTTTTTAGATTGAAGGAAGCATTTGCACTTCTGAGTCACCAGTCAGTGGTGACAGTTTGCTCATGCCTCAGGATATTGAGTCCAATGGTTTCATGCATATTAGTCATCTCATTTGCAAGATTCTGAACATGTCCTCTTCAGGCTTACCTTAGTGCACAGATTTTTTGCAGAGACCAGTTTGGTAGACTTTCAGAAACCATATAATGAAAGGATAAATGAGATGCTATGGGAACCTGTACTTGACAGCATATAAAAAAAAATTAGAAAATCTCATTTTCTTTTGCAATTTTTGAGAGTAGTCCCTTTTATTTCCTTGAAAAATCAGCTTGTCTGGTTTCAGTTTAAATTATACATGCTTGTTTACTTTTCTTTTAAACACCCAATACAAACTCCTGAGTATTGAAATTAGCAGAGGTTTTGCTATCGACTTCAGTGACAGTCAGTTTTCTCTCGACACGTCTCTGTGCCAAATCTTGTTTGTGATGCAGACGGTTGGCATTTGCTATTGTTAGGACCTGGCCTTCTGCAATTATTGTATTGTCTTTATTTATTTATTTTCTTCTTCATTATTGAAACAACAGGAATGTCTCGGTGGTGTAAGGCAAAAACATTTCACATTTTCATGTGAACAAAACACGTGGGTAGAGAAAGTATTTACTATCTTCTATAAGGAATTTTCTGACACTTGTTAACATGACATGCAAATGAAGAATATATATATGTGAAAATGATGGCATATTATAGAGGCTGATAAATATATTTTGCAGCTTGTTTAAATAGCTTGCTTTTTGCATAGTTTGGTTCAGTGGCAAAAGAAGTTACAAACACAAGAACTAGGCAACAAAATTCTACTACTATTAAGAAAAAAAAAAAGTAGAGAAACTGAGATGTTTTGATTTGGCTCCCAGAGCTGATAAACCAGTTCCACCTGCTGAATTACAGGTTTAAAAACTTAGTGTTAGCTGATATACCTTCAGGGCTCCCTGGCCACTCAAGAAAATTCACCAAAATCTTGCACTGAAAAGAATGTTGCAATATCAAATAAAACCATCATTCCATCAAAGAACATAGTATGTCACAACACATTCTCTTTGTTGCCATTCCACACAGCTTACAGATGAATCACTGAGAATAGAAGTGCAGGGAATCACATGCTGTTTATTACTGGTTTAGGTATGAAATGTTTCAAGTGTGTATTCTTAAATCAGCACCAAATAGACAATGATGTCTTAATTTAAATTAAAATATAAAAAATCCCTTGTACTCTGATAATTCTTCAATATTATGGGAGCTTAATTCTCTATAACGTTGCTTTGGCTGTAATAGAACATAATGAAAGAAGTGAGACTTTACCAGAAATTTCATTGTGAAAGGTTTGCTGTAACAATCTTTTATTATATTCTTATTGAACTTCAACCACTAGAAAAATAGCATCTTCTGTCCATCCTTTGAAATGAACTACAAACATTAAGCAAAAGACAAAATCAATGACCAAATTTGCATTCTAGTTTCTTTTATGATTGCTACAACTACAGAAGATGTGCAAATATGTAGTTAAGGTTGCTGATACCAATTTCTAAATACAAACATTAAAAATCCAGAGCATCACGAGCTATGATTCGTTCACCAATTTAGCAATCATTAACTTTTAACACATTTGCATATGTAAGTTCAAGTAAGCAATCCAAATTTATAGAATAATCTTTATTGTGATTGCATGTATATGTATGCATGGGTGTTTATTAGTACTCATGTGTGTGTATATGTATCTCTCTATATATACATATCTCCTATCATATGGCTCTATAGAGCATCGGTGACCAGACTGAGAGCAAGTGAAACATCTGACAAGTAGCAAAGGGGGCTAGAATATGTGACACTGTAGTGTAAGGGAGTAAGGGTATAGCATGGATTTGGCTGTAAATGCAAGATATTTCCGTAAATCTTTGTTCTCTCACAAGTTTTAAGATAAGTAGAAAAAATACAGATAAAAGGTATAGAAGTACTTCATGTTGTTAAATAAACACACAGCCTATCTAGGAGATTTTAATCAATATTTACATACATTGTAAATAACGCATTTATGAAGTTTTAAGTACTTAAAACTAGAGAAACCCAAAGTAACATATCATGCCACGCTCTGTTCTGTGTTATTTTAATCAGCCATTTAAAAAATCTTCCAACTTCAAAACTTTCATTTGAATCACAGAAAACATTCACAAATATTGAGTCTAATAATAATTGATTTGAGTTAGGGAAGAATATATTTAATTATTTTTTTACCTATTTAAAAATCAACAAAATTATTTTTAACCACATTTTCAATGCACCTGTAACTATGGATTTACAACTAGCATATCCAGAATAATACTGATTATTCTAATTCCATGGAGAGATGATTTTGACAAATAAAAAATGGAATAAACAGAAAAGATAAACTCTCCCAATTAATTTAAGACTGTTAAATTGATGTTAAATATACACAGCATTTCTTTTGCAAATAGGCCATTTAATGTTGCATGTTGACATAGTATACATGGATCTTTCAATTTATTTGTTTTCGTGATGTATGACACTTTGGTTAGAAGTGTAATATATGGAATTAATGAGATATACTAGGTGTATTAAGGACTGGCTTACAAGCAGATGTCAAAATGCAGTCATTTGTGGGAAGATACCAATGGCCACAAGCGAAGAGCTCTCTTGAAGGGAATTATTTCCTGACTTGGTGTTCATCAATGTTTTGATTGATCATGCAAGTAATGTTACAAAACCTTTGCAGATAAAAATGTCTGGTAAGGTATGAAAAAAGTAAGACAAATCAAAAGTTACCATAATCACCAGAGAGTAGTGAAATAATTTTTTTTAATATAGCTAGGTGCAAAGTAGTAAACTCAGAAACAAAGTATACACCTTGTACTTACATAATGGAGCTTGTCTTTGAAAATGACGCCTCAGGAAAGAATGTAAAGTCATTGAAGATCTCTGCCTCAACAGGAATTCTCAGTGCAGTGCTATGGTTAAATGGGATAATACAATGTTTATAAGAGGAGGACTATCAAGTAGAAGTAGAAGGTGTCTGTGCACATTTCATTATAAACTATTGTGACAGTGCTGTGTTCGAAGCTAATATTGACACTTCAAGAAGAATATGAAATATTGGAAAGATTTCAAAATGTTCTAGAATGAGAAAAGATGCCCTGAAACACGAAATTTACAGGCTTCAGTTTAGTCCTTTATACACTACAGAAACTGTTGAGAGAAGACTTAGTCATTTGACATAGATAGCTACTCATGACAAAAAAGGGTAGAAGCTTTTGGTAGCTCTTAATTTTGCCAACAGAGAATAATACAATTTCCAAAGACTAAAAGGTGTTAGCTTCAAACTCAACTTACATTAAGTTCTAGTTGCAAGTGTAATTACTATGCCCTGGAACAATTTATGTATCATATTGAGGATTCTAGAATGGCCTTTAAGATAGGACTGGATAGATTTATTAAAGAGATATTTTAATCCAGTTCTTAGGGGAGGAAATTGTCTTGTATGTATAGCCTTAGATTCTATGGCTATGTCTGTATTAGCAAATAAAATATCCCGAGCCTGTTCTCTAATGGCTCAGCATTTGTGCCTGGATGCCTGCTAACAATTAAACAGTATAGGCAGTACTGGAGCAGTGCTTGGCCAATGCTCTGTCCCTGTTTGTTTCATTAATATAGTTGCAGTCTGTATTTTTTTGCTGTGGGAGAGATGCATCAAATATCCTGAAAACATCTAGACTAATATGTCTCAGTTTTCTTGAATTGTACCACAAAATTTGTAGTTATTATATTCATTGAGATGAACTAATGAGAGCCTAATTTTGCTAATGATCCTGGTCTCCAAAACCTTAACAAGCAACAAACTTCATAAACTAATAAGTCTTAGTAAGTTCTGTAGTTACTAAGCAATATGAGGTAGGTGGTAATCCTTGTACTTTGCCACAGATTTGGAAGCAGGTTTTGAGACTTCAGAAGAGTTAATGATATTTTAACTCAGTACTTCAAAAGAATCTTCTATATTAAACAGCCAGCCATTGCACAATAACTGTGGAATCAAGAGAAGAATGGACAGGCAAGATTGGTAGAACTGAGGCCACTGAGTTGCTGAATGTCACGAGGTTCATAGATTTCAAAGCCAAAGAGATAAGCAGACCATCAACTCTGAGGTTGATGCCTGATAACACGTGTTTGAATAAAACTTGCCTCTTACGAAAAAGGGAGAGCTTAAATGTTGACTGAATTTTAGCTTCCACAAAGGCATCCACGCCTTATTTGAAACCCCTGTTTGGTTTGCATTTCTTCTAGTGACCAGATGTTCTTACTATTGAAATTGCATGCCTAATCTGCATTGATTTTTCAATTTGCATTTGAATTTGACTTTGGTACTCAGTGTTTTGTTCTAGTGATATCCCTCCTCATGAGATCAAAGAGCTTTTTAGTAGGTTGTATTTTCTTCCCATGAAGATATTTATGTACTGTAGTCAAGTTACTTTTCAGTCTTCCTTCTAAATAGCTAAAACAGATTGCACTTCTGAAGTCTCACACTGTATGGTGTTTTCGCAGGCCTAGTGGTTATTTGCTGTACCTCTGCCAATTTTTCGCCATTTTTTTCTAGCAAGACACAGGATCAATACAAATATTCAAGAATTAGCCTCACCGAGACTATAAAAATTCTTTCTGCTTCTCTTGCCGCACCTTTTTAGTACCCCATAAATAAGTACCGGCTTCTTTGCAGTGGGGATCTACATCGTACATAAAGCCAAAGGTGCAAGGCTTTACACTGAACTTAAGTATTTTTAGGTGATATTTCATAAAAAAAGAGAAATCCATATAGAAGAATGAGTGAAAGAAGATATAGCAGAGACGAGAATAGAAAAAGGTATGGTTGAAACTTAAATAAATATAGTATGAGATAAAAAAGAAAAAGGCTGGAATGAACAGTAGATCAGAAGGGACCAAGTCGGATCGATTAAAACAGTAGCAAATAATCTGATGTCATCAGTGGCTGGAGATCCTTCTTCATGCTGATTTGGTTTTGTCATGGTTGACTCCTTCCTGCAGAATGTTTTAAGCCTGGGGGGAAAAAGAAAGTGCCATATCTAGGCCCTATGTCCCATGAAGTCAAGTGGTCTCCCTTGTAGAGTTCTAGATCCCTGGACTCCTTTGTCCCCGCAGCACAAACATGCTACAAAGGGACACTATCTGCCCAAAAGACCTCACAATCTAGAGTGCAACTCTGCTGTTAACAGGTGGAAGAAAACAGGGGAAGTACAAGAAAACAACAAACTAGCTCTGTTCAGTATGAAAACAGTGGTCAGGAAAACAGCTGAGTAGCAGTTGTGTATATGAGGGTTTTGTTGTGGTTGTTTTTATCATCGTGGCAAAGGAGGATTTTAAATAGCGATTTGAAGGTGGACAGTGAGCATGGCTGTGTGGACATTTACAGAGTGCTCCTACTTTGTATAAGGGCAAAGTGTAGCACATTTTTGTACATGTTCTTACGATTTATTTTTGGTGACAAAAAATCTGATTATTTTAATCTGGACCTATGTATTTTTTCTTGACTTCACTGAAATCATTAAAACATGACATGCATTATGGCTTAATTTATATGTCAGTTGTTAACTATTATAGCCTTGCATTTGTACCTTTTTATTAAAATCTACAGTTTATTATTTAAGGAATCAGTTTTAAATGATGCATAGTTCTTGGAATCACTTTCAATTTTATATTAATCAGGGTATGCAAGATCTTATAAGACTGGCATGGGAAAGCTTGGCTTTTCTGTACATGGTTGGTGTTCCATGGTAGCCCAAGCTAATCTATGTCCTATTTCCATCTTTCTCCACCACCAGCAGTTGTACATTCCTGCCCATTCTCTTGGGCCAGGTCCAGTACTTGCCTCACCCTGCTGTTTTTCCTACTAGTAAATATGAACCAACAAAAAGAAGATTATAATTTGTTATCAGGCTAGCATGCTGAAATGGCCTAACACAGTATGAGATGATAAAGTCAGAGTTGATAAAATGAAGACTGGGAATACAGAGTGAGTTGGGGAGAACAGGTAAAGTCAGAGATAACAAGATGTCAAGAGACATTATTAAAATGGCACAGTCTGCTGGCATGGGCTAGGAACCACAGCCTGAATGACCAACAAGAAAGCCAAGAAATTGGAGAAGTTTCATTGGCTAAGGGGGGAAATCCCTTCACTGAATCAGGAACAAAACAATACTCCCCTATAGTACTGAGGGCACCCTGTGCTTCTGAATATGCTCAGTTTCCTATGAGGCTCGAGAGCAGTTGTACTTACTTCTAGAAGTTCATAGCAGAAATTGTCCAGCTCAAATGCTTAGCCAAATTTTCGTTCTGAAGATGCTAGTGTTAATAATTGTTATTCACGGCCTTTCTTGTATTTTTCAATAATAAATATCAGAGCTGTTTTATCACATTTTACTGTRATCTTGTGATGATTGTAGTATAATCCTCTGATGTTATTATGGTATTTCACTGGATGATCTGTAACTGTTTTAAAAAGGTAATATTGACCTACTTAAATATCTGTATAAAGAGAAATTGAGACTCTGAGATAAATATACCCACCTATTGACTGTGCCAAGAATACATCTCTTATTGTGTACTCCAACCACTAAATTACTTTGTTGCTATTACACCTACCACCTTTAATTTCTCCTAAAGTGCAACAGGTACAATATAGAGTAATTTTCTTTCATAATATTCTAAAATAGTACATCCTGTGCTTTTGGGTGGTTTCTGCAATTTACTCCAGAAACATCTTTTCTATAGGGCCAGAAGTCTGAAAATCTTGCTATTATTTGGAATGACATTGTCTAGTAAGATAAATAGGATGACAATGTTTAAGATAGATCAACATATTAATTTTTCTTTTCATTTATCTTTTAAAACTGAATTTAGCTAAATATTTTATCTAAAAACTGAATTATACTTGATTTTGGTTTTTCTTACTTACAGGATTTATACTGCGGCATCTCATAAATGGAAGCCACATAGTTTAGAAAGGTGGAATTTATTTTTTTTTAAATCAAAATCTATGGATTAAATTACAACATGCTACCCCAGTTTAATCAAAATACATATTAGCAATTCTATTGATTTCCTATTTTTCTGCAATGTTATATAGCTAAAACCAACCAAATGAACTGTCAGACTAATTTTGATGGGGCATATAACACAGTAGATAATTACTTCACTTTGCTTAATGTAATATAAATCCATAAATAGACATTTGTTTTATGTGTAAAAACTGGGCTGACTGGTCCAGAACAGGAACAAATAACAAGCAAAGAAGAATACTCAGTGACAAATACAGACTAAAGAATAAAAGTTAATTCATTCAGAAATTTTATGAGCTGATTATTCATTATGCTGTAGTGCCATGTACTGCACCAGAATTTCTTTTCAGTTGGGTTCAGTTCTAAATCAGAATTTCAGAACATTGTTCTCTTCTGTTTTTATTTTTCACATAGAGTGCAGCACCATACGTTAAGATTTTTTGCAAGAAAATATTATTTGTCCTGTATGTTATTTCTGTAGTATCAAAAACCCTAACAGAGCTGAGTTTAGAGGCTAACTCACATTTTAGTGTTTACATCATAAGCATCTGGCACTATAGAAAGGATGTTTCTGGAGTAAATTGTAGAAACCACCCAAAATATATATTCCTTCCAGTGCTAAACACAACTAGTAGTATGTACAAAAAGTAGCACACATTGTCATTCTAAGATGTTAAGCATAGCTAGGTTGGCAGCTCAGTAATTGTACCTTGCAATGTCAAGTACTCACTTCCAAAACCAAATCTTGCCAGCAGTAGAACATCTGAAAATCTGAAACAATACCACTTTTTGTCCTGCAAAGCTGTTACCTGTACATCAAGAAATTCTGTGAATGTCCTGAAGACAGATAACATGAAATCTGATTTTCTGTAGGACTGAATAACTCCCAGAGCTCCCAGTGACATTAGTGTGTATCATCTGACTTCTTAACATTGCTGGGATAAAGTGGAAAGAAGGAAGAAGCATAGCATAGCCAGTGGTTCAGCAGACTAAATATTTGGAAAAAAGGGTGCTATAATTTTTTCAGAGAAATAAATATCCCAAGTGGTTTGATGATAGAAGAATGTAGTAGTTACCTTGCAAAAATACACATCTCTGCAGAACGATAAGGTAGGTGTGCAGTGTTAAGATACGTTAGAGAGGCAACTAAAAAGTCTTGATCTACTGGATCAAGATATTTGGCAATGTCATTCTGGTGTCTTCCCGTACTAGCAGAATGAGAGAACAGTCTAGAAGAGTCTTTCCTCTGTTCTTTCCAGCCTTTGGGTGTTATATCAATGTGCTTTCAGTGCTATGTCATGCTTCAGTAAGAGAAGAACATTAGGCCAATAGATGCTTACAGTTACAGAGGAGCACAGTAGGATGCTGGAAACAGACAGAAGGGATCCTTATAGGAGGGTATTCTTAGGGCATTATCAACTAAATCGACTTGCCATCAAACATTCTTCCAATCTTTTGTCCCTCCATTACTTTCCCTCTTAGTGCATCAGTCCACTTTTACAACTGGAAAGCGTAGGATGTCTATAGCAACCTTAACTTGATACATTGCTTAAACTATATATTTCATGGTATATGAATAGCTTACTTAAGCATAATAACAGTATATTCAGGCAGAGAAGGGCCAAACGTACCTCTATAGAGTTGATCCTGCCAGAACACCAGTGCATTCACAAAACTTGAAGTTCTGAAGATTTTCTTTCAAACAGGGGCTCTAATCCTCCCATATTTATTTTAAAGATAATTTGATTCACAATGTGAACTTTTCTCCCCCAAAAAAGAAGCTGTAAGCAGACTTTCTAACTCAAAGCTAAAAGTTTAGCTGCCATGAGCTGTTTTTGTAAAGTATTAGAATCATTTTATTGTGGAAAAGTGTACTTGACTACTGGATCAAGCACAGTATTTACACCCAGAAAACAGCAGGAACTTTTGACTTTTTTAAAAAATTATAATTTCTAAAAGTCAAGCACTGAAAAATTTACCCCTAAATTTAAGACCCTACATCAATCTTCCCCACGTGACAGATTTCCTCTCTTTACATAATCAATCAGGTGTAGGTTAACCTGGTTGTCTGATGAAGCTCCTCTTATTCTCCATTCATTTATTACTGTTTCCCACAAGGAACTTCGTGGAATGCTCCCTTCATGCTATTCTCTTGACATTTTACAAAATCCTGCAAAGATGCCTTTTGGGATAAATCTTTATGCAAATGAGATTAATTTACACTGCAAATATGTGGTAGCAGTAAAGACTTAACAATACTTGTCTTCTCAAAAGTAACTGGAGTAAGCGTGGGAGTTTGAGGTGCAGAGAAACTGCTGTTTTCATTATGTAGTTTAATTTCTCTAGGATACTGAGATACTGAGAGTTTAAACATAAATCAGATCCAACTTGGTATTTTGGTAGGTATACCCTTTGCTTAGAAGTTTTGACATCTGGAACAAATATATTTTAAAAGTAAAAGAATAATAATAAAAGGATATTCTTTAAAAAAAATTGCATCCAAGAAAACCCATAAATTATTTGCAACCTTCTCAAGATTCTCTAGCATCTGAAGGCTATAATTATTATCTGAAAATGGAAAAAAATGTTGCTTTCACTTTCTGTCAGCAGATGATCACCTGTGTTTTAAAGGCAGGTTCTGTATGTTTGTTGAAGAGAAGAAATGAAAATAGCATAATGTATGTTTTGTGACTTACTGCTCTTCAGATCCTATCAGTTTCATATGAAAATACATTTTAAAATAATACACATTTAATTTATGAGCAAGTTTTCATTTCCTTCACATTGGAATTAAATTGTCTTATACTTGCATTTGCATTTCACACAATAACAGTCAAAGTATCAAACACACTAGCAAAGAAACATTTCTTCACCATATGACCTGCTCTCTTTCAACAAAAAAACCTTATTTTTCATCTAAATTTCTGAAGTTTCCAAGTTCTATTGCAGTGTAGATTGTTTATTAGAAGTTTACCTTGCCTTTCAATGCTTCTCTTAACAAATCTGAATCATCAAGACTAACAGAGTAGCTGTGAGAAAACAGGTTCTTTGAAAAGACTTCCAGAAAGAAGTAAAATCCTCTAAAATCAGGATTTTTCTGTGGTATGTTAACAATCCCATCAAATGTCAAAAGCGAAAAAGTATATTCAGTTTAATTCAAGCTTTGGAAAATACTCACTTTGGATCGTATTTTACTTTGGAAAATTTACTTGTTCCTACCTTTTCCGTCTGAGCAATTGTTTTCCCCTCTGAACCTGTCTGTAAGCTGAATAGAAGTTATTGGAGTACACAGAGACATTCAGGCCCAAGACACAAAAATGCTTATCCCATGTTTTTCTTCTTTGAAAATGTGTATGTTTTGTAGAACAGGAAAAATATTTGTGATGATGAAACTTATTCTAAGGAAATCTTTTCTGTTGTTGCCAAACTAACATTTGATCATCTTCAAAAGCCATCTAGTATTTAACACGCTTTGGCTGAACTGTATCTGTTCCTTATACTAACAGTTTCAGGTTTTCAGAAAGAAAGAAAACGTATGTTCACAAATTAATTCAGTAGCCATCTCATACTTATGATGAAGTCAGTGAGTTGATAGGAGAATTTCAGGACGGGATTGCTGGACTAGGATTGCTGTACAGTTTTTCATTGTGGGCAGTAGAAGAAATTGTTACTTGGAGTGTTATATGCTGTCTGATTGCCTCTTGGCATTAGTGGCAGAGGTCAAAATCTTGCCTTCTTGGTCAGAGAGCACAGCAATTGCAGCTGTCTGAAAAAAAGTGCTGTGGGTTAGAACATGTAAAAAGAGTGGGGGTACTGTTTGTCAGACCAGGTGCAAGAACAGAAAAAAAATCCATGCTTTGCCAGAAAGAGGAGGAGGATAGACAGAAGAGAAAAAGCACACAGAAAAGAACAAAAACATTCCTTCTGCTAAATACTAAACTATAGTCATTGGAAAGAATACAAGAGGTTATTCCAGCTCCCTTGTTGACTAAATTGTATGTTCTTCCTACAGATAGTTCCTAAAAAAGAACTGTTCTTTGTTTTCCTACGTACAGACACAGTATCTGTTGTTTATGACTATAATCATAGCATGCATAGTTTAAAATGTGGGACTATGAGATAGGCTGTGTTTCTCTTTCTGGTTTGTCAGACGCTAAAACCCGTGTTCCTTATTACAGCTTCTTTGTGATTTACTAACAAAATTTCTGTCCTTAAACTAATTTCTTGTACATTGCTCCTACTACCCTGATCTGTTTCAAAAACATTGGACTATATTTTTTCATGCCTTATGTTTAGGCCAGATGTATTTTGTCCACCACCATATTTTTTTTTTTTACATACGAAAAAAATTCTCCCAATTTGTGGAGACAGAGTATCTCTAAGTTCTCGGGGTCTGTTTTGTTGAAACCCTTTGTCAGGCTTTGGACAGGTGCAGACATCTGCAGCTTTATAAAGCTCATGGCTGTCACAGGATTAGCTGTTGTGGGAGGATCTCGAACTCTGTTAGCTCCTGGGGTCTCAATTTACTGATTCTGCTAGATTGCCCACTACCCTCTAGCTCAAGCACGTGTACAGAAATCCAAGACGTGAATGCAAAATTAGTTATAAATTGAAGGTAGTTGAAGGCTTACTTATGAAGGAATCATTCTGACTCATTTGGCAAAGCTCAGATAGGTGATATGTAAAGTAGCGTTCATGTTTTCCTTTCCTGATACTTTGTTTGATGGCCACTATACATCAATGGCCCTCTACATCAATATATACTAGAGTTTTAATGCAGAAGCACACTGAAATAATACATGCAGTGTCTGGTTATCAGAGAAAGCTCTACTTAGGTTTAAGTTTATTCATAAACTTTAAAGCATTTTATTGCAGGGTTGAAGACTACATTCTAACTTCATTAATGCCTTGGAAAAAAACCCATGGTTTTTATTGTTCTGTGTCAGCAATCCTCATGTTTGCTGACACCATTTGTAGGATTATGGTCAGGTTACTATTTATTACAGCACTGGAATTTGTTGCTTTCTTTTGTACTCATGTACAAAAGCTCTTGTCAATTTTTGGAAAATTGTGAGCTAAGCGATTTTGCTTGTGGGTGGTCAGAAAAGTAAGCGCGTGGCAGAGCTCTTCTTGACAACTGATTATCTAGATATTTGACAATAGCCTCAGCAGTATTGTTTTTGTGTTCATTTGAATGAAGGGGAAAAGAACCATAGACGTGATTATTTTTGTGTTTTTTTTTTAAATCCACCTATCTTTGGACATTGCTGTTTAGAACATCAGATGACTTTCACAACGTAAGAGCTTTCACAAAATGACATCAAAAGAATAGATAACTAATGCTGTGCTACTGCAGCTAGGAATATAGTGTTATACTTGCTTTACATAAACCAAGACAGATATTTTAGTCAAAATAGTTCAGGATAGATGAGAACTCAGTTCATCCTTTCAAGTAGCTCCTCTTAGGTACACTGGAGAAGAAAAGCTTTAAAGAGTACATCCAGTCTCTCAGCTTAAATCAATTGGCCTAGCCCACAGACTTAGCTTTGTAGCCTACTCTCTATTAAGAAAGTATGTTGCGTGGTAAGTATGGTCTCTTTTCAGGAATTTCTSGTATTTAGGAACTAGGTCTATCTGTTCATCAGCGTACTAAAAATTATTTTGTTATTTTAATAGACCTATTAACTCTTTTATAACTAAAAAGGCTAAAAACATTATCACCAGAAAAGTGCCCTGAGCTTCAAGTGGAGTTTTGTAATTGATTTAAAAGGGAGCAAGAGCGAGTCTGAATCAGCTATGTAGCAGACAAGAACACATAGATACAGGACAGTACAGTGGACTGAGGGGAAAAAAAGAGCAGAGCTCGAAAGGAGGCAGGGCGAGAACACAGCATAGAAAGCTTGTTATAACTTTCTGTGAGGTCTGACTTCTAGACTTCAGACTGGACAGATCTGAAGACAGTCTGTACCTAAGGAAAACAACACAGCTTTCAATTATTTCTAGTATGAAGCTCATACCTACTACATCATAACAGCAAATTGATGCTCAGTTCCATTATGCATTATGAGCTTCAAAATAAAAAGGTATTAACCTTGAACTACAGATGGCAAGATCACAGGCTAAACTGTGTTCATGCGTCAAACGCTTGTGAACTCATGCATGCTTGCATAACAGCACATCCATGTCTGGTACCAAAGAATTGCATTCCATGTATACTGTTCAAGATCCACTGATAAGAGCCAGGGCTCAGCAGCAAGTGCCAATCACCAGTGTAGATTTCTCAAGAAAAAAAAAAGAAAACAAGATGTAATTTTGATATGAATTTTGATAACATAACAGGCTATGTCTTTCCAATATAAATGGCATTAAATATGAACATATGTCCATATTTTTCTTCCAAGCTCATCCTTTTAGTTTGTTTCCCTTCTCTTTGTTCTCTTGACATTTGTCTTTTTCCCCTCTGTTTCTCTAGGATCATAAACAAGCATTGGCAAGTCAAACAACAGTGATTAACTTCATATCTTAAAGGCAATAATAACTTACTGTAAATCTCATACTGAGCAGGCAGTCTTCACTGTAAGCCAAATCATTTTACAATAGACAGAATAAACAGAGATGAAAAAAGTCTTGAAAAATTAAGTAGTATTAAACATGCAGACATGGGCAAGGTTTTTAATGGCAGAAGCACCCCATTACACTAAAACAAGTTTTGACCACCTGAAACTAAATGGTTTACACAAACACAAATCCAAATACAAATACAGAATTGGCCAACAGGATTTAGAAAAAAGAAATAGACCATGGTTAGTTCAAAGCATTGAGGTTTTCTCCAAGTATGACCTCATCTTTGAATTTCCTGCCATCTTAGTACTTAGTTTGGGACAATTACTACATCTTTTTTATGCTTACATTTGAGAAATATGCTCTCAGCTTTATCTGCACTTAATATGTATTTTCTACATGGGAATTAAGATAGTTACTGTGAGGATTTTGTTGGTGGTAAAAAAAGGATTTCTTGTTTGTAAATTCATTCCTTCACAGCACTTGCTAACAAGGGATATGGTACTGCTACCATAGATGTAAATGGAAGATTTGTAATTGATTTGGAACATCAATATTAAGGATTTAGATGACACATTTGTAAGCTACACTTATCCATAAATATGTATTTTTCTGTTTTGAATATCAGCATTTTTGTTTTGGTTTTTTTTCTTATAGTGTGAGTGAAATGTTATTTTCAGCTGTTATGTGGGAATATTTATTAGCTTTCATACTTCCATGAATGTCTCCTTATGCTAGTCCTGATATCCAACAGGAGCAGTAAAACTTGTCAACTTTTTTTTTGTGACTGCCAAGTAATGTTTGGACTTTGAAACTAGGACTTCATTGAGCAAGTGAAGATGCAAATCTGTGTAGTTAAACAACTACAGTTGTAGCCAGACACCTATCTCAGTCTGATTCTCAGAAGTGATGCATTCAGGGAAATAAATCAGGATTTAAGTGTCATTTGAAGACCCCAGCAGTCAGTTTTATAGGTGCTTTTATATCATGATTTAACACTGAATGTGTATTGCTTTCTTTAATATATAAAACATAGTCAAAAGGCTTCTAAAATACAGTCATCAGGGAATCCATTCAGTTCCCTGAATGTAATCTATTCAGTGGAATAATTGGCACCATACTGAAAAAGAGGAAGTAAAATGGTATAAAATTAAAAGCCTCCAATTGTGTTTATAATGTGAACAAAGAAATTCATAAGAAACCACGATACAGGTACTTTGAACATTTTCATTTAGAAATAATTTGATTTTTAAGTGTAATAGGCATCCTTCATAATCATTAGACATGGCATACACATATTAAAACACTTGGCAAATGTCTTGCTTTCCAGTAGCTGACAGACAAGAAGGATGTTTGTTACATAAAGCAGGAAGACAAGCTATCTCTGAGCAACCTAGTTCAGGTACTGGGACCAGTACAGCCAAGTAAGCTTGCTCCAGGAACCTAACCCTGCAGGAGAATGAGGCAAAGTCTTAGGCAAAATGCCATGATAACTTGTAGAGTTCAGGCGTCTCCACACAGGACCTCAGTGTGCCATCCAGTTACTACCATATATGCTAAATACTAAAAAGAGACAGGTGTTATTGACAAAGCAGCAAGCTGGAGCATCAATGCAGAAAATTTCTATTTACATGTGCATCCTTTAACAGTAGCAGTATGCTACTGCATGTACAAAAATAGTCAGTTTTGCCATTCAGTTAGTAGGTACTCTGAAGTGACAACTACAAAATTAAGTTTGTCTGCTATTGCTTGATTGTCCTATGAAAAATCAGCTGTTGCTTTAATTTCAAGCCTTCCCAATAATATTTAAATGATCATCCAAATCCTTAGGCAGCCTCAAAAGCCTGTCTACG
Organism: Phoebastria nigripes; assembly: GCA_035582835.1. Taxonomy (NCBI): domain Eukaryota; kingdom Metazoa; phylum Chordata; class Aves; order Procellariiformes; family Diomedeidae; genus Phoebastria; species Phoebastria nigripes. The sequence continues at coordinate 827,593 of JAYKAV010002944.1, read as the reverse complement.
CTCTGAATTCTTGCCATATTTATAATCTCTTAACGTTCACTGCTATCACAGGGTGCTGCTCCAGCAACGCAAGCGATGAAGGGAATGCTTGCATAGGCTGGCTCTCGGCATTCCTGCTGCAATGGCGTCTCCAGCTTCTGAGACCAAAGCCAGCTGAGATGCAGGACAAAACATCTTGTGACCTCTCCACACTAAACTTCCCAGCGCTATGTGACACTGAAAGAGCAACAGTGGCAGATCTTATGAAAGAGCTATGTAGTCAAGGTTTGAATGCTCTGTTATCAGGGAATTCAAACCCTGTTAGGTGTTCGAAGTCAAGCTGGGTGGAGCTGGGGTATGACAAACACTCCACCATCCAGGTATTTTGCAAATGGATACTTTTTAGCTTTTTGTTGTTTCTTTTAGGTATTTGTACTGCTGAATACTGCTTTTACTGACCAAAAGCCTCATCATTGTAAACTTCATTTTAAAAATAGTTCTTAGAAGATGCTCTGAGCAAGAATCTTTTACTTGAGCAGTCTGTGAACCCAATTTAAAAAAAAAAAAAAAATCATATTATTACAGCTGACAACAGAGCTGCTTAGGATGAGAGACAGAAAACTCACTCTGGCTCATGTGCAGCTTTAACTAGAGGGCTGGCTTCTCCACTCTGCCCTTTTGTGACCTGGGAGGATATCAGTCCTGCTGGCAGTACTTACTTATTTTGGATCTGCATCTCTGTCAGGGAGCAGCAAAAGCAGTGCAGCTCCCTGAAGGGGGACAAGCCAGGAGCCAAGGGTGACCCCAGCACAGGTTAGTGACCCTCACCAGTGGGGCACAGTCCCACACAGGATCCAAACGCAGCAGACAGAGCTGGTAACAGGGTCTACCAACAGCCACATACAGCAGTCCCAGCCAGAGCTGAGGCTCCACACAGGCACACCTGCTATACAGCCCAGGCAGGGAGCAAATGCCCAGTCCTGAGCTTAAATGGGGCCCATGGGTGTGGGTGGAGGCCCCAGGTGAGGCTGCTCAGGGCAGTTATGGCCTATTGGTGCATCTAGAACCCTGACAATCTCTTTCGTTGTTAAGGTGAATTATATATATCATAAAATAGAGAGTGTGAAGTATAATCTACTTTTTAAAATCCTGTTGCCTTTGCTGTTTGTACATTCATATTTGTGACTACTGGCAGACTCTTCCAGTTACCTTCATTAGCCTAATTTAATTTAAAGTGGAAATTCTAGTAATCTCACTTTTGTAGTGTCAGGTGCGACAATAAAGGAAAGATGATACGCCACATAATAAGTACAGCCTGTTGCCATTTATTTACTCTTCTTTAATATCTATTTGTTCCCTATACCATTTTATGATATCAAATAAACTCTTCACCTTAAATATAAAGGGTGTTTATTCACCTTGTTTTCATATAAATGACAGCAAGAAATAGCTAAAGATAGGCACAAATAAGAAATTTTGAATCAAATATTGGATGTGCAGTAACCTGTTCTGTATGTGATTCTGTTTTGATACATATGATGTCCTATATTTAAACTCTGTATTAAAATGATCTGTAGCTTTTCCTTAGTCTTTCCTGATTCTCTCAGCTCCTTGTTTTTTCCCTTGACTTTTCTTAGTATTTCAAAATGCAGTAGGCATTCATGGGGAGGAAGCAACTTCTCTGATTTCTTTTCCACTTATTGTCTACATTGAGTATGTCAGATACTGATCTATAGCTTAATTATTTCAGAAACAATGATTATGGCTGCCTAGTATGACTTGCATATAATTTTATTTATGCACCTTGATTATAAGAATTGACTATATCATAATGTCCCTGTTATCTTCATGGCAGGACATCAAGGGCATTTCATTGCTTGCAGTGTGGGAAAAGGATATGCCGTTACTTTCAGTGACAATGACTGGATTATTGAGTTGTTCTCAAAATATTGTGTGTGGTTTAGATTCAGTGAAATTCCCTGTGCAATGGGCACCTTCATAATATCAAATTTCTTCTCTTCTGGTGCAAAAGGGTCATTTCCAGACATGAAGAATCGCAAAGTGGAGTTCTTAAAAGGATTAAGAGATCACAAGATCTATGAGAAGTATAAAGGAAGCAGAACTGCTTTCGCAAGATACTCCCAAAGTTGTCATGACTTTGCACTCAAAAAACAAACAAAGCCCTAAGGAGAGTACAATAGAAACAAAAATTAGAACATTCCTGATAGTTAACAAGTAGAAATTCAAGTCAGTTTGAGAAAATTTGAGACAGATAATTTCTGATGTAAACTTCTATATGAAGCCATCCTTGGGACAGCCAAGCACTGGAGCAGATTGTCCAGAGGGGCTCTGCAGTCTCCATTCTTGGAGGTTTTCGAGACCTAACTGAACAAAGACCTGAGCAGCCTGAGCTGATCTCATAGCTGACTGTGCTTTGAGCAGGAGGGTGGATGAGAAACCTCCTCATGTCCTTTCCAACTTGAATCACTCTATGATTCCATAAATCTATGATTTTTGTGACTCAGACAATTTTCTTTACATCAGTAACAAAGCCCACCACAACATATTTCACACCAGATGTAACTCTGGATTTCATGTAGATATATGCCCCATAACATTTTTAATTTGGAATAAAATATCAAATAGAATTGACAATTGCCTAATACAGTTACATGCAGAAAATCAGACCACAGCTTTTACTGAAGGGTAATGTCAAAGCTCTATATTCCATATGGATGTCACCAAAAGGAATTGTGATTTCATCAACACAGCTGCTAGCTTTGTCATGACATATGGGAGTAACTTTTTTTTGACGAATGTTCTTACAGCAGTGTTTCCTCCTCCTTCTGCATTTTTCCTGACATCATGACTTTAAATATGAGCACAATTTAAAAGGCAGTAGTAATTTCTGATGAACTCTTTGTACTTGTTTTAGCAATCATCTAACTTCTCTCTGGAATTAACATTGTCTCAAATCTACAATTTCCTGAAGATCCAGATATAACTTTAATTTATTCTGTAATTGTAAGATAGATATTTTAGTCTAGAACCTATTTTGTCTTGTACAGCTGAATGTGAATTTGGACTTTTATACATACAGAGATGAGTGAAAGCCTTTATGGATTCTACTTCTACAGGATAGATTAGGGAAGAAAAATAATTATTATAAAATAATAATATCAAGGATCTGGCAAGGATAGCAAGGATCTATCGAACGTTATTTCAAATAAAATATTAGTATACCAAATCAATAAATACGATGACAAAGACATAATAACAGCATAATAACTTTCTATATGCTATGTTATATTTAATGTCATCTTGGGCTATGTAGGTGCTTCCTAAACTAAGATAAATCTGTAGAGACAAACTTGCACAAAGGCAAAATGCCTCTGTACAAAAGTACTCCTTACGATGCCGTGAATCTCTGATTTATGAGGAACAAATCAAGTATTTCAAGTATTATTTTTAAAAATATGGGAAAATATAGTGTAATTTTTTATTTCATTGATAAACTTAATGTCAAACCACTTGAATTATCATCTTTCAATAAGTATTTTGTGCTGCAAGAGGATGAAAAAGAGAGATGTTACCTTTCCAATTTAAAGTAGTATATTTTTTTCATGAGAGGGTTTAAAGTGTATACAAACAACCAATATTAGTTGACATAAGACTTTTTTTCTTGTTGAGAAGCAGCAGATGTGAAAGGCAGGCTTGTTTTTGTGCAGCTAATAAAAGCAGGAGTCTTACTTAATCCACACACAAACACTTTGCAAGTTCAGTTACTAGATAAGGCAGTGGGATAAATATTGTATAAATTTTCTGATATCCTTCACTTACGACAATAGTCTTGGTGAATTTAATGAAAGTAGTAAATAATGAAACATGAAGCATTTAACAGAGCAATTGATAAGGAGATTTGTAATTATTAACATTGCTTTAGGTAAGAACTTTCTATTAGTTTCTATTTCTATTACTGGGATTCTAGTAAATAAAGTTCCGTGACTTTAAATAATACTAACATTACATTTTGAATTAGTAGTAGAAAAATAGCTTTCCATGGGAAAGTTAATTTATGTAAGACTGTTACACACTTTTTAAATACAAATATTTTGTAAAACGGTTGCACTTATAATTACACCTTTCTGGTATTTTATTTGTATGTAGTTTTTGCTTTGATAAATGAATGGTGTGCAAGGACATGTTTGTGTTATGCTGAGATCTACTCTAAATCTTGATAAATTATGAAAGCTCCATCCATTCAGTTATCTTCCATAACTGAAGGTGAACCAGCAAATATCTAATCATTCTCTAATAGGACATATCCCTAGCATTTTTTGATTTCTTTTTATTTGCTGTATTCATATGTCATTAACTAAACCTATCTCTTAGGCCTTGTTGACTATTTCATGACCAAAGAGCAAAACCACCTAATGTTAGCAGTCAGAGTGAAAACAGGGAGGGAATGCATTTCAGAAGCCACAGATGAGAAGGTCTCTCGAACATATGAATGCCGAGATTTGCAATGAACAACATAGATACAAAGATGTAAGCTGACATAATAAATGAATAAAGTATATACCATATCAATAAACATAAGTTTTAAAATTCATATTTAGCTGTGAAATTGAAAAGTCCAGTTCTAACTTTTGAGAGGGTATGGGGATGGAGGAAAGTAGTGCTGTATTAAAGTTAAATATAAACCATTTACTTGAAAAATGACTATATATATTGTAAACTCATGCAAAAACGTTGTGTTGCTATGAAATATCACAATGGATATCAAACAAGTTTCAATTCAAACAAAATATGCGTTAAAAGAAGTGGAAGTCTTACTCCAGAAGTAGAATCAAATGTTAATAAAAATTCAGCTCAAATATTCAGTCCATATCAGGGAAGAGCTTAATTTCATTCCTTTCCTGGGACGTTCCTTCTTAACTCCTGGCAACCTTAACACTTGCACTGCTTGCATCACTTGTCACTAAGACAATAAAAAGTCTGACTTTTTTTCCTTTGCCCCCTGACTCCCTTATGATACAGAGAGGAACAGTAATTTATCCATGTAAAATGGCTCTTTTCTAATATCTTTTTTTTTTTTTGACTGGGTCAGAACAAGTCTTCAGAAGGGTCCAGTAACACGATACACTAACAAATGCATTTTGAACAGTTCAGCAAGTGTTGCATAACACCCCAAATTAATTAATTTTGAGCACTACTTTAGCTGACCAGTAGCCTTCACTGACTCGTTGAACAGCTACRTAGTTTGCCCTTACTATCTGTAGTCACTGTTAACCTCCTACAGTGCATTTATTTAAACTGGCCATTCTGAATGACACTGCCCTAACTTCCCTTCACCAGTGTCAAAAGAGACTTGTAAGCTCACCTTTCTCTGCAGCAGTTTCTTCATCAGTTTCTTTGTGGAAGTATCTTTATCCCCACTTGACATCTGTGAGAGCATTACGTGAGAAGGAGCCAAAGATGGCCTCTGGGGAACTGGAATTGAGGTTGAAGGTCTCACATTAAAAAAGTAATTTACTTCTGGTTTAGTTTTGCTCTTAGGCATTATTCACAGCTTTGCTCTGTCTTCAAACAAAAGGAGCAGTGGCCCCACTAAAAGAAAAAAAATCTGAAGCTATTGAATGTGCTTAGAGTTAGTAAATATTAACTTGGGCTTTCAGGAGTCAACCCACAGTATGTCTTTAAAGCAAGAGAGCCTCTGCCTTTCATTGCCATTGCCTTATTGTTGCTGTACTGTTTTCATTTCTTTCTTCCCAGACAAGGTATTTCTAATAATACTTTTTCACGGTATATGGTTTTGTATGTCACTGGAGTAAAATTACTCTTCCTCAGTTGATTATTGCTGTGATAAGTTGTTTTCTTGCTGGTACTAACTAAAATAAAATACGAATGTTTACAATGAAATGCAGAAAAAATTTTTTTTTGATACTTTGTAGTTCTGGGCTAGACATGTGAAGCTTCAGTATGTATTTTAACATATCTGGTGCTGACTGCAAAAAGGTTCCAGAATAGGTTTGAAAAAATCACATACTCAAGCTTTGATTGATCTCACACAAATGTCTTATTGTATGCTTTTGATTATGGGAATGTCAGTGTATTGGCTTAATCGTCTTCACTTAGAGGATTTTTTCACCTAAGTATTTTCATGTGTTATTTTCAGATTTTTTACTTCTCAAGTAACATAAAACTGAATTTATTTAAGTAAGGCTTACTTGGCAAATAAGTAGGACAGGGTATATCCCTCATTGACAAAAGTGTTTTGATAAGAAGGGTAAATTTATATCTAAAGAAGGAGCACACAATACTTACTGATTTCAAAGGGAATTGTTTCCTCTTGTTCTAAAGTAAATTTGACCCAAATAATTTAAGCTGTCAAGATAGCCAAGAGCTAAAGTGAACATAGCTTACGCATTGACATTTTTGTCGTTGTTTTTAACTTTCAATTAAACAAAGGACTGTTAAATATTTTAAAAGAACAAATTTAGCAATCTAGTAAATAACACTGATTCAGAATAAAATAGTCTTCCCAACTTTATCTCAGTAGAAATTTCTGTCCTAATATAATCTCAGGATACTGTTATCAGCCTCTTTCTTTATAAGGTGTGCATAAATATTTGTGCAGATATGAATGACAGAATAACTCAGACACCTATAGATTAATGTTTGCTAGTCATGGTCTCTACAGTCATTACCAGTGTCACAGCTACTGGCCTAAAAGTTCCATGCTGTCTTTTGGCGAATAATCGGGAAGTGTCTGCACTGCAGCGGCACACTGTGATGTCTTAGCTATGACCAAGGAAGCTGGAAGGGCAACACAGTTCCGCAACAAGCAGAGGTAGCAACTTGGATCAAGATGAGTATAGCTGAATCACTGGGTGCTGACCTCAGGGTATCTCAGTAGAGTTCCACTATCCTGTGTGGACATAACCAAGTGATTTTATTTGCTGCTGTAGATATTTCTAATGAATTCCTCTAAAATGTCCCCCTTGCATGGTTACATATGTGACTAACTTTATATTCAAACATATTTCACTGAGGACAGTTACAATATTTGCTATGCAAACTTAAGTGTTCATGTGCTTGCAGGGTTTAAATGTCTGTGTAATTTAAGCAAAAAAAAAAGCATTTTATCAAATTAGCTCTGCCATATTGAAGGCTTCTGCTTTATAATATCTCCGTTTGTATCTCTGCATTTGAGTTTCTCAGGTGAAATTTTACTGTAAAAATAGAGCATCTTGTTTCTGGGAAAAGGAAAAGAAAAGAAAACAAAACCAAACAAGTCATACTCTTTCTCATATTTTCTTAAGGCTTTTTTTTCATATTTTGAAAAGTGGTCAGCCTAGGCTTTGTTTATCCAGAGGGTTAGCCAAAGAATTGCAGGCATCTTTCTGTTGTGCTTGTCAGGAAAGGATATTTTTAAAAAAGAAATCTAAAATAGATTTTAATAGCAAAGAGAGATTTTCACAAATATCTTTCCCTTTTACTCCTTCAGTAAAGCAAAGAACTCTCAAGTTACAGCTTCTGATATTATTTTTAGAAGTTTCAATATTATGGGATAACCTGGTATTACAGTATCTTTTGTCAGAACACCAGAAAAAGCTTTGAAAAACATTAGTCTCAGTTTGAATTCCTTGTCATATTGTCACTTGCAGTTTTAATATCACTGTAAAGTACTACATTTTTTCCTTCTAAATGGCTCACAGAGTCAAACTTTTATTCTGTTTCTTCCTCCAGTAATCCTGTAGGGTCATGTGTTTTTTAATGAACACAGCCAACAAATCTGTGCTGTACACAGGAGTGATCAGGTCAGCTCCAGAAGGATTTTATGGGCTAGTTTTGTACATTTTATAAATAGGCTTGTGGTTACCCAATAGTTAATGTCTAGCATAAATATGGGCTGCTTCCAAAAAGGGAAGTCCTTTACACCACCTGCCCTCTGTCCCAGACACCAGCTATTCATTCCAACCGCATTCCCAGTGCCAGCTCATGGGGCCATGTGGGGAGTCAGATCAAAGCAATGGCTGGGATTATAACTAACAGTTCTCTTGGTTTAGGTTTCATGTACTGATGGGGAACATCAGGATTTGTTCCTTGTGTGTTTGTTCTTTTTTCAAGTACTAATAGGTTATATTTCTATAAAGATTCTTTATCATAAAGTCTCCAAGTTCTTTAGCTCAAGACAGAAAGAAATTGAAGCCATTTCATTTGGATAGCTATATTCACAAGAGGTACATTTGCAGGCACTTTCTATGCTCGATTAGGAACTTCCTCTGTAGAGGGAAATAGTCCTTTGCTTCCCCAGAGAAAAAATAAAATTCTATAATTTGGAATTAAATTGTTATCCTAGTAATAATCTCTTATATGAGCAGCCATAACCATAATAGCTAATGAAAATGAGTTTTTAAAGAGTGTTTTCCAAACATTTGTATACAAGCTTAAGTTGAAGACATAGGGTCTATTCACTTGAATGAAACCGTGATCTCAGGATTGGGACCATCAGATATAATTTTTTTTT